>VZTD01002914.1:924535-1044124 GCA_013397725.1 Rhagologus leucostigma
GGGGCAATCCCGGCTCCCGACCGCGCCCAGGGAGGGGCAGGGCGCCGGCGGGGGGTGTCGCGGCGCTGCTTGCGGCGCCCCGGCTCCCGCCGCCTCACCTCGCTCGATATTGGCGATCGCCCGCCGCAGGTGCTCCTCGGTCACCAGCTCGCCGATGACCACCAGCAGGTAAAACTTGCTGTCTAGGAAGCGGTGGGAGAGACTAGGCGAGGTGGAGGTCGGGTTGGGGATGCTGCAGGAGGGCTCCGAGTCCACTTCCACCACTACGGTGGCCATCGCCTCCGCCCCGCGGCTCCGGGGCGCTGAGAGCAGAGGGGCCACTCGGCGGCAGCTCCGCAGGCGGCAAGAAGGGAGTGAGGGCGGGCGGGGAGGCGGCGGCGCTTTTATACGGAGACGGTGCAGGGCAGGGACCTGGTGAGGAGGAGGAGGAGGAAGGGGGGGAGCCGGCGCATCCTCCGCGCCGCCGCCGCCTTTCCAGCATCCACAGCTGATGTCATCTGCGGCAAATCCTCCCCGCGGCGGCCCCCGGAAGCAGGAAGGACGCGGGGGGCGAACAACGCCCCGAGGGGACGCCAAGGGGTGCGCCCCGCGCCCGGCTCCCGCCCCCGCCGTGGGACCCCTGGGCCCGCGCCCCTCGGGTCCCTTGCTCCCCGTGCCCGTTCGGGGCGTCGCCCTGCCGGCCGGTCACACCGAGGCCCGTCCCGGGTCCCAGCCTTGAAACAGGGCGATGAGGAGCCGCAGGTGATGGCCTGGCAGGCCTGGGAAGCTCATGTAGGAAAGCCGGCATCGGGACTCTAGAGCACTCCGGACGCCGACGGGTGAAAAAGCAGTGCCACTGCCCAAGGCCAGTTGTCTTCTCCTACATCTTGCTGTAGCACTGCAGCAAAATTTGAGTCATAGTTAAACACACACACTCACCCAGCAATCTAAACATTCTTGTTAACTTTTTAAATTTAAGAAGTAGTTCATTTAATAAGATGCTTCACACATGGCCTTTCTGCACATATTCAGTGCCCTTGGATATATGATACCACAAAAACACTGGTTTTGGACAAGGTACTGAAACCCATATTCTTAGCTTATTCAAAGCTGCAGAAGTTCAAAGGGGTTTGGCTAAGTGATGTTGACCAGGCTCAAGCAGCTCTAGGGAGCAATGATAGCAGAAAACTTCTACAATGACAGAACCAAAGGTTTCATTTCTCTTCTCATGGATGTCAGATATATACACCCCAACACTCAGTGATAACCACCACTGAAAAGTGTGTTACTCTCTTCTAACCTGGGATAGAGACAAATCTGTCTGAGATGTTTCTGTCACTTTACTGACATAAGCAAGCCACTTGTTTACACTAAGCCTCTTGTTTATATGGCTCAAGTGATGTGGGCTGAATTTCACTGTGACACAGGAAAGGATATAAACTTTTATAGCCTGCTTTTTAGGATAACCTCTTGTCCCTGACTGAGAAGACACTTCCTCTGTCTGCAGTTTCTTACAGTGCTGGGTGCGCAAATTCTCTGCCTACTGCTCAGAAACAGAGTGCTTGCCTGGATGAACCAGTACATCAGCCCTGTCTTCTTTGTATTTTTGTTCCAGAGCACAGTACATGCGTTTCAGGTTGTCACTGCTAAGTTTTTTTGTCTTACGAGCCTAGAGGCTACAGTTTCAACCCACAAAGTTTAAAGCGCCACCATTATAAGTGCTGGTCCGTAATGTTGCATCCGTCTATAGCACCTAGTGGTTTTGATATGAATAGTTCCTCTGCATAAATACAGTACTGAGAGCCTTGGCTTACATGGTGTGGTGTGTTTGGATGTTGCATCCGAAGTAGACTTTTTCTGAACTGCTTTTAGTCTGAAGGTTGTAGAGTGCGGACAAGCATTTTCACAGCCATGTCAGGTGGCTGAGATGACACAGTGGTAAAGAGCAGCAGTGCTCATTCTTCACTAGAGCTGACCCTGCTGATAGAACAAATACAGTGGCATAGATGCAGAAGAACTAGCAGCAGTTTTAAGATTTGCAAGGTACTCAGAGGTGTAGGGTGTTGCTCTTTGGATGCCCCTGTTCATGCTCTTTGGATGCCCTCTGTTCATCTTTGCTGTTTCCTTGCCAATCCTGTCAGTTTCCATGGGATGGTGTAGATGCCTACTTAGAAATAATGTCCATCCCCTGTGGCCTTGTCCTATACAACCCGCTTCCTAATAATCTATCTTAATTATAGATACCTCAAGACTTGCCACATGGTGCCCACTAGAGAAAGCCAGCTTCGCGCTTCCCCCACTGCAGTCTGTCGTTTTGGGATATGCTTTTATTTCAATCACCAACAAGAGCAGCTAGTCTCTCAAGCATGGAAAGGGCTCGCCATAGGGACTTGCAAACTGGTTACAGAATAGACAGATACTGGTTCCTGGACGTAAAGGTAAAACAATTACTTGCCTCACAAGCACAGCAGGTTAAATGTGATACTCAGAGAAATGCACACCACTACTCAAAAGGCACTGTATGTGTTTTTAAGCACTTTCTTATTTTAAGGAAAAATGGAAGTGTCCATAGCTGGAAAGATGTCTGTGAATCTGAAAAGTAACAGCTGAAAAGAATGCATTTTATCAGAGAATAAAATGCTTACATACAGGTGGGTAATACAGTTATGTTTGAAATAGCCTGCTCAGGTAGTCCTCTGTTTTATACTGCGCTGTAAAGTAATATGCAGCTAGAACATGGTATGATAAAAGCTGAACTGTTACAGTCATGCTGTCTTGTGATGGGTGACACAGTAAAACCCTAAGGACAAGAGGTCGTCTTTGGAAGAAAATGGTTTTGTGCTAAACTCTTCAAAGGATGCAGACCTCTGGCCTTGTCCATTCACAAGCATGTGCTGCATCATCTGAGATGGAAGGTAGACAAGAAAAGGTGCTTTACCCTCTTGAACATATCTCTGAGGAAGCTTTAGGGTCCCAGCTCCATAGCCACTGTTCACACTGTGACTTGCCCTGTCAGTATCTCAGTCAGGTAGATTTTTTTGTTATTTTGTCTTTCCCTGTCTGGGAACTAATTTATATTCTGCAGTATGGAGCATCAGGTCCACTGCTGAGTGAAACGCGGAGATATGCTGCATAAAGCTGACTTAGTGTCCTGTGACCATCACTGTTTGAAAGTGATACTACCTGCCTAGCTGCAGCTAAATCACGTAGATATGCCCTTTCAGTAGAAGAAACAGCAGCATTCATGGACTATGGAATATATCTTGCTGTGTCAAAGAGACAGTGATTGAGACCCGCACTTGTCTGGGCTTTGTTTGGTTTGGTTTGATTTTGTTGTTTTATTATGTTCAATACCAAATTGGAGTCCCACAATTGAATATGGTCAAATATTGTATTTGAGAGCTGTATTTTATAGATGTTGTATTTTTTAAAGAGGCAGTTTAAATAAAGTGCTTGAAGTTTGAAACATACTTCTTGGTGGTATGTGCCATTTGTTACCCACTAATATTCAGGCTTCATTCAAGTCCAATCTTCAAATTGTAAATGAAGTTTCAGTGATATACAAGCTGGCCCTTTGTCTCAGGTCAAGTGTCATCCCTAGCATGAAAGAAATACGTATCCACATGAATTGCTTCAGACCAATTGAAATACAGACTGGGGAACAAGAGAGTGGAGAGCAGCACCGTGGAGAGGGACCTGGGGTTGAACTTGAGTCAGCAGTGCCCTGGCAGCCAGGAGGGCTACCTGTGTCCTGGGGGGCATCAGGCACAGCATCGCCAGCTGGGCAAGGGAGGGGATTGTCCCGCTCTGCTCTGCACTGGGGCGGCCTCACCTTGAGTGCTGGGGGCAGTTTTGGGTGCCACAGCATAAGAGAGATATGAAGCTACTGGAGAGTGTCCAAAGGAAGGCCATGAGGATGGTGAAGGGCCTGGAGGGGAAGCTGTATGGAGCAGCTGAGGTCACTTGTTCTGTTCAGCCTGGAGCGGAGGAGACTGAGGGGAAACATTGCAGTCTGCAGCTTCTTTGTGAGGGGAAGAGGAGGGGGAGACACTGATCTCTCTGGTGACCAGTGACAAGATGCGAGGGAATGGCCTGAAGTTGTGTCAGGGGAGGTTTACATTGGATATTAGAAAAAGGTTCTTCACCCAGAGGGTGGCTGGGCACTGGAACAGGCTCCCCAGGGGAGTGGTCACAGCACCAGCCTGACAGAGTTCAAGAAGCATTTGGACAATACTTTCAGGCACATGGCGTGATTCTTGGGGTGTCCTATGCAGGGCCAGGATTTGGACTTCAATGATCCTCGTGGATTGCTTTCAACTCAGGGTATTCTGTGATTCTTGAATTTAAGAACTTTACTGAAAGTGAAGTGTCTCAGAAGGCTGTCTTCACTGAGAGAAATGCACATCTGAGGATTGCACAATGTGTCATGAAAGGGGTTCCTCAGGCAGGTAGGATATCTTAAGGATGGGCAGGAAGGCCTAAGTTCCTGAGATGGAGATTTGCCAGCCTACACCTGAGGTAACAGATTCACAGAATGGCTGGTTGGAAGGGACCTCTGAAAGTCATTTTGCCTAATTCCCCTGCTCAAGCAGAGCCACCTAGAGTAGGTTTCTGAGAGCTCTTTTCAATGGGGTTTGAATATCTCCGTGCATAGAAACCACCACCAGTGATGGTCTGGGCAACCATCACTCTCACTGTGAAAGTGTTTCTGATGCATGATGAAGCCAAGAATATGCAACCAATACTATGGCAGATAATACCTATAACATTTTGTACCTTACTTAATGCCTTCTCAATGTGACCATCATTCTCAATACCCCCACTCCACCTCACCCCCCATTTCCTGCAAACAGAAGCT
The DNA here is from genome assembly GCA_013397725.1 of Rhagologus leucostigma. NCBI lineage: Eukaryota > Metazoa > Chordata > Aves > Passeriformes > Rhagologus > Rhagologus leucostigma. The sequence continues at coordinate 929,373 of VZTD01002914.1, forward strand.
CTACCATCCCCATGTGATCCAGCCTTTACCTCCTAGAGTCTCCTCCATGCGTTGTTCCTTTGGGGTGACTCAGAGCTGCAAAGCTGCATGCTGCAGAGCATGCAGCAGCAGTGCAGGTGCAGAGGGACAGTCAGCATGTCACCCTGTCCCCAGCAGAGCAGAAGTGTCACCCTGCAGCTGCTGGCCATGGTGTGGTTAGTCATGAGCCCTTCCCTGCAAACACCTGGATGTGTGGTTCATGAAGACAACTCCCCTTGCCTTCCCCCACTTTTTAGGCAGGGAAGCATCTTCATCTCTAACATCCTCAAGCTGGCACTGCCAGAGGAGCTCCTCCTGCGGCAGTGATATGGCAATAGCCAGGGTCACCAGAGAGAGCTGTACCTGGATGAGCAGACAGAGACTTGGACACCGTGAGAGACTCTTTAAGACGGGAAGTACTTTATGTTTTAGGATGGCAGGCTTTATTTTTAACTACATGCAAAATAAAAATTACTTGACCAACATTAATTTCAGGTATTTTAAATATATTACTTCAATTTTAATGATTACTTTTTAAATTTTTATTTGCTTATGGTGAAATATCCATTTTAATTGGTATTTTGTCTGTTTCCCACTCCTTACACTTTCTCCACAGAAAAGAGGAAGTTAAATATAAAATTTTAAAAAAAAAGTGAAGAAAGCAACACTATTGCTTTTAAAAATAACATTTTTTCTCACTTTTAGCTTTCTGTCTTGAAGTGAGAGAAAAATAACACCAAGTAACATTTTGCCTTAGTTCCCAGTGGAAAAATTAATTCTTTTTTATCAAAGTAATTTCCCTCTTTTTCTTCAGTGGAAAAAAAATAGAAGTGAAAAAAGAGAAAAGTACTTTATTTAACTGCAATGAGAATTAAATGAAAAGAAAAAGATTTTCCACGGGACTATTAAAAAAAGACAAAAAATAATTATTTTGCATAATTTTATCGTGACATTTGCTATGAAAAGAACATGTAGCTTTTCATGAAAATAAAATGATTGCTTCTCCAGTGTTGGAGGGAAAATAGAGCAGTTTTAAGTAATTAGATCATGTTTACTAATTGGGATGATGCTTAAAATTCAGCAATAAATGGTAATAAGAGCATTGAAGGCAGTGGTACCCATTGTACCACAAAGCTAGATGGATAATCAAAACATCATCAGCTGCAAAAACAATGGTAAGACAAAGTGGTTAGCATCAGGGAGTAGTTTTGAGCTTCCCTTGAGCTCAGGGTTCAGTTGACAACCCTTCTGAACAAGAGCGAGAATGGTCTGTTGATGTGGGATATAGTTAGGGTTTCAGGAGGTGAGTTTGTCAAGTTTTTAATTCTTATTGATGGACTGCAAGTTACAGAATTTCATTTGGGTTCTAGGGGTAAAATACAATTTATGTCCTGTCACGCCAACCTGAAGAACCCTACGGTCTAGAGTCCCCACATGTGCTTCCTTTCAAGGCAGTTTTAGAGCTCAGTCTTAACTTAAGAGGGGAGGCAAATCAAGCCATGGCTTTAGAATGACTGTACATACACTATCGTCTGTCTAGTTTGGGGTCAGCTGGAAGCTGTGAGTTCCTACACTGGGCTGTTGGCTGCCGTGACACAGGCTGCCCCAAACCTGCCTGCCCTGGCAGCACACCCTGTCCATGGCCATGCTGGAGGACCATCAGCCAAGGTTAGTCCCTTAACTCACTACAAGCACAGAGGAAAAAAATATCAATGGGCTGTTGGCCACATGCTCCTCCATTCTAGATACACAGGTGGCAAAAGCACATGGAGGTGGTCTAAACAAAAGGGTGCATTGGGGTTTTTTTGTTTTCTCTCCAAGCTGAATTGTCTAAAGCTGCCTCTGGGAACCAAACAGCAAGTAGATATTTTACATAATATTTTCATGTAGTTTTAAGACGTGCCTTACAATATTTTTCAGAGGTTGCTTGCTATCTCTGCCAGTTCTGTAGGATTTAAAATTGCTTATTGTCATTATTATTATTATTTTACAAGGGTCCTGTTCTCTCGAGCATACTATGAGAGAAATGACATACATAGAGAATAGGAAGCAAGAAATCTAGGCAAACATCATTTCATACAGTGCACTGACTGGCTTCCGTACTCAGAATCTGGGGAACTGCTCCATCTTCGTACTAGAAAGGTCCAACAGACCCTGGTCCTACACTGGACTCATCACAACTCTTCAAGGCTACAGCAAGTTCATGTACTGCATAGCTGCAACCAGAGTAGTGCATCATATTGCACCCTTGCCCAGGACTTTGTGCATGCAAGGATCTTGATGCAGCCTTTCATTCTAGCTCTCTTATTATGTAGAAAGCTACAATGACTCCGATTCCTAAAAGAATAGTTTGTGATTCTGATATTGCCTAAACAGGGTTTAGCCATCCTACTGATCTAGCCTTTAGTCTTACTATTACAATCATCCAGTCTTTTAACTGTTTCAACTACCCCAAAATCTCATACTTTCTCAATAGAACTTGGTACTCTAACTGCATAAATGGTGGAAATGGTTAACTTAATTTTATAAGTATCTCAAAACAAATTTCAGAGTTGTTCATTCAGACCACCTACATGACTGACCATCTGGTTCCTTTCCCCTTTTGTGCACTTTATTATTTTGGCTTAATAGCAACATTACTATTTGTACAATTTTGCAGCATCATTTTGGCTTGTTTGTTTGTTTGTTTGTTTCTCTTTGTTCTCTGTTTTTATTTATTTGTGTGCCCCATGCACTCTAATAGGCTGACACAAAGTAAAGATGATTTAAGGGTGCTATTTAAATTAATAAGTCATTCCTAGTCATTGGTATTTCGCAGTAGGTTGGGATGTGCTGACTAAGAGTTGCACTGCAGAAAGGCCTGAGCGGAGGGTGTACAGCAAGGGTGCCCAGAGAAGTCAGTAAGCTGAGCATTTTGCTGAAGGGCCCCTGTTTTGGGGGTGGGCAGAGACCACCACCACTGTGCATTCTGATATGAGGGTTCACCATCAGTGTTTGCTTTGTGCCCAAGAGTGTGCCTTCTAGTCTTGCCATGGCAGTGCCCCAAGAGTCCTTTTGGAGCTGGAACCATGCCATGGGACAGACAGGGTCTGCTATGATTTCTTCCTAGAAATTGTCCTGATTTTTTGTCAGGTATCCTGCTTGCCAGAAGTTGTATTATAACCTCTTTGGGTAATTCTAGAGTGGTGTTATATTTCTGAAATAGAGAAAAATTTTGTTCTTTCTCATTATTTGCAAAGGCAGTAGAGCAGCAATGGTTGAGCCATTGCTGAAAGGTATGATTTCCAATGCAAGAATATAGTTCCATAACCAATTACATTACAAAATGCAGAAAAAGAGCTTTTTTTTTAATGTTCTTTTCCAAATATTCATAGTCTGATTTTTGTGGTTGTCCTGTGCAGGGCCAGGAGTTGGATTCAATGATTCTTGTGGGTCCTTTCCAAGTTAGGTTATCCTACGATTCTACTAAATATTCCTTTCAGTTTTCCCCAAGATAGCTTGAACTTCTTTGATTGTAGTTTTTTTCCAACTTCTCCTTATGCTGATTCCAAAAACATTTTGAATTCCAAATTTGAAAGGTTACAGTTATTCTTCAAAGCTCAAGAAAGGCTAGATTTGTATTAGCCTGACTTACTTTACTGCAGTCACCCTGCAGGCATACTTTTGATATAGCAGCTATTATATTGTCATCATGTGGAATAATAGTATATATTTGTGTGTATCACATAAATGATACAGGAAAATCCGCTTTCTCCTCCCAGTAATACTGGAAATACTTTCTCCAGTAATACTGGAAATTCTACTTTTTACATGCAGGAGTATCCTTTTTCCAAAGCAGGACAGAAATGTTGCTGTTTCTGGGATAATACAAAGTGCCATTGCACTCAGTTTTGTGAAAAGGCGTGAATAAATATATCCTTTCAGAGCAAGGTCATGGAAATACATTGCACAGATAGAACGTAATCTCCATTTTTGATCAATTTTTGCTGGATTTTAGCAACACGTGGTCAGAGCTGTTTTTTCATATTTCCCTGAGAAAATCCCGGTTCCACAAACCACAATGTGTCTACTCTGTAATAGGAAATAGGTTCACTAATAAATTGAGGGAACAGTTTTATTTATCAGGATATCCTTACCACAAGCTCTGTATGTTTTCTTTGGAGGATTTGTGTTGAGTAGGTTCAGTCACAGTAGATTTTATCATCACTGAGAGAAAGCACTCAAACAAATCCCTATGACCCATGGGTCATAAAATTGTTCATTGCTGTATTCCTGCATTTACACATCCTATTTTTAAAAGCATTGAAGTCATTATAGATGATTCCTTCAATGAAAACTTTTGCTTATTTCCAGAGGAGTCTCTGATTACTTCTTGCTTTTTCGACATCTCAAGCTAAAGGCTCAGTCTTCTGGTTTGGCTACATCATTTTCCTTGGGTTCAGTTAGTGTCTCAATCTGATTTGATAGTAACAAACTCAGTAGGGAGCATAAAACAGCTGTCCATGGCCACTTTCATAGAAAACTAAATTAAAGCTGTGGTAGAAGGACCAGTAAATCTCCATCTAGAAGAAAACTGCTAAAGCCACCTTATGGTGCGAAGTACTGAGAAGAGGAATGAACGGAAGAAAAGATTGGGAGACTGTGCTGGTTTTGGCAGGGATAGAGTTAGTTTTTTTTCACAGTAGCTGCTATGGGGCTGTGTTTTGGATTTGTGCTGAAAACTGTCTTGACAATATAGAGATATTTTCATTATTGCTGAGCAGTGCTTTCTGCCAAAGCCTTTTCTGCTCCTCACACCACTCCACCAGTGAGGGGGCTGGGGTGTACAAGGACTCAGGAGGGGACACAGCTGGGATAGCTGACCCCAACTGACCACAGGGATATCCCAGACCATATGGCAGCATGCTCAGCATATAAAGCTGGAGGAAGACAAAGGAAAGGGGGTATGTTCAAAGTCTTGGCATTTGTCTTCCCAAGTCGCTGTTACGCATGATGGAGCCCTGCTTTTCTTGAAGAGAGCTTGCCCATGGAAAGCAGTAAATTAATTCCTTGTTTTTCTTTGCTGGTTCATGAGGCTTTTGCTTTACCTATTAAATTGTATAAGTTGAGTTTTCTTGCATGAGTTTTCTTGGTTTTACCCTTCCAATTCTTTCCCCCATCCTGCTGGTGAGGGAGTGAATGAGCAGGTGTGTGGGGCTTTGTTGCCAGCTGGGGTGAAACCTGATGGAGATGAAGTGCAAAGGACACTGATGAAGTTATAATAAAATGGACAGGGAGTTATTTTCTCTCTCAGAAGTATTTTCTGAAGTCTAGGTTTTGGTTTTATGCCCCAAGGATGATCAAGGTTGATGGTAAGATTTTTTTGCCATTCACTTTGCAGAAAGCCCAGTTAGGAAGCTAGCATGGCAGTCTGGCTCCAAAGGGAATTGCTGGCAGGCAAAGCCCGTGTTCTGCTAGTATCCAGTACATAAAAGGGGTAAATATCAAGGCTGTAAAATATTTTTAGGAGAAAAAGTTTCTGGATAAGAACAATACGAAATCAAGAAAGAGTCATGTTTCTTTTGTCTGAAAAAGATGCCCCAGATACTGTGCAAATTAATGTTAAAACACACGTTAGTACCTCCTTTCAGGCTGTTGACAGTGGAGGAAAATTAGAGTAAGAGCAAAGAGGTGACTAGCAAGAGGGCCATGATACTGTCAATTGAAATTCGGAAGTAATTACAAAAATAAAGTATGAGCTGATGTAGGAAGAGACATGGACAGATACAGTAGGCATTGAAACAAACATTAAACATGATTACTTCTCTTCCCATGCATTCTTCTTGCAAATAACAGCGTGGGAATTCATCATTTGGGGAAGAAGAAGAAGAGGATTGGTTCTGGCACGATTCTCCTTCAGCCCTGCAAAACCCAGGGCACTGCACAAAGGGTAAGTCAAGGTGTGCACTGGCATCCACTCCACCAACTAGAATGATTTCTTGCAGCAGTGGTTGTCTGTGTTCCCCATAGAGCAGAGCACTGGCCTTGCAGTCAGCACTGGGAGGGCACCCAAAGATTCTCATGCACCTACAAAGGACACTGAAGCCCCTGCTGTAACCAACAGAACTGTTTGTCCCGGGCAAAGGCAGGGCATCATGTCACAGGGTTGCTATACAGCATGCTGCTCGTCAGCTTCTCCTCAAGCAGTGCCAACCTGCTCTGGGTCCAAGGCCAAAAGCTAATGGGATGCTCTTGTGAGTAAGCATTTCTGTACTGAGTGCCCTGTGATCTTCATGAACTGCACATCTTTGGGGAGAAATTTCTCAAAATTGCTTGCAGACCCCTGCCTCCCTCTATTTCTGCATTGTGCCACCGATGGCTTAGCCAGTACATCCCCTATTGCAGCAGCAGTAAGTGCAGAAGGACTAATGACAGGTGTCTAACATATCCCCAGATTGGTGCTGCCTTTCTGTCTGACCAGGGTAGCCACTAACATTTTCATTCCATGAGAATTGTTTTTCAATGTCTTCAGCATAAATTCCCATTTAAAACTTTTTCCTAGGGTTTTTGTTCTGTTTTGCTTGGGGGTTTTTGTTGTTGGTTGGTTTGTTGGTTGTGTTTTTCAGGATTTGTTTATTTGTTTTTGTTGTTTTTGTTGGTTTGTTTTGGGTTTTGTTTTTTTTTTTCTGAGCATGAACAGGAAAACATACACCAGAATCTAATAAATACTGAAAGCCAACCTGGGCTATTTTGTGTTGATGCATCTATAGCGATATTTTGCACTGAGTATTTAATTAACAGTTCTCTTTATGATAAATAAACCAGAATAAAACCAGCTGATCTTCCAAGAACTGAATTTGTCCTCTACTGTTATTGGCAGTAAAAGTTAGTAAAATATTATTTTAGTCTGCAGTGTAAGTTTAGATAATTCTGAAAGAATTAAAGGAGCCCACTTGCCAAGGGAAGCCATGTATTTTACCTTTGTCACATAGATGTATTTATATTAACCATGTAGTTGGCATTCATTGTTCTTCTGTTTTCTCATTTGTAAACCACAGATTTTCTTGGTTTTGGAAAGCTGTTTGAAAAAGTGGATAGAAATTCTTCAAGAACAGCAAAGTAAGAAGTGTTTCTTCTGTGGATTTTTGTTTACATTAATTTTCTTCTGCTTAATTTCCTACACGTATATTTTAATTTTAAGGAATTTTCTGCTAATGTTACTGAATTGAGGGTTTTTACCTTAAGCGTTTATACCCTTGATGTCATTGAGTGAAAAAGCAGGGAGATGTCCACATGCAAGGCAGTGAAGGTGAGATTATGTAACATGAGAGGATGATCATTCTCCTTTTACAGTCATCTAACCTGAGGGGTCGTCTTATCTACTCTCCAGATAAATTCTAAGCATGCTGTGATAACATTAACAAAAGGAGTTTATCATATTGAATGTTTATCATTCTCACAGAGTTTAAGATCCAGGCATGCTGAAGAAAAGTCTACCTTAAACTCACTTTCTTATGTTTTCCTGAAGGAGTAGAAAGTTTATTCTGTTGGTATAATAGTATCTCCAGTACAATATAGCAGCATAGCTCTCTTTTTACTTGTGATACAATGCCTCTGGCTTAGTATAAAGTCATTATGCAGTACGCCCAGTTTACTGAAATTCTGGAAGCTGATAACAATAATTAAAATACTACATGACAAGTAGTATTTTATTATGTAATCCCACAATGCCTCAGTGAGTTGTTAGGCACACAGCCAACTGCTTTGAACCACCTGGAAGAATTATTTTTACACCTATCATGGATAGTGTTAGGAAATGATCCGATGGGCTTGCAGATCTGCAGTTATCACACACTAATCACGCTGGTAAAATTTCATCTCCTGAGTAACTAGACTGATATTGACTTAAGTGATAATGACCTGGGGTGAACACTGCTGCTGCCTTAATGACTGATGGAACTAAACACATGGCTCAAGGCTTAACAACAGGCCCTTAGTCAGCAGGCTGAGCCCCAAATGCAGCTGTGGGTGTTGTTATAAACTAAGACTGGCTGCAGGTGTTTCAGGTTTCAGGAGGAAGGAGAAGAAAAAAGTAGCATCTTTGGATAGGCACAGGATATACCTAAGGAATAAACTATGCATGAGCCACACATTGTAAATGTGCTTAACATTTCATGGCTGTAAATATGTGTAAATTTATCTGAGTCGCTTCTAGCCTTTTTTTTTTCTTTTTTTTCTTGGGTTTTTTTTTTTTTTAACACCTGAATTTTTTGCTGTCAAATTACTTAACCTGTCTTAGAAGGTTACATTCCCAGAAAATGGGATATCCTCAGTCTGGACACTTCATCCTCTGATGTCCAATTTCATCAGTTACTGCCTTGATTTTCAAATTTGTTTGTGTACCTTTCCAAGCCTTTGCTTACACTGGAACTAACCTGGGGCATGATGAAGTCACAGCAAAAAGCACAGTTGTTTTGCTGGGATGATAATTCTTGTGTGGTGGTGTTACAGCTTCAAGATACTGCCAGGTTGAAGTTTGGAGTATTTCTCTAGTCCAAACAATAACTGCATCTCTTGTCTTCACTGCAGCCTTAGGAACGCAATGGTCTGTCCTTTTGTGTTGCTGCTTAACACTGCATACATGTACATTAGGTAACACACCAGGATTTTTCAACAATAGCCATGACAAGTTAAGTTTGAAAATGCACCATGAGTATTGAGAATAGTCATGTTCTCTAAGAAATACACTAAACCTGGGTTTCTAGGTTAGGAAGGAAATATTTTGATATATTCCTAGTAATTCCTTCCTAATGTCTGTTCCCTGTATTGTCAGGAGAGAATGAGATGGTGTTCAGAGCAAAAGCCTAACTGGGGTGCTGTGAGAAGCACTCTTCGCGGGAGCAACCCTTTTCCTCTGCTTGTTATAGTGGGAACTGAGGGTGCTGAACCATTCAGGACACTAAATTAGATGCCAAAAAAAAAAAGTTACTTGAAAATAATAATTTAAGCTTATCATGTTAAAATTTTGTATTGTATATGGAAAATAACTGAGTTAGTTTTTCACGAAGGCTGAAGTAGTTTTGGTGGCTCAGCTGATGACAACTCATTGTTTCTTAGAAGATACTATCATTGATGCATGTCATCATTTAGGAATGGTACTCCCCAATTCAGTGCTTCCATGGAGACTCCCCAAACCATGTTGTTGCTTGCTTGCTCCCCTTCCTCCTCCCCCTCTCCTGCGCTGGGTGGAGAGGAGAATTGGAGGCACGAAAAGTAAAAGTCTTGGGTTGAGATAAGAACAATTTACTGGAAACAGCAATGGGATAAGAAAACAAACACTGACAGCAAGAGTATTAATAACAAAAAGTGTACAAAAGAGAGAGTGATTCACTTGGAAAATGCTCACTGCAGAGCTTGACCTGACCACAGCCACACATGCCATCCTGACTGCTCCATCCAGCTTGTAACTGGTGCCACCCAACCACTCCCTCTGGCTTGGAGCCAGCATTACCCCACTGCTCCTCTGCCATGCTCCTCAACAGGAAAGAACCCCTTCTCCTCAGAAGAAAGTCCCTTTCCCCTGCCCCAGGCAATGACGGCAATGACATGAGGTGGTATAGAATAACCCCCAGGTCCTAGACATGCTCCCTCCTGGCTACTGCAAAAATTAACCCTGTCCTGGTTGGAACAAGGACTGTGACTGAACTGAAGAGCATGAACACTTTGTCACTTGTGCAGTGGTTTTATTGCTGAGTTTCATCTAAGCTTACCTGTCCAGTGAGGAGTCTGAAGGAAAATTGATTTTCTGTTCTTAATAAGTCAAGGGCCTTTAAGCAGTTTCGCCTTGGGTGATGCCTTTGGAACATAATTTTGTGCTACTTTATCAACATTTCAGAATGACAATTCAGAAAATGTATTAACACAAAATTCAGACAGACGGTGTGGTCATGACAGTCCCATGCACTTTGAAACCCAGCTGGAAACGCAGTTCAAATTCCACAAGTCTTTGCCATTTGGTGTAACACAAAAGAGAATTTGTAACATGCAGTGGTAATTTCAGTTGCCTGGCTGAGGGCAGGCCGGTTTAGGTGCTGTCTAACAATGGCTTGCTCTTGCACGAGCCTTGGTCTGGTGGATTACAGCGGCGGCACCATGTCATGACAGAAGATGCCGTTTGATTATGTCACACCTGTGACTGTAGGGTCTGTCATAAAAAAAAAAAAAATTGGCATAACTGATCAGTGTCTGAGCTGCAAGAAAAACAGGTAAGTGCTGCAGGCATAGAGTTTGTAAGCCCGTACACAGGTTGGAGGTGTACAGTATTAACCTGTCATTTATGTCAATCATGTGAGAGAAAAAATTATAGAAGATGTTTGGGAAATCATAAACCTGAAAAACGTCTATGTAATCATTAGTCAGAAGAGTGTTTGAATGTATATTTAAATGCCTTATGAACTCTCCATCTTAGAGAAAACTCTTAGCAGAAATCTTTGAGCAAGTTTCATTCATGGAAGTTGCTGACAGCAGTGAAAGGGCAAATGGCAAAGGGCATCATCTCTGTAGTAACACTGTCACCAGAGGCTTATGAACCGTGTTTCCAAGAGCAGAGCTGGACAAGATAAGTGGAGCTATCACAACTCTCCTTTTCTCAGCTTTAGACCTGTCATGAATAGCTATGCTGCTTCTTACTTCCCTGACAGCTTAAAAGAAATGCAGCCTGTAACTGTACTGTTACCAGCCCAGTGTGACTTCTCTTTCTTATCGAAACGTTTGCCACAATGTGTAACACTGGAGAGCACAGACAAAACACCTTGCTTCAAGTTTTAATTTGCTATTGTAACCTCAAGAGAAAATGCTATCCATGAAGTTTTCCATGAACCGTAATATGAGAATGCGTTGGGAAAAAGACGACAAATGAAGATTTTCCTGCTATGCTGCTCTCCTTGGTGGTGTGATGGGCTTAAAAGCTGGTTTAAAACCAGAGCTCTGCAGGTGGCTGCAGAAGACAAGCACAGTCTGTACCACCTGGGTCTGAAGAAATTTCCAGTTTGATTGCTTATAAGCAAGTTGCCTTGAAAGGTGCTATACCATCAGCAACTGCTGCCAAATGTGCTCCTTCTCTGGAAGTTTCAGGCTTTTAGCGCTAGGACCCCATCCAACTGAAGGTTCAGCAGTGATGATAAAGCAAAGCTAACAATCAGCTCAGCTAGACAGAGAGTAGTCTCTTTGATTTAGGTAAGGAATGTTGCTTTTCTCAAACAGCAGCATTCAAGATTTCCTTTGCATTGTTTGTTTTTCTTGCGTTTTATCTGGACCAGAGAAATGGGGGGCCTTGAGACTTCTGATGCATACCTTGTTATAAAAATAGGTTAGTGTTGCATTCCAGCATCAGTCTTGTACAAAACAGGATACTATCTATTACAAGATTCCTTTTCTTTGCCTCCTAAAAACTCATCAATATTTTCATTTTTTTCTGCTGTAGTGCTTTGAGTCCTCAGACTTCGTTAGTCCTATCTCTTATCCGAAGGCAGTGCTGGAGATGGCTGAACTCCCTCACAGAGCACAGAGAGTTGTGCCAGAACAGATTGTAAGGAGAGTGATGCAGCACAACTCAGCTCCCTACCCTCAAGATAGAAACTGGGCTTTGAAAAAAATAAGCCTCTCCACTAGGCATGCTCAGAAGCTCCCCACCGACTGCTGATTACTGTCGGCATCCACTTACTGCCTGGAAGGTGTAACAAGCCAAGCTCCAGCTCTTTTCTGATGTACAATAGGGTGAATCACTGGTTTTGTAGTCTTGAAAAATATAAATATTTGATGAGCTGCAAACTATCATTGTCTCCCAACTCCTTTTCCTGCACTGCATTTATCACACAGGAACCAACTTAAAATCCATGGCCATACAAAGATCACATATCCACCCCTGTGAAATGAACTGTTAAGGTGAATGCATCTAGGTGTACCCTAGATGATAATATAAATCCTACTATCCTTTACTTTGGATGACAAAAAGACTTTGCCATGAGTTACAGATATTCTCCTGCAAAAGCCAATTTCTTTAGCCATTTCCCTTGGATTTTTTCAATGTCATGAATTTTCAGTGCTATTAGTTGAATTCGACATTGGTAAAAAAACTAGTAGTGCTACAACAGTGGTAAATTTTATCACCTCCACCAGAGTATTGATCTGAGATTGGACAAGTAGCCCCCAGTGACTTCTGAACATAGCAGAGTGTCAAGCTGGCAAAATAGAAATCAGGCTAAGGGTAAGGTCACCAATAAGTTGAGAACAGAAATACTACATTCAGAGTGATGCAGAAATAATAAAAGCCAAATAATCAGTGCGAATTTTCAGAAAAAATTTAGCATAAAAGAGTAAAGATTACCAAATTAAAATAAAGAGTAATTTTAAAATTCTTTTTTTTAATTCAGTGTCATCTTTCTATGGCAGAACTTGGACAAAGGGATTTTTGAGAAGCCTGATACCAGCAGCTAAGAGCTTCCTTGTAGTTACTAGAAGAAAGGAATATTATCTGTTTATTTCAACACATGAGAAAAATCAAAGCAATCCTGACATCAAGGTCACCATAAAAAGAGGCTTGCCTGGTAATTCAAACCATGAGTTTTGACAAAGAACATTCACAGAGACAAAGAACATTCACAGAACCTGACAGTAAAGTTTGTTCCTTGTTTTTTCTGTAGCTAGAACAATTCTCATAATTTACTGCACACTGAAAATAATTTACTCTCCGATTTTCAACAGTCCCCAGTTACATTAGAAATTGTAGTCCAACCCTGTTGTATTATAATAGTGTTATATAACACATTATTATATGTTATATATTATAACACTGTTATATTATAACTGTTATATATCCCTGAAACTCAATAGCAGGTATCTTCACAGCTCACACACATTTTTAGACTGAATGGTTTTATTTGGATATTTGCAGCTAGGATAGAAAGAATCATTATAACATCTTTTTGATGAAGCACACAGCCTGAACCATGCACACAACAATATCATTGGTCTTGGACTACTTCCCATGGAACAGCCCCACAATAGGATCACCCTCACTCTATACCTAAGGAGACACGGCACAGCTTTGACATGGCACGACTTATTGCTACTCAGCAGCAATAAAGATCCATGTTCGTGAGGTGTTCAAGGCCAGGCTGGATGGGGCTTTGAGCAACCTGGTCTAGTGAAAGGTGTCTCTGCCCAAAGTAGAGGGTTGGAACTAACTTTGAACTTTAAGATCCTTTCCAAACCCAACCATTCTGTAATGATTAATTTTCCAGGTAAAGCCTTGGGTTGCATGCAAATCCCCCAACATGCTAAAAAATGTCAAATCTACGCACTCCCATCCAAAAAATAAGTGCATAAAGCCCCAGACCCTTCACTTGGGAATATTCTGTTTGGGGCCATGTATCTCTGTTTGATAATGTTTTTGTACCATCTTGAACTTAAAGGATAACTACATGCCAAATTCCACCAAAATGAACAGGAAAAAGAGGCAAGACATAAAGAAAATAGGAGCCATACAGCCTCTTGTTTTGTATTGTCGTGGACTCTTTCATCCGCCGAAGAGAAGGAATAATAACTTTAACTTTGATCTCTTATCCTGGATTATTTCAGTTACTGGGTATTATTTTTTCCTAATCAATGCACCGCAATCTCTTTCATAAATTAACTTTTGACTAAGAATCAGCTTTGGTGAAGTACCAGATTCAAGTTTCTGAAACAGTTACTGCAGTCTTGGGTAAGCATATCTGTAGATGAGGCCCAGAGCTATTTCCAGGTCCATTAGTGAGAATAAGAGTGATGCCATGGTGATCAATGCAATTATTTTGTTTCAGATGGAAATGGTTTGGCAGGGACATTGCAAAGGGACATTAACTGAAGTGGTTTTTTATTAGATAAATGATGAAGATGGTTTCTATATTGTTTTAAATGCATGTTTGCTCACCTGTATTTTCCATTGTGATACACGATGTATAAATTTATAATCCAGACATGTGTCCAAGCATAGTATTTGGTAATCAGGACACATGATATCCAGAATAGCAATTTAGTAGTCTACATCTAATTGCTGAAAAATATACCTGAAACTGGAAAATACATAGAATGATCATAGAATCATAGAATTGGTTAGGTTGAAAAAGACCTTTGAGATGATTAAGTCCAAGGCTGTGATGTCCTCAGCTAAACCACATCCCTCTCTAAGTGCCACGTCTACACATCTTAAGTATCTCCAGGGATGGTGACTTATCCACTGCCCTGGGGACCCTGTTCCAGTCTTGACAGCCCTTTCAGTGCAAAAATTTTCCCTAGTATACAATCTAAACCTCCGCTGGTGAAACTTGAGGCCATTTCCTCTTGTCCTATCACTTGGTACTTATGAGAAGAGACTGACCCTCACCTCCCTGCAACCTCCTTTTAGGCAGTTGTAGGGTATGGTAAGCCACATCTCGCACCCCACCCCAACCCAGAGCCTCCTTTTTTCCAGCCTAAACACACGCAGCTCCCTCAGCTGCTCCTCACAGGACTTGTGCTCCAGTTCCTTCCCCAGCTTCATTGCCTTTCTCTAGATATGCTCCAGCACCTCCACGTCTTTTCTTCTAGTGAGTGGCCCAAAACTGAACACAGGATTTGAGCTGTAACTCTTTACCCCCATATCCAAAAAAGGACAGAGATTCTCCTTAGCCCTCTTTCTGTTGTTGATGCATTTATAGAACAGAATATAGAATTTATATTACAGTAGCAATATAAATATGGAAGAAATATTCTATTCCTTCTTTCATTAAGACTGCATTTACCAAATAAGGGGCATATGCCATGGGCATCATTTTGCTTCACTCAAATCCCTCATAATTATTACTCCTTCTTTTCAACTGAACCATAAGAAACCCCCAAAAAATGGATATGCTAGTGATGGATGAGCTAGCTAAAATGTGGTTTGAGGCTGTCTGCATGCTTGGTATATGTATACAACGGCATGCAACATTTGAAAAAAAAAAGTGACATACAGTTTACTTTGTATAGGTATAAACTTTTAACACAAAACAGTGGTTTAAGATTCTGTAAGATATTTGACAGCTCCCCTTTAATTTGCATCCGGGATAATGCTGGAGCTGTTGGATGGATGCCATGAGTACAGGTCCAAAAAAACCTATCCGGACCATTTTGATCTTGTCCTCTATTAGGGTAATGATATCCCAGGAGGCTGATGATGGAATTTCCTGTGTTTGTGCCATGTCACTCTTTGCAATTTTGATTTTTATACCCAGCAGTCATGCTCTTATGAACTGAGATCCTGGAAAGGAACATTTTCATACTCCTGCCTTTATGGGCACCTTTTTTCCTTTCCTTTTGAGAAAGAAGACAGACTATTTGTTAATTTTTCATGATAAGTTTGAACCATGATGAGACCATAGTATTTGTCCTTTTTCCTTATTTCTTTAATCACTATCTTATGGACCTGTTTTTTTTCACTGGAAAGGAGCCCATTAATAGACTCTTCAGTGGTATGATTCCTTATTCAGTACCAATGTAGTAAAGCCTTTCATGTAATTTGCCAAAACCCAGATGTCTTCATTTCCCTGGGTTTTGCATTCCTGCCTCAGATGGCAATGCTGGGAATGCAATAATAAAAAAAAGTTGGATGCATACAGTGATCTTCCTATAAATAAGAGATATCACTTGGCTGTCAAAATGGATGATCATATTGTGTTTTACTGATAAATGGTGTTTATCTTTTATATTTAATTCATTATTTTTTTTAAAATGCTTTAACACTCAGAACAAAAATATCTACAAAGAAGCGGTGCTTTCTTTCAAGGCACAGGAACGTATGCTTCATAATTCAGTAGAAGCACACTGATTCACAGCAACTACAGCTTCTGTGACATGTTTTTGGATTAAAGTAATAGAAAAAAAATGAAATGTTTGGATTCCAAAATAATGGCCAGATCTTTTATTTACTGAGTTATGTAAAAGAACTTGCTTTTCAGTGGATGCAGGAGGAGGCAGGGAGCATTTGGATGCTCTAGAAGGAAACAGGTTTACAGAGCAGTCTTTCTTCTGTCGTCAAAAAACACTGCCACTGTCTTATTGTCCAGAGCCAATCACATCAGTGTGAGACTGGGCACTGCTTCCAAAAGACACTGCACTGACATATACTAATTTATTAATCCTATCCCTTGAGCAGGCATTACTTAATTGCATACTCAGACGAAGTTTACTAGCAGTCGGGTCAGAAAATTCATGAAAGAATCATGATGAGACTCGATTTGATTTTAATATCTACATCACTTGTCAAACCTTTATTCATGAAATAAGAAGCAGTGCTGAATTTCCACTTTGTGATGCTATTCTGAGACTACACTGAGCTGCCAGAAGAGGTTCAGGAAAATCTAGCATACAGGGCAGAGAAAATCCATCTGCCAGAATTTTTAAAAAGGGGGTCTCACAGGCTCTGAACTGACTTTGAGATTTCTGAAGAGCTGACTGATCCCTGCTCTTCAGAATTTAAGGGCTTCAGAAAATAATGGCCTTTTGAACCAAGAGAATATGCATTTGGCTGTCTGCTATGTTAAAATTTCCTCTCTGGTAAGGAGCCTCTTCTACTCGGTGCCATCTTACCTCCATGCATACCCTCCCCCCAAAAAAACCCCACCCAACAGTCTGGAGGTTGCACTACAGCATGTGCTTAGCTTTTATTTTGGTGATGGTTGCATCTGCCGCAGGAGGCAGGGCCAGTGAGCCTGGTGCAGGTAGAGCAGCTCAGGCTGATGTACCCAGAAGCAGGTCTCATTGAGAAGCTGGCAGAGTGGCTCTGTGTAGGCACAGAGGTCCCATCAGAGGTGTGCAGCATATGTACAGCATTGCAAATGTGCAAAGCCTGGGCCCAAGGACACAGGATTGACTAGGATGGCCCTGCTGCTCTTAAGGCTAAGCAATATTTTAGAAGTGACCAATCATTAGTAGGTGATGGCTGGTAAATGAATGAGCACACTGCAGTGTCAGATTGCCACTGCCATGTGTTGACATCAAAGCTGGTGGAGTTATTCCAGGTGTGTACTGATAGAGAAGAGATCAGCATCCTCATCCTGCCTGCTATTATGTGAAGTACTGTAAATATAGAATAGCATAACATATTAAAATGAAACATGTGCCAGCCTTTTATATACAGTTTGATTAACTTCAAAGTGGCTTCTATACCACAGAAACCATCTCATTTACAAAAAAAACCAAACCCAAAACAAACAAACAGAAGAACCCTTCAGAAGTGAGATCATTTGTCTGGATCTTATATGCAATATACCTTCTTATAATAGTTTCAGTGTGATTCTAAAGATAAGAAAAATAGCAGTCCTATATTCACTTTTTTCCCACTGCACATCAGTCTTCTGTATTAGACACATTTTACTTTACAGCCTTTCACGATCATCCTTTTTTCCCCACCGTCTGAGTTGCTATGTGTCTGAAGTCAGGCTTGTTCTTTGTTGTACAGACTGAGGAGGGGAAGGTATGGGAACATGCTCTGTGTTACCACATATCCATGCACACTAGCCCCATGCATGTCTGGGAGCATGGGAGACCCCAGTGGCTGTGCAGCCCCCTGTCCATCCCTCTTGTATTCATCCTGCAGCTGCAGCCAGGCTGGACAATAGCCTTTTTTCCCGCCACAGGATCCATGCTGAATCTCCAACAGTGTGAAAAAGAGTGCCAGGCATGACTATGCTGTGATGCCTGATACATCGTATATTGCATTGTATCCCTGGTTTGTGCACCCAGGGTCAGTGGGAATTTGGAAGTCTAACACTTCCAGGCAGTGTATCCTGGGTTTTTTTGAGGACATGAGGTCAGTTCCTACTCTAATGCGTATATTTGTGGGGATGCTGACCATCCCATGTTCTGGGAAAGTTCAGAGAATACATCTATTGCAAAAGAACTGAGAATAAAAATTTCTGGTGAATTTCAGCCTGTGTTCATAGCCACACGAAAGTCATAAACCTTCTAATTTCCCGGTCTTCTAGAAGGTCTGCCAGGATAAAGAAAATATGGTTTACTAATGTAATAAAAAAGCACATTGTGCTATATGGAGCAGAGGCACTCTCACACAGAGGTCACAAGCCTTTGTTTACTTTCCACCTGGCTAGAAGCATATAGCTTCCTTGGGAAAAAGAGTATGTTCTCGTTGAATTATTCAGTTTTGCTTCATTTACACTCAGGTATACTTTATGATTACTATCATTATTCGTTTTTGTTATTTCATTACACACTAGCTCACTTCCAGGGTAAACTATTTGGGGGTGGATGTTTCAGAAATCTGAAAGAAAGTAACAGTGACTACTTCACACAAGTGAAAATGTCCTTCTCTGGCTCAATCCTGGCTCTTCCTGCAAAAGCATGAACTGTGCAGTATTCAAGGCCAACATATTTCCACCAATAACAGAATTAAACAATTTCCCCAAACAAATAGATGCATGAGGAGCATAATAAAGCGAGGGTAACCTGGGAGGGTGTTCATGTAGATTAGCTGTGCACAGTTTAACTCACCACCTGCCTTCTAACCTGCATGTTCAAGATAGCACTGGGTTTCACAAAGGAGTAAGAATTTGCCTGATGAATGTGGATGAAACTGCTGCTTCCTGTACGGTAGTTTGTTCATGGGTCTCCTTCTGTCCCATCATGGTGGCTTTGTTTTACCTCTGCTAAAAATAAACACTGTACACTTGCACTGTTGTTTCTTATATGTATTTATATATATATATGTGCTGCATAGAGAAACTAATATGTATGCCTGCATGTACGTGCTATCTCTGCATGTATGTACAAGTATACACACACACACACCACATTTTTCAAAATGTATTCATCTACACTTAAAAGTTTCATAGGAATAACGGTATTTGAGAGGTGTGTTAGAAGTGTATATCTGGGCATTCATGAGAGAAAGGTAGTGATAGAAACCCAAACTCAGGTTTCAGCACAGTAGTTATTAATTATTATAATAAACAGCTTGTCTATAGGGAAAATTGAATTTTCACAGGATTAATGGAAAATTTAAAAGTCCTAATATATTTAATGCATGAACTGCTTATTCAGATTTGTATTAGAAGGAAACAAATATGTTGACTAACCCCTCTTAAAATTATATTTGCGAGTAGCTGCTTAAAATAAAATGGTGACTAAAAATGTAAGAGATTATGCCATTTTTCCTCTTGCTTGCTACAGCTCCAGTTTTCAGACTTTGGAACTGGACTCAAACTGCTCTCCCGGAAGGAGCTAGGCCCATGGCTTCTTGGGCAGCTGCCTTCCAGAGGAAAGGGCTTCTCCTACCCTGAACAGTCAGTTTGCCCTCTGCCAACCCACACATCTCTATCACCCCACCAAGCTTTTATAAAGGCTGTTCTTCTCCAAGCACAGAGAAGCATCCCCTAAACTCTAAAACATGAATGAGCTGGAAGGATCACAAGCATGTTAGGATCTCTCAGTCCTGCAGATAACCAAACTTGGTAGCCCAGATTTGCTTCCAGCTGCATATCAGCAGTGAAAGTGAATTGTCTTCAAGAGCACATGGTATCCTAGCTCCCCATTTGCATTTTCATAGCTTTAGGGTTTTTGTAAGCAAACATGATACTTTGCTATGAGCTTCAAAAGCAAAACACAGAGCTGAATAATTCAGGCCCCCTATTTTTATTACATTTCAGAAATGGTCCCATCTCTGTTTTTCGCTGCTGATTTATGCTCCACAGACCCCTTTTGGCTACACAAATGTCCCACAAAATGTAAAGTCATAAAGATACTGCTTCCAGTTTTTCTGTTATAAGCAATTGAAGGTGTCCTGCCCCTGACACTATTCACTCCTTAGGGTATTCCTCCATGTCCAAAAAAAATCTCTTTTAAAGTCCTGTGTGGGAAAAATATCAAATCCAAAAGACTACAGGAGACAAAATATCTGCACAGGCCTGTGTGGATTTCAGGTGAGAGCTGATCCCCTTGTTTATCACCTAACATCAGGGAGGAACAGAAGTCATAACTTGCATATAAATAATAGGTGAACCCTGTGATGTATTGCAGGACCAGCCCCTCTGCTCCAGCAGCCTCCTAGATGGTCTCTGCCTGCAGGAAAGCCTCAGGTTTTGTAAGTGGCACCTTCCTCATCTCTGCTGTTTTCTTCTGACTGGCTGTGTTTAATTTTTTAATTTAGTTCAATCTATCTTTCATATTCTCTCAGTGCCGCTCTCCTCTCTTCCTTCTGTTCTCTTTCCTAACCAGACACTTTCAAGTGTCTTCACTATAATTTCCAACCACTATCTATTTCTTTGCATGTTTACTCTAGGGAGAATGTGAGCACAAAAACATTAGTTTTCAGTCAGTCAGGGACTTTCAAAATTGATCAAACCTCTTCTCCTCATTTTGTAATGATTATTATAATATTCCCATTTTTCTAAATGAGCTTTTTAACGTACTTTTTGCCGTCTATGCTTTCTAATGGCTTTCTAATTACCAAAATTTATAGTGGAATTTATATTTAATAAAGCTGATGTCTGTTTGCTTAACACAAATGTTTGCTAATAAGAGGGCACTTAAATAATCAACTACATAGCCCTCAGAAGCAACGCAAAAAAATAGGAAACTGCAAGTCACCATGGATCTGTAACGAAACAATGTCCTCCACCCAAGCACGCTGTGTGATAGGAGCACCTGAGCTCTACTGAAACAGCTAATCAGGGCAGTGGAGGCCCTCCTTCCATGAAACAAAACCAGTAGATAACTAGTATCTCAAGACAAGCTTCAAAAACAAAATAATGAAAAGGGAGGATCTTAAGCCTGTTGCTGCAGCATTTTCCAAGGTAGGGGATTTTGTACTGTGAAAATTCAGAGCAGACACTGCCCAGGCAGTTTTCACTCAGTGCCTGGATGCAGCAACATAGGAATGAGTCCTATTTCCTGCCCTACTCTCTAAAATTTTCTCAGATGCTCCTCCGTCTCATTTCAGAAGCATTGTACCTAACTTTTGGTGTCCTAGTTTCTTTTTCCATCGATATATTTAGTGTCATCTCTCAGAATCTTTGATTTGCTCACTTTCCGTTGTTGAAGAGTCTCACAACTATAGTATCTCCAAGAGTATGCCTCACAAAGACACATTGAAAGATAGCAGAACAGTTTAAATCCCAACATGCCTAAAGTTCCTTGATAACAAAATTTTCTTATTTTTCCATTTACATTATTTTTTGGGACATTGCCACCTTCCTCAGAGCCCTTGGCCTTTTGCCATCACTTTGAAAGAGAAACTGCCGCAAAAGTCAGTGGGAGATTAGCGTAACATTCAGTGACAGATTTGGCACATTGCAACTCTAATACTAAATTTGCTTTTAATCACTGTTCATATCAACCCCCTTTGGCCATGTAATAATATACTCCGTCACTGACGCAGCATTAAAAACCTGAAATTCATTACACGCTGAACCACCCATGGTAATTTTGCTATCAGTCACCCTGACCCTGCAAGTCAGCTTTGGTACCATAGATATTGTTTCAGGACAGCTCTGCAGTTCTTTTTAGTCATCACATTAGGTTGTCTCCATCCTCTTGCTACTTCTGCCTACCTTAAGGTTCTATTTTCACTACTAGGTTTTAAACTCCTGCCTCTAAAACTGTATGTGAAACATAGAGACACGTATTTTTTGCACGCAGGTGGGTATTCATTCATTCATTCAAGTTCATGCATTCACTGTCAGATACTTCCTAGTTGGCCTTTGCATACATACAGAAATGCTAATTCTGAAAGCAGATATAAATAGAGGAATGTTCAGCATATGTACATGTGAACTCAAAACACCAGTTTGAATCTTGCTGGCATTTTGACCTTTTCCACTCACCAGCTCAGACTCAGAGGCAGAAATGTGCAAAAATAAGAAGAGGGAGTGACTGTTTTTATCCAATATATAAGTAATAGGTGACATTACTGAAATGGGGCAATAGTTTAATCACTGAGAGAATGAAGCTAATTCAGATTGATTTGGGATGAAAACACAAAGTATTACTAATCCCAACTGAAACACAGCAAACACAATTACCATTCATTTGGTGAAGTAAAATTGAAGATTTGCCAACATTCTTTTACAAACCAAGGACAATTAATAATTCTGCACTAAACTTTTTCAGCTGAGACTAAATTCACATTTCATAGTGTCTAACCTTTAATAAACAGCAAATAACCTCTAATAAACAGCAAGTGACCTCTAGATCAAATTTTAAGTAAATTCTAGACTTGGCAAGTGAGCATCCTCAATTAGAACTGGGACCCTAATCAGGATCTTCACCAGGGCCTTTCAGCTGTCATCTGTGGGCTACCCTTGAGAAAGCTGAATAAGAAAAGCAGGGACACACACACACATACACATACATGTGACATTCCCTGGGGAAATGCCACTCCACCACAAAGCAGCAACAAATGCAGCAGGTCTGGCTCTGTAAAGAGTGGCCTACAGGCTCATTTTCAGCTCACTACCTATTATCCCGTAGCATTTCACCCCTATTTTCACAAAGGTCTTTGCTACACCTTCCCTTCTGATTTGCCTCACTGTTCAAAGTGTCCATGACAAAAAATGAGTGTGTGGTGCCTTTCACTGTCTCTGGCAGCATGGAGATGAAAGATGTCCTTTGTAAACAAGAACCCCTGCTGCTGCAATTTCAAACCATTGGGGCAAAACAGAGGCTGACAAGCTTAAAACCCTTTTTCACAGTTCCAGTTCTTCTTTCAGGGTTTTGCTGGCTGAAATAGTGTTTTTCTAGCTTTGTTACTGGACTTGCATCCAATGTTTACATTGCATTATGAATATCTGCTCTATATTGCTTCTGTCACTGTGTTTCAGATAGCATACATTTTCATTTTATAGCTCTCCTGCTTCCCTTTAACTTATGACCTTTATTGAAAATGAACACATTTGTTCACAGAATGTCAGGCGAAAGGGTTGAATCACAGGGGCTTGGCATCTGTGAAATGCTTTGCAATCCATTGCAGTTGTACTGGGAAACTAGTGATGGAAAACTATAAAATGCCTGAGATCAGAAGTTTATTCTGGAGGACCCTAACTTGCCTTTGGATTGCCAAGCACATTTCACTCACCAAAATAAAAAAAGAGGCCTGTTGGGAATGACTCTCTTGATGCTTCCCTAACACATTCTTTTGTTGACTCTTCTATAAGCATTTCTGTAATTTTTGTCATATCTTTACTGCTCACAGTGTCTCACAGTTCTCCTCAGTGGGCCCTAGGTGCTTGCATGAAGTGCTTCAGAAGCCAGATTGGGACTGGGTAAGTTCCAGAACTCAGCAGTGTTTGGCAGCAAGGTCCAACTGCAGTGCTGGGACATAACATGTTACAAAACAGAGGCAAAAAGCCATTTTGCTTTAATTTCAACAATTCATTAAACACTAGCCACTAAGGATCTTGTATGAGCATTGTTTACCAGCAGCCTAAAGAACGCTGTAGTCTAAAAAAGTTCATGCATCTTGTGTTCAGTGAGGAGCAGGGTGAGCTTTGTACCAGGGCCTCTGACAAGGGGAAGGATTTATCAGGAGGAGGATGGGATAAACACGAGACTACCTGTATGCTGTTGCTGCAGATACTCCTGCAGATATTCCTAAAAGGGCCTCTTTACACCCAGACTTGGAGCTAAGAAAGTTCTACCTGAAAGCACCATTTAGGCGACTGCACAGTTTTTCAGGGTTTTAGGTGGAACCTTAAACTGGATAAAGTAATTCGTGGAAGACAACCACAGTTATGTAAATCTTCTGCCTACTGCCCACTACCCCACTGGTAAAGCTCTGAAAGTGTGCAGTGGCAAGGCCTGTGCAGTTGCCCCCATCACAGACCACAGATGGATATCTTCATTCCTCTGGGTGCAGCAGAATGGGAACCTTGTGGTGGCTTCCCTTAAACGGGCCCAGCTTTCAAGAGCAGAAAAGGGCTGAAACATGAAAAATGGGCCAGAAGTCAGTGGCACAGTTCTTCTTATATATACCTGGCTGCTGAACTGGTCCTTAGGTTGTCCTGCTAGCTACATGCCAATTACTGGCAATTCATACAAGTTCTGATGACCTTGGCACTGGTCAGAACAAGAGCATCTTTATTGAACCTGAAGTTAGAGGGCTTTGAGGGCTTGACAGTATGGTTGGAACACATTTCTGGAGAAAAAAATCAAGAACCACAGGGAAGAAGGTGACAGTGGCATTTATGTGTCATCCATGCATCTCAGGGTTAAGCTGACATCCTAGGAAAACACACAATCCATGCTTACCAGAGTTTGTTAGAGGCCCAGAGCAACCCAGCTGATCGAGGTTAAGCGGGAGTGGGAGACAGAAGAAGCCCTGATGAAACAAAAGAATTGAACTAAAAAAAAGTATGGAGCCTCTGGGATTTTTAGAATGGTTTGGGTTAGAATGGACGTTAAAGATCATCTAGTTCCAACACCCCTGCAATGGGCAGGGTCATCTTCCACTAGATCCGGTCGCTCAGAGCTCCATCCAGCCTGGCCTTGAACACTGCCAGGGATGCGGCGTTCACAATGTCTCTGGGCAACCTATTACCATGCATCACCACACTCACAGCGAAGAATTTCCCCCTAACATCTAATCCAAATCTACATTCTTTTAGTTTAAAATAATTCCTCTTTGTCTTATCTGCCCATGTAAAAAAATTTCTCTCCATCTTTTTTATAAAACCATTTTAAGTACTGAAAGTTTGCATCTACACAGCTCTTCACAGAATCACAGAATATGCTGAATTGGAAGGGACCCACAAGGATCATTGAGTGCAGCTCCCAGTCCTGAACAGCAACATCCCCAAGAATCACACTGTGAGAACACTGCCCAAACACTTCTTGAACTCTGTCAGGCTGGTGCTGTGACCACTTCTCTGGGAGCCTATTCCAGAGCCCGACCACCATCTGGGTGAAAAACCATTTTCTTTTATCCAAGCTAAACTTCCCCTGACAGCTTCAGGCCATTCCCCCTGATCCTGTCACTGGTTACCAGAGAGAAGAGATCAGTGTCTCCCCCTTCCCTTCTTACAAAGAAGTTGCAGACCTCAGTGAGGTCTCCCCTCAGTCTTCTCCAGGCTGAACAGAGCAAGTGACCTCAGCCACTCCTCATACAGTTTAATTTCAAGGCCCTTCACCATCCTCATGACACTCCTTTGGATGCTCTCTAATGGCTTAATATCTTTCTTTTATTGTGGTGACTTAGACTGCACACAATTTGCCTCAGCAGGACATCTCAGGCAATGCTGTTGTCTAAACCCCACTCCTTAAAAAAAGAAAACATCACAAAACATAATAGACAATTATGATATAGCTTGCCTTGAAGGGACAGGTATCCTTACCTCTCAGATCCTGAGCTGCAGCCTTGCGGATGAAGGGAGGTATGATAGAGACTAGGCGGGTCACCTAGACTGGCCCACTGGCAAAGAACAACTATGGTATAAAGCAGACAGGATTTCTAAAAGGTGTTTTATGTGGAAAATTTTATGTTTATGTGGAAATTTCTTTCTCAGAACTCAGCTATGCTATTAGGGCCAATGCTTGTCTTCCCTTAGAAACCATGTAGATTTTTTTTTTAAAGAGTGATTTTTCAGTCTTGTTCTCATTCGAAATTTTTGTCTGCAGTTACACAAGATTACTTGTAGGCTATAACATATTTTGTTATCTCTTCTTGATGTCTCAAAGAGCTGGATCACTCCATAGCAAAATTAGGCTTCATCTCCAAAGCGTATTTATTATTCCTTGCTCTGCAGCTGAAATAACTAACCTTGTATTTTCTCCATTTTTTGGTCACTGCATAAATGATACACTTCTGGGCAGGCTTGTATTGATCTAAAAAAGCACTGTAAATTTTCCAGGTTCAGATTCAAGTTGCATTAACTGGAAAAGGCAGACCTCTGTAAAATGCAATATTCTCAAGAATCAATAAATCTTGCTATCAGAACGGATCAGGGTTTTCACTGCCTCCCCTCCACTTCCCAGCCACCTCTTCAGAGAGAAGCAGGACATCTTGCTGTGCAGGAGGAATGGTCACAAACCAAGTCCTCACAGTACCCTCCAGCATTGTTCTTCACAGGGCAGCAGCATCCACTCTGGCTACCGGGCTGGGCACAGATGCCAGAGCAAGAGAAGGGCTAGATTTGGCAAGCTGATTAAAGTAGTGTTGGCAGAGCAGTTCAGGTCTACCAGTCATCTTGCTATCTTAATAGAATTGAGGTGTGCCAGACCTGTATCAATCACTTCCATGATCCCTTTTAGCATTCCTCCAATTATTAGTGTTGATTTTTAAAATTTAATGATGCATGTCAGTATTTCCTATTTTAATTCCCACGAAGAATTTTTTTCCTTGCAAATATACTTTAAATATCAAGAATAACAGAATGCCATTTTGATTTTTGTCCTCTTCTGCATATTCTTCAGTGTAAATTTACTATCATGGACATCTGGTCACAATAAAATCTCATTGCAAAAGAATGCTGCCACATTAGATTTGTTGCTGTCTGTTTTGATGTGGACAGCTGATCACAGAAATTTTATCCTCTGCAGCATTTATTCCAGGTCATGGATCTATTTCCAACAAGTGGAGATGAAGTTTCCCTACAGTTACTACAGCTACTTCAGATCTGCATCTTTTCAGTATACAGAAGATTCATGCAAAGACATTTCTCATTTGGCCAACACAGCCAAAATATCCTGGATAACTGAGAAACGATAAAAGAACAGGTGGCCTTTCAGAGAGATTGGACAGGGAGAAATCACAAATTCAAGTGTCTGAACTTGCTTCAGGGTGGGATTTTAATCAAGACTGTCAAAGACACTTGTATTTTATTCTTAGCACAAGGAAAATGACAGATGTCACATACTACCAGTACAATCAGCAAGAAATTGCATATTTAACCCCAGCTCCTTTGATCCCAGTGACTTCAGAAGTGGGATTCCATGAGAATTTGCCTCTCTAGCAATCAGGAAATTCCTTAGAAATCCTGTGCCATCTATTCCTTTACAAGTCCTATAATCAGCACGTACCCGTGAGGAACCATACATTTCTTTTGACAGCTGAAAATGCTGAATTAAGGGCAATGTCTGATTTTACTCTTGGTTGCCTTTATCACCTGGGCTAAGATCTGGCATAATACAGTCACAACAAATCCTAACAGAGCATTGGCAGCAGCACTGAGCAGAGCAGCAATGCAATTAACTCACATTAATGGATGGCATGGTGGGACTTGCCCTGTCTTTCTTCAGCCATCCCAATGATGCCTTTACTGGAGGAGAGACCCCTGCACCCAACAGCAGTTTTGTCTCTTCAAGGACCCACCAGGTCAACTGCCCTGGATCCCTGATGCCATGCCATCAGGGTTTCCCCTCGTACCTGGATGTGGCCAGTCTGAAAAGTGGATGAGAAGGAACAAAGCAGTTAGGCTCAAAGGCTGGCATGGCAACAAGCAAAGCAGATGAGGGCTCAGTGGGATGCCCTCTGTCCGGGAACATTGCCTTTCTTTAAAAAACCCAAACCTCTGGCCTCAGCTTTACCAACCGGGCTGATCACGGACTGTCTCATTTTCCCCTGACTTAGCACGCAAATGTTCTGATGTGTTTTTCAAGGAATTAGTATTCCTTTTTGCTTTAAACTACTGTTTTCAGCCTTGTTTTCTTTCTAGGCCCTATATTTTTAAGTTTAAAATTCTACTCATCCATCTTCAAATTTTCCATTTAATTTATGGTTGCTCACTAAACCCAGAAGACAGATGTGGCTATCGAATCCGTTTCTTTTGGGG
Organism: Rhagologus leucostigma; assembly: GCA_013397725.1. NCBI lineage: Eukaryota > Metazoa > Chordata > Aves > Passeriformes > Rhagologus > Rhagologus leucostigma. The sequence goes on from VZTD01002914.1 coordinate 957,203, forward strand.
AGGGGGAACAGGGAAAGGAGGGGAATGATAATAGTTAATAGCAGCTTTAGCATTAGGCAAAAAGGAATCACAACATTCGAGGGACTGGCTGGGACCTCTGGAGATCCTCTAGTCCTGATCCCACTAGGGTCGGGGCAGCAGGTTGCCGTGGAGCATACCCAGGTGAGCTTTTAATATCTCCAACAATACCCAACAGTATCGCTTCATTGTTAAGAAAATGTAAATATCAACAGAGAGCCACAGTTAGTTATAAAATAGTCTTGCTAATTCTGTGTGTCAACAATTTTTGGCAGTATTATCATCTGAGACAAATGATGTCTCATTAACAATTTGGGAACTTCCTCTTATGTTACCAGGATATTTTCAGTTGCATCTTTCCATCTAATCTAAGAAAATTACTACTGCTTTCCTGTTTTCTGATGCTAAGAATTAATTTGTTTTCTGGATGGGCCATTTTAGCCACTTGCATGATGCTAATGTCATTGCAACCAGAGTATTTTATAATTCTGTGTATCTCTTTAATACCAGGTGTATCAGATTTTCTTGTGATACTTCAGGAAATAGAGCTTTGGGACATGACATCTTTGGGTACTTGTACCTGCAGGCTGGTCCCATATCCTACAACCTACACCTTCGTAGCAGTGATTGTGCCTCCTATCTCTTATCAGTTTATCATTTGATGACTCTCAGCCCTCAGGCTTCTTCTAGTGACATACAACATGGTACAGCAATTACTCCAGAGGGACCCCAACAGCTCACCTGCATCTCAGTAGAGTATATAGTGAATCCTACTCCTGGCTGCCAGACATAAATCAGTCAAGAGAGTGTATTCAACCTTCATCTGCCCTTGCCTGAAGCAAGTGCTGCCTATTTTGCATCCCATCTGATCTGCTGGTAAGGTCGCTGCAAACTTATTGCTCCTGGTGAGAGGCTGTATTTGCACTGGGCAGCATGCAGAGGTGTATTTAATAAGTTGAAAAACCTTTTTATAATTTTTCTTTCTTCTGATTTTATGATGATGACAAAATCTTGCAGGCAATTCAAAATTCAGTTCTACAACAGGGAAATAACTGAGCTTTCATTGAAAGTGAGCACTTGAACGTGCAAAATGAAGAATGAAAGAAGTGAAAATGTAATGGGAGAGTCGTTACCCTGGAGTGGAATGAAGCAGACCCTTGACCCTGGGAGATGCTCCTCCCTCACATGTTAGAAATATATAGATGCATTTGTAATCAGCACAGCCAGGGTGAAATAGGAAGAGAAAAACTAACCCAATCCACTATTTGCCTGAGACTAGTAGGTGACAGCGCTACACTACATGAGAGGGACTCAGGCTGAGACTGGGGAGGAAAGAAGCCAGGAAACCCAACTCCTTACAAGCACAGAAAATGCTGGAGTGACAGCTTGCTGCCAGGTTGCGGAAAGCATGGGGTTACGGAGCTGTCACATGAGTCACAGCAGCAAGGTCGGTCACTGCTCTTGTGTCCTGAGAAGACTGGATATGTATCAGGAAGGGGATCTCTGAAACAAACATGCTATTTCACACAAAACCTGCCTGTGCATCAAAAAAAATGCAAGGTTTCTCCAAGCTCCTCTCCAGCCTGCATGTAAGTCTCACAAATTTATACGTGCTCAGGTGAAATCAGTTTCAATAAGTCACACGTTTCAATAAATTACATGGCTGACTTCATCTTTAGCATATCCACTTACAATCTGTAAACAAATCCTGGCAGGTAGTAAACAAATAAACTTTTCTATGTAATTATTTATTTCTATTCTTCCAACATTCTTACAACGACAATACAGAAATCACAGAAATAATGTGGATGGCATTTTTTGTTGCTGTTGCAAACAAACCATTTGATGCTAGCAGTGATGTTCAAATGACATTGTCAAGCTAGACTTTCAAAGCCAGCTTGCATTACCTTGATTCTGATCCCACAGAAGGAAATGAGATCAGCTTTGAGAAATACTGAGAATCTCAGCCATGAACACTATTGTTCTCATCCATGAAGTATATTCCTGTCTGAGACGGCAATAAGCCATTCAAATACAAATTACCTTATGCCAGACTAACTTTGGACCCTACCCTATGGATGGCTACATCAGTGAGAGTATTGCAGCTCAGACCATGTGCCACAGATTGCTTCCTGTTGACCCAGCTTCAAGGGTCTGTTCAAGGTCTCAGAGACAGTCTGTGGCAGAGTGAGGTATTAAAATCGGTTTTCCTAATTTCTGGAGCACTGCTGCAACCACTGTTTTTACCAGCTTGTCACTGATTCTTCAGTATTTATGTGTGGACACCAAGTTAATTTATGGTGTTTCTTTATGAAGTGTGTCTAGGACAGCTGGATGTGTCACAGGTGCAGAAGAAAAATATCGCATCAGACTGAAGATGGATTACTGAGATCATAATCTCATTCACAACTCAATCTCCTCAATTTAAAGGCAATTGAGGTCTACTTCAATAGCACACATTTTTTCTTTTAATTAAAACATTATCTAAGTTCATTGTATGTTAAGAACAACCATTTTGATGATACTTCTCTTGCCAAAAACTCATCCTGCAATAACCCTTTTTCCTTTCCAAAGCTTTTGTCTTACTCAATATTAGAATATTAATACATCAAAACTATGATTGTCCTTCCAAAGTCACAGCATAACTGTACTCCATTTTAGTACCAGAACATTATTCAGCAAAAATAAAACTAATTACCACAAAAACAGTTCACATTCAGTGTGCCAACTTATTTTTTAAAGTACCACTAACAAAGGTATGCACACATTTTTCTCTGACTGTTCCTTGGAATACACTCTTTATCTTTGTGTTAATTTCCTGTGATTATCCGTGCAATTTTGCTTTATTTTCATGGTACTTGCAGAGAACAAATTTCAAATTCACAGATTTGATAGCCAAAGCACCCTTCTCCAAAGGAAATCATCTCCCAAGCTTTTAATCACAAACTATATTCATCTAGAAAAGGCATGAAACGCTAGACACAACAGAACAGTGCCACATGATTGATGGTCTAGTCAACACGTCTCAGCCTTAAGCACTGAATTCTCTAAATGTTTGCCATAAATCCAGAGTTCAGGAAGAAGGGGAAAATTTTACTGAGAAGCTCAAGGATAGGAAATAAGGGTTGTCTCACTACCATTCTGGAAGAAGAAGGAGCACTGAAAAAAAAATCATGCACCGCTGAATTATTTACTCTACTACCCAAGACATGTGTGGAATAGTATTGCTTTAGAGGGGAGGTTAAACCCAATGTTACTGCAGTCTGTGCTGTCAGATGAGTCATACTTCTTTGGAGACCAAGTAGTTTGGGGTTTTTTTCCCAATAACTAAAGTGCTTATATTCACTTCCTGTCAATCAGCCACAGGGGATTGTCTGGTAGATCTTGAAGTGTGTAGACTGACAACATCAAGGGCAACACTACTAACAAAGAAGCAGCCACTGGGGGCGGCGGGGAAAGAATTAAGCCTCTGCTGAGCCTGGCTCTGATTCTCTGTTCTCTAGGAATTAGTGTTCAACCAGGCATTAATAAAAGTCAGCTGAAAACTTACAGAAGGAGTCAAGAATGTGATTTCACTCAGTGCTCTACCATAGAAGTGCTCATATCACAAAGCAGAAAAGTGTTGCTGTTAAACACCTATCAAATAAAAGTAGGGCAAACATGCTGGAAGAGAACAAAGGGCTTAGGGAAAAAAGAAAAAAACCAAAACAGGAAAAACCCACCAACTTTTATTTTTCCTTGAAACCACCAGAATGTATCTCTCTCTCAAGGTCTGCAACTGTGCTCCGTGTCAGTCCACAGTGCAGCCCGGAGGTTTTCAGGAAGCCCAAGTGTAACACTGTGCTTCTGTTAGTGCTGTTTGCATTAGTCAGCTTGGTAATGTGCCTCCGACGGCAGCGCGGCTGAGCTGGCTGTGATGCCTCGTGGGAAGGGATGGCATGCCTGACGGGCATGCCTGGCGGGCAGCGCTCCCACCCCGGGTCCCTCTGGAGACAGCCAGATGCCAGATCCAGAAGCCAGTTCAGCAACATAACTAATTTTCTGCTCTCCACAGCACCGCTGAGCTGTTTCAAACACCTCCCCCTCCTTTCTCTCAAGCAACAAAGGCTATTTTGTAGGGAGGGGCATTTCCAATTCAAGGGAAGAAAATCTGTGTATTCAGTATTTTTGGGGGAGGATGGGGGGAAATAATTATACAGCAGCACAGCCAGTTGCTCTGGTTTTGTCTGATTGCTTAGCAAACTTTCAAAGGAAAGCGAGTAGTCACTATAGAAACTACCACATCATATGGCTGTCTGTGTTGCCTCCGAGATACGGAATATCTTTTAATAAGACATTTGTATTTTTTTCTACCTTTAGAACACACTCTACAATAAATAACTGGGCTTTGTTGTGTGTGGGTGTGTGGTTTTCTTGTGGTTTTTTTCTGGGTTTTTTTTTGGCGGGGTGGTTGGTTGGAGTTTTTAAAAATTATTATTATTTCTTCAGATTTGCTTTTCCACCATTGAACAGAGTACAAGGGCAGGGTGCATTTGGAAATTGATTTCCACAAGTGAGAAATTACCAGTCATTTCAGTCTGTTTGAGCTTCATTTTCAGTAGAAGCATCTTATCACTGTGGAAGAACTCGCATTGAAGGATAGGTATAGTAAAACTGAGTACAAAAATAGCTGTCAATCCACAGCTCACTGGGAAGGAGAGGTGAAGAGATCACACGCGTAAAGTCCAGAAGGTCCCAGTTTGATGGCCAGTAATTCAAAACTCAGTGTCTGAGGAGAAAAAAGCACTAGCTGTTTGCATTGACTTTATAGGTAATTGAGCTGTCACATAAAAGGTAAAACATCACAAAAAGCACCAATATGTGCAAAATCCCTTGAGTCAGCGAAGCTCTCGGTAAATACATTAAGAAAAACACAGTGCATGTAACTTCCCAGTGATCATTTCCCTGTAATCCATGGCGAACTATTTCTACTTTATTATCTTCACCATGATAGAGCTGAGAAGATACAAATCATTCAATGGCATAAACCCACTGAACTTTGCCTTTGTTCAAATTTTCACCTCTCAGTTCCCGAATCTGGTTTTTCTTTTATTTCTCTCCACTGAAAGGAATGGAGGACTTTCGTCAGAAGTTTCTGATGTGCTGTCTGGGCTCCCTCTTTTCCCACAGTGAAAGCCTTTTTTTTTTGTCAAGTGTTTCTTAGGACATTTGCATGAATAAAGAATTACGTATTCAGCAGTACGGGATTATTTAATGAGATTCTCTGGATGTTTTCCTCTCCTTCAGCACAGCCTCCATCTCAAAACAACCTGTTCCACCAATCCAGCCTGCTCCCTCAGCCTCATGTCCTACTGCTCCACCACACAGGCTCAAGCATCCTTGCTGATCCTCAGATGGTACTGTCACCATGTATATTGCTGCTTGTTTATTTTTTCCAGCTCCTCTTCATCCTGAAACTCTCCAGTATGCCAGCTGTCCTTCTTGCCTCAAAGCAAGCTTTTCTCTGCTTTGTTCTGCAGGAGCTACCAAGCCTTTACTTTCACCTAAAGTTGCAGGTTGCCCTCTGCGTCCTCTGTGCACAGTGCAGAAAGCACCAGGCAGAGGGCCAGGTGGGGTCCTTCACCCCCATACTGTGGAACTGGAGGGCAGAGGGGACAAAAGTAACCACTGCTGCTGGTGTCAGATACCTGGGTGCGAGTAGTCCCAGGAGGTAGGCAAGGAGCTCAGATCAGGAGGGGATCTGACCAACTGGCCTAAAGTGTGTCTGTCTTGCACAGAAATGCAAGCCTAGCAAGCTAGCATTTCTGTCTTCATACCTTCCTTAGAGCCACCACAGCTCTCACTCTGTTGTTACCAAACCCAGGAAAGGTGCTTTTTTTTTTAAAATAATGCCTTCATGACATACTTCATTGTTTAACTACTGGAAAATTACTGTTAATCAACCATAGCGGACTGGCCATGGTCTGAAGACTGGAATGAATTAAGAAGTACACAGATCTTGGATCTCTACCAAACATTACTTCAGCCGAGTTTTCAGGCCAGTTTTGAATGAGATACTGGATAAACCCTACCCACCAATATAAACTTGGTCAGCTGTGTATCAGCTTGGCAGATTCATATTCAGACGTCTGCCTGCTATTAGACCTTGAAGCTACAAAGATAGATGATAAATGGAGGCATTTCCGATGGGCCAAAGGAGTCTGCTCACAGTCCAAAGCTATTTGATGTATTTTCATTTAGATGATGACAAACATACAGCTGGAAAAGTTGGGAGTTGAAGCAGAATGGGTGTAGTGGTGAATAGATGACTACTGCCAGATCAATATCCCAGTGGTAAGACAATTTCATACTAACATGTTGCATTGTATCTGTAGATAACATGTCACACTGAAGGCTATAGGACACACAAATACAGTCATAGTCCAGAAACATGGGATTCAGAAAGGTTCGGAGTCAAGCAGGTTAACCCACTGACCTCGCCCTTCCAGCATACCTAACAAAAAAAGCCATAAGCCATAAGCACAGAACTGTCAGCAGAAGAAGTAAGGGTGTGTTACTTCATATACGTGGCATTTGTGCAGAAACTACGGAATCCCACACCTTTGCTGGGAACCACTGTGATGGACACATTGTAGCACTGAAAAGAGCTCAGAGGAAAACAAGGAGAATGGCAGGAAGTCCAGGAGAAGCTATTTACTGAAGAAGCGCAGTCTAGTCAATTTAGCCAAGGAGAGGTTGAGAGGTGACTTGCTCCCTGTCCAGGAATAGCTGCATGGGCAGGTAATTACTACTAGCAGAGTAGTTTTCAGCAGGCAGGCGCTTAACAAGATCAAACAGCTAGAAGCAGAAGCCAGCTGAATTGACAGTAAAAAACCCTCCTGTTTAAAAAAACAGTAACCAACAGAGCAATTTTCTAGGCCAGTGTTCTCACTTCAATGTTTTATATCAAAACTCCCTTTTTTTCTTTAAAGATGTGTCAGGAGTTAGGCTCTTGAGGTAGGAATAACTCAGTTAATTCCTATGGCCTAGTTACAAATCATGACAACAGCAACTGCAGATCTGACTTCCAGGTCCATATAACACACCTCTAAGAGAGGCCAGTGCCGGTGCCTGGGGAAGGCTGGGCACAGCTCAGTGCTCCCACAGGACAGCCTCCCCAGTCTCTTCTGCTGACAGTGCCAGGAATCAGCCTGAAGAGAGCTGGATCCCTGGAGCAAGCTGCTAGCCTCTGTACACCACAAGAAGAGGCACGAGGCTCAACCTGCCAGAAACAAGCACAGAGGGTAAACAGAAATACCACCAGGAGAAAGATCAAACCAGCAAGCCTGTACAGCTCCAAAGACAGTGAGAAGTCTGGGAAAGAGAACCCTCTCTGCTGGGACCTTGGGCCAAGGGCATTGCAGAGCTCAGCCACTTTCCTCCTCCCCTGAGCCTGCCCGCCCTCAAGACCAGCAATGGCTGCTGTGGTCACTTGGGTCCTCTTTGCTTACAGGCAACAAACACTAGCATCGCTCCAGACACCCAGCTGCTGCAAAAGTATCAGACCATCTCCAGATGCTCCCTCGTTTCCTTCTTCTTCCCTCATCCATGCTCTGATGTAACCAGTCAATATCACCTGTCAGCTCTCCTTCATCAGGCCTCTTCTTGCTCACTACGACTGTCTATCTTCCCAGTTTTCCTCCTTTCCCCACACCTCTTAACAATGAGCAATGTGCAGTGTTACCACACACTGTGTGTGATAAAGAGTCCAGCATACAAATCCTTAAGCACAGCTTGTCCCTGTTGTGTGGCCACCAGGAGTAGGTAGATACCTGTTGGAAAAAGCCACTTCCAGGAGCTGGAGTGTCTCCAAACAGACTCTTCCCAACAGGGGCTTTTGGCAAAGGTGAAAATCTAGCACAGATTTTCCAAAAATCTAATGCAAAAAAAGTCATGGAAATATATAAAAGTAAAATTAGTCAGTGCCAGGGATAAGAAACTAGAAATTATCCAGTGCTGTAAAAAATAAAAGCTTAGGGGAGAAAAAGAGTTTCAAAGCAAGTGCTATGTTAGAAAAAAAAGATAAGGTTCAACAAGGCAACAAAAGCGGAAACAGTGATTTACAATTAAAGAAAAACAGATTTTGTAGGTAGCCAGAAGACTGTTGCAGTTACCAGGACTACAGACCTGGTCACGCGACATAGCTGGGAAACGTTATAACTGAGTGTCCTTCTTCACTAGGAAACTAAACGTTTGCACTCTTCACATATGAACCCATCAGCTCTTTGGAGCAAAGACTACATGCGTATAAACATAAAGCACCATCAGTACTCAGTCATTAAGAAGAGTAACAAAATGTTCTGCACAGCTCCCAAAAGAGCAGGTAACTGCACCAGAGATTTGTCTAGAAAACCATCATTAATTCTTGCAAAAATGTTACCAGAAGAAAATTCTGCTTCCATTAGGAAGGATGACATTTCACTTCCCTTTGCAACTGGCAGCTATCTATTTTTGGTTCAGAAGTACATCATGTTAAGACCATAAATCAAGGCTATAGCCTTGTGCTTCTGTGGACAGCTGGCCACCTGCCCTCACAGTAGCAGTGAATTTTGTCATGCACCAATAAGATTTTCATCATTGATCTACACATTCAAACCTGGATGGCGTTTGCAGAAGACTTACCCACAAACCACCTCACTGCAGCAAATCCCAGAAGGTTTGGACTCCTAGGTCAGCTCCACGCCTGCTCAAGTGACCTTTGCTACTGTCAGCACGGGATGCACTCCCACCAGAGCTTATCTCAGATGAGTAAGGAACAAGAGCCTCCACTGTTTGCAGGCCTGAAGTTAAAAGCCTTGCAGTATCCTTCAGCCATTAAAAGATGTGTGGCCCTGTTTCTTATAATCTGTGAAAGCGGGGTACTCAGATGGCAAGAGGGAGGTTATAGAGCCATTTCAGTTCCCCTTCAACAGTCACAGAGGCTTTTAATTGCAGGCTGTACTCCACAGGGATTGCCTTGCCTGTCCCTGTGGTGAAGCAGGTGCTGTTTACCATTCTCACCCTCCCTCAGGAATTTTCTGAAAGGAAAATAGCAGCCTCCTTGAACGAGGCTTGAAGAAAACATGTTGATGAGGATATGAGCATTTGATCCCGTCTCTTGTCTCTTCTCTTGTCAATTTGAGAGACCTTTTAGCTAAATCTAGGCATTTACAGTTTATGAGTATCCACAGCTGATTCCAACAGGCTTCCCTGACTGCACTTCATGTCAGATCCTGAGCTGTGTCTCTTGCCACAAAGATAGCCTCATGTGGCTCTATGACACTGCATCTTTGATAGCTTTATTAATTTTCTTTATAGTAAACCGTCTTCACCCCAGTGTAACAGGACTTAGAGCCTTACCTTCTCTATGTATGCTGAGTTCCAGAAAAAGCTTTGATTCCATGGGGAATACAGGATTTTCCATTTTGACAGATTTCTTTTCCCTTTTACAATCGGTGCAAAATTCTTGACTGGCTATCCTATAAGTTCAATTTTTTGAGAAAAATACAGGCCTTGTATTCTATGTTTTACACAGCTGTTGGTATAACGCTGATGATGTTTTATACTTTGATGTCTGAGGGGCAGTTCAGCTGGTAGCAGTCTAGTACTGTGCATGTAGAAAAAAAGTACGTGCATTGAAAAAACTCTTTAGAGTAAGAATGGTAGGTTTCCATTTCCCATGGAAAAAACTGGGGTCCTTTGTGGAGAAACCTCTCTTACTAAGAAGTGTTAGAACAGTTTTTAATAGGCTTTTACAACGTAAGTGTTTCGGAATTGAGAAACCTCCCATTTGCCTAAGCAGGCAATGAGGGCTCTCCCAATGACTGCCCCACTCAACTGGGTTACAAAGCATCCCCCGATACTAGGGAAGAACGCGCAAAGAATAAATTCTAAACATCTCACTGAGATTTCAGCTATTATTTATTTTTGTCCTTTGAACAGCCTTGTTCTTTGAAACAAAATCTTTCTCTCTGGAAACTTTCTCATCTTTCTGCTGAGAAACACCAAAACTAAGCAGGTAAAGAATTTCAAGAAGTTATTGCATAGGAAGTGCCGTACCAGGTTAGACCAAATCTTCATCTCATCTTGTGTCCCATCATTGGCAGCTGCCAAAATCCAGTGCTCAGAGCAGGGCAGAGTGAGTGTGTTGAGAAGCTGCCCCTGAACACTGTCCCGGGAACAACTGGCAGCACAGGATGTTGTCAGCCAGGGCAGCTGGGTTTGTCATTAGCAGCTTCCAGTGGCTTCTGCTTTGAAAAGCTCAGTGCCTTTTACATTACTATGGGAATTTAGCACCTACCTGCTACTACTCCTGCGCCGATGTGTTCCCACGCTCAGCTGCAGGTCACATGAAGATCCACATTCCTGTGGCACAGCATGTGATGAAAAAGGCATTGAGCTGTTTTTCCTCTGCCCACATACCTGTGTCTTTCAGTGTCTACAGAGCCCTCTCAACAACACCCTGTCAGCTCCTCTCTGAGGTAAAACCCTCTCATTCCTTGGGCAGAGGCTGCGCTGCCTCTGGTCATCTCCTGCCTGTGGTTGAGCTTTTCTAACTTCTGCCATATTCCTGCTGAGACATGGAAACAGAATTCCACAGAACATCCAGCATGTGGGCGCATCAGGAATTTATACAGCATCACAAGTAGATATTTCCTTCCTCCTTCCGAGTAATTAAATTTTCAATCCCAAGCAAATTTAAGTTTTTTGGACTGCTTGCTTTCAAAGATCTAATACAAAACCACCATCTCATTTCCAAGTAGATATAGCAATAGATATAGTGTCTTCAGTCCAGAAACCAGAGGCAACTGCCCCTTTCCTACAAAAAGTTCCGATTTTTATCAGTCCAGAAGATGTTCATAAAGAAGAGGAGGCTTTGCTGAAGAAAAATCCCAGCTAGTCCAGGAAGGAAACTTTCACAGACACTAGGCTAAACTCTGAGGTTCATTGCACCTGATCTTTCACAACACTAACTCCTATCCGAAGCAAAGCTGTGCTTCTCCCAGCATCACTAAGAAACTGTGTTCCCTACACAGGGCACAGCTCCTGCCTCTTCCATCACTCCCCCGACTAGCACTGTGCCTGTCATGTTGCTAATTAACCCACAGCATGATTAGTCAGGTCAGACATATTGTAAATTCAGTTCTAGAGGCTGTTAAACTCTGATATTTGAGTTAACCTTTAATTAAAATATTTATAAGCACAAACCATCCTCTCTTAGCACACTGCACCAGACAAGACACTGGAAATTAATTGGCCTAGTAAAAGTTAGAAAAAAGAAACAGCGATAATCAGAAGAAAGGACAGCAGACACTGTTTTAATGGTAGGCTGCCCTGAGTTTACAGTCATGAGACATCAAAAGGAAAGCTACGGTATCTCCACAAGTCAGTAACTTTTTCTGTAAAAGGTGAAAACTAACTACAATTCAGCCAATAGGTCAAGAGAAAACAAATATGTTTGAAAGGCTAAGTGAAAAGAGTAACATGGAACATTTCTAAAAATACTACTGATGTTAATAGAAAGACATGAGCTAGCACTTTAGCAACAGACGGAGGACTCAGCGGCTCCTGTTTTCTAACCCCACCTTCCTTTGTGGGCCTCAGCAAGCCAAGCTTGGTATCGATCTGAGGCATTTGTAAGGCTCTACCATTTCATTTCTTTCTACATAAATCAACAAGTTTTAGCAGAAATCCTCATACACTTTTAGGAGTTCCTGGCACATCTGCATTTTTGTGTAAAAATAGCAAGCACAGGCATTTTTTGAATTTTGGTTATTTCACTTTCTGTACTGAGGATCATTTTCAGTCCTTTGGCAGTTTTATTGTTGTTAGAGAAATAACAAGGAAATTCTCAAATACTAATTTGCCATATGGGGTCTTGTGTCTTGCTCAGGAGAAAACACTGCTCATTACCTTGGAGCTAAGATGTTTATGAAAATTTGTGCACATTTCTAAACCACAGCAAGAGATGACAATACAGTTCAGGTTGTGACTGGTTGATTTATTTCACCTCTTCTGTAAAGGAGAGGTCACAGACCAGGGGACAAGGACTGGCCTTGTGCTTCTTCCAGACTTCCATGTAGGTTTTGCAAGGCTGGGTGTACCATGGGCCTTAACCTTCTTGGCCTGGTAGAGTTAACCTCACCATTTCACTGGCTGGGCTAAATACCATCTTCGACTGGAAGCTTGTAGCTCTATTTTGCTTAAAAGACTCAGGCCAGATACACACACAAATGATACTGAGCAAGCTGAGCACGCTGATAATCAGTGGTTATCCATCACCCAGCTACACATTCTTACTGCTTGCTCTAAGTGCAAGGTGGCTTACAACTACCACAGGCAAGCCATTACATGTGCCTGCGACTGTTAATATCTCTCTGAGGTTTGTATTCATTTCTAAAGGATCTATTTATAGGTGAAAAATAATCTCCATATTTTTAGAGACACATTTGCCGGACTCTTTTAGTGACAGCAGCCAGATCTAAAATAGCGATCCACTTAAAAAGGTAAGAGAGTTTTTTCCATACACTTCAACTGAGACGGTGGTTTTTTGCACATATTGAAATTCCATCTTAAGAGTGCACACTATGCAGAAAACTCAGCTCTCTCATTGCAATCACACCCCTGTAACAACTGTGCAGACTCCTGCCACGAAGGTAGGGGTACACAAGAAGTGTAACCAAAAGCCAGAGTGAAAATTATCTAGTGGGTAGAGCATAACTTGGGGTAAAAACAAGGTTAAAGCTAAGGTGTCCTTGTGTCACATCTGGGGTACTTTTACTTGAGAACAAATTGCAGTAAATTTTGTAGCAAAAGCCTGATGTTATACGTGTGAACGCACATATATCAATCTGTGAAAGGTAATAGGATGACTTTTCTGAGAAAGGTGTGAGGTCTAAGCAGCAGTCTAAAATTTTCTTTGTTTCAGAGCTAATAATAAGGAGCAAAAAGACAAGAGAATCTCTTTTTACAGAGATAAAGTATGGAAGAAAGGATTTTTTTAAATTTCTTCTGGAATTTCCTTTAGAATTGGCTGACATTTGTGATGACAGTTACATGTTCAAATGCAGATGGAGTTGAAAAAGCTCACATGTGTTATGCATGAAAAATGCATAGGTGTTAATCATGATGGGTTATTGTTTCCTTACATTGTGAGGTGCCTGCTGCTTTTAGTTAAAGTCCTAGAGGAAAAGTATTGGATTTGAATGTATTGCTACTGCAGAGGATGAAAGGCAATAATAGGTCACCTGGATTTAGTTTGAAACCTTTGTGTTTATTAAAAACTATTTTTAAAAATAAATTATGATAAAGAAGATACAACCTGGAAACGCTAGCAAACCAGAAGGGCAGCAAACAACCACATCAGTTTGGGAGGTAACTGAAAAGCATCACCAAAAATAGAATCTAAGGAAGATTAGGGATTCTTAACTGATAATAAATTACTTTAAGAGGTTGCACAGTGACAATCTTAAAGGCAGGTTGGACCCAAACACTTCTCTGAAGGAGTGCTTTTTACTTTCTACTTGCAACTAGGTTCTTCTCCTCTCTCTCATCACTGCTGTGCTAATGAAAGACCATCTCCCATCAATTTGTTCCTGTCACTGACCCTGACTGCTATGCTGGTGTGCCGTACATCTAATGTAATTGAATTAATCTCCTTTTAGTGTAGAAAACTGAAATACTGCCCACTGGTGATTACTTTCATTTTCCCTCTCTCTACACTGTAAACTTAGCTAAGTTGTCTTCACAGAGGACTCTCCCATGGAAAGAAAATCCATAAAAACTATGAAAGTAAATGAACAAGCAGACAGACATGGAGATTCACATGTGGATAACCACCATGGCTTGTTTTCATTAAGGGGTTCATGCAGCGGTAGTTGCAAAAGCTGATTGATTGAAGTGAGAGTAATTTTTAGCAGCCAAGGTGCAGGCATTAGATGGACTGTAAATCTGATGTTGCTATGAAAGCATCATGGTGAGATGACTGACAGATAAACAGACAGATATAAATAAACCTATAGTCTCTCTGTGCTCATATTTCTGGTATTTCCATCTGTGGCTTGGTGTGATCCTGCTTTATCACTTTCCCTGTAGATTAATTTCTGCATCTTAGAAAACTCGTGCAAACTGGTTTGTGAGAAGTTAAAGAGAAACATGCTTCTCCACTATTTCATAACGTCCTCTTTCCTTATTCTCTTCTTCCCTACTACACACAAAAGATTTGTTCGTGCTTGAGAAGCTTGTATCACAGCCCGATGAACTTTCAGACTGAATTCTGCTGCTGAGACATCTAACTGCAGATACCTCACTGCTCTGAAGAAAAATTACACCTACGCTGTATTGTGATTTGTCTTCAGATGCATTCAGAGTGTTAAAATCCAGCTCCACAACAATGACGTGACAGATCAGAGAGAGAGAGGGTGAGCCTTAAAAGAGCAGCAAGCCTCTCTGGCAGGGCCATCCGTTGGAACACACGGAGTCCTGAGAAGGGGCAGAAGGATCAGTTTGCTGTACACCTCCTGCACTGAGGACTGTAGAAAACATCTGTGAATTTAAGCAGAAAACATGTGAATTTAACTTTTAAATAAGAAAGTGAAATGCATTGTATGTTGGGGAAGATGAAACAGGAAAGCCTTATAAATATGATTGCCTGGCAAAAGATGCTGAGAATATGGAAGCTATAAGCGAGATTGAAATGAAAGCAAGCTTTGAGATACCAAGCCATAGTTACTGAACAACTGGAAAACAATGGTATGGCTGGCTGAAGGTAATCCCCTTTTGATTGAACAATACCCTCTGCTTGCAGACAGGTCCAAGGGTCAGAGCAGACCCTACTAGCTTGGCAGAAGGGGTCCAAAGAGTAGTTTTTAGGGTTTAAAATGTAACGCAGTATGGTAATGCAATGATTCTTATAGGCTGTATGTAAATGCTATAGGATTTGTATCTTGTACTAGATTGGTTAATGAAAATTAGAATATTCAGCACAGAACAAGATTTATTGTATTGTAAACGAGAACCTCGCTCTCTCTGGTGCTCTTACTCTCTTATGCTGTTACTCTCTTGCTTCTCTTGCTCTCTCTTGCTCTTTTACTTTTCTGGCCTGCTTCGAGCTGCGGCTGGCCGCTCCCAGCAGGGCCCTGCATCCACACCCTTCGCAATAAACCACATGCTCTAAGACCTGACTTCAGAGATCTCTTATCTCTATCCGTCCCGACTGTCTAAACTGACTGGAGCTCCTACAATTGTACATTTGAGGTCTGAAGCATGGTGGCATGGTTCATACGATCACATAGAGAATCACAGAAGTGTTACCTGGGGTGGCACCCTGGAGATCTTTCCTCTGGTCTTCTGTCTGAGGCAGGACTTTCTCCATATCTCTGACAGGTTGGTGGGGCTTTGCCTAGCCAAGCCTTTAAAGCCTGTAAGGTTGGAGACCCCTCTGTGGAGTGCTGCATCACCTCCTAGGGAGTAGGATGCCTGTCCTGAGCTTGCAAGCTGCTGAGGCCTGATCTCACCAGCTGCTGCCACCCCACTCCCTTGGCAGTCACCCTTTGCACAACTGCAGGCTACTCTTAGACTGTACTGCAGACTCTTCTTTGCAGACCAAGCCACCTCAGCTCCTTCAGCCTTTCCATGTGCCTTAGGACCTGAAGTCTCAGCTAGACCCTCGGAGATGCCTCTTGTCCCCCTTGAACAGGAGGCTAGATTCCTTGCACAGCACTCTGAGTGCAGCCTCACCCAGGGCCATAGAAACACGGTTCATAACTCTCCATGGTGCTTTGGCTGTATCATCAAGTATGTGATGTGCCTTCATCATATAATGCCCACAGGAAAGGGCAGTAGGAAAAATCTGAGAATGGAATTTATTTAGCATGATTACAAGTTATTTACATACAAGCAGTACTTGCTAACAAGCATGTTTTCTGCTGCTGTTACTTACTTTCTTCCTAAAGTTCATCAGACACAGCACAAAGACAAAAAAATGCTTTTGCAGAAGTGATTAGGAGTGTGGGAATGTACATGGTCCTCTAAAACTTGTTCAGAAAATAGATAAAACAGCCATCTTTCTCTTGTATTTTTAAATCAACATGCAGCATATATTGACATGACTCCTAAAAACCAAAATTCTTTAGCCAGGCAGCAGTCGGGGGAGTCCATATTTCATGGGCATGGGACTTTCAAGAGCCACAGCTGAAGAGAACCTATTACCTACAATTGGTTTTGAAGATTTGGTATGAGAAGGTATTGATAAAATTTTACTAGTGAATGATCCCTAACTGATTAAATACTTCAATTTTTAAAAACTGGGAGCTTTGGAGAAGACTAGAGGGAGCTTGAAAAGTACTGTTTGAAATGCACAGTCACAGGGCTGCTGAAGGTGCAGGAGACTGTTGTTCTCAGAGGCAGAACTAGGCTATTGCATGCACTGGACATACTTACAACTCTGTGAAATCTCAGCATCTTTCCAACTAATGTGGCACACATTATAGGAAAAGATCATGGTGTTTCTTTATCTTCAAGAAGAACTCATGAAGATTTCTATAACAGTTGTGCAATTCCTGAGCACTGCTGATTGACCTTTGTGTTTGCTTGGCAGAAACAGCAGCCCTGATTGAGGTGGAGGTGCTGTTCAAAAGAGAGGTAATCACAGTATTTGTGTTTATGGAAAACCTGAGCACCAGCAGCAAGATACAAAACACTTGATAGTAGTTTTCAGGCATGAACCCACACTAGATGTTACAGACTGCACACATAATCCTAGTGGAGAAAAGCCTTCCCATAAAAAAACCAATTCCTCAAGACAGAAAAAAAATCACTTAATTCCTTATTCCAGCAGAATGTGAATGTCATGTCAGCTGCCTGGACCTGTATGCCAGATGTGAGCATGTCAGAACTGCTCCATATCCTGTTTGATATTGCCTGTCAGAAACGAAAGGCTGTCAGGTACTGATTTGAGCAGGTATGTGTGAGTGTGTGCAGTGTGTGTATGCGCACACATGCAAAGTTTTGCTGGATACATGCACACATCGAGTTTATAAGTCCACCAGAAATGTTTCCAGGGCAGAAAGAAAGCAAGCAACTTTCACTTGAAACCCTCATCTTCATGTGTTTTCCTCTTTCTGAATGAAATGTAATTTTTTGAATGTTTCATGGCCAGAATCTCATATCAGTAGTTTTCTTTCCCCCGGACACAGTAGTAAGATTCCACGCAGTTCAGAAAATCAGATTGCAACACTTAAGTAGTCTATTAAGACGATTTTTCCTGTTGACTTCAGCTAAATTTAGATTCTAATTTCCCTTCTAAAAAACAAATGTACCTTTGTCACTGAGGATAAATAAGGGTTTATCAATGCTTTTCTACATCAGGGCTCCAGGCCCTTTGAGGAGGTCACAACAGATTCCCTAAATTCAGTGCTTATTAAATAAATGCATTTGTTCCTGAGGAAAGGACACTGAAAAACATGAAAGAAAAGAAAATAGGGGCAGCAATGAGGAAAGGACATCCACAAGTCATGGCCAGTGCTCAGGAACGTCCACTGTCACCTGCTGTGGGAAATTGGAAACATGGGGTGGCAGCATGTGCTTGCCTCTCTGTAGACACACCTAGAGGTGTGTGAAAGTGATGATTCGCTTGAAAGAAGTGCATGATTAGAGTAGAATATCCCAGGGTTTTTAAAAATAGTTTTAGGCAGGGATTTTCACGGCTCAAGGGAAATAGACAAGTGCACACTAGGTTTTGTGATTCTGGTAGGGTAAATTTAAAAAAAAAAGGGAATTACAACATTTTTGTGTTTTTGAAAAGAGAATTCCATGTAGCCACTCATTAGTTTTGTGAAACCTTTATCCTGAATTTATGATATTTTCACCTTAGAAGATGAGACACGCTAATGTAAAATAGGTTGCTAATCAGTCGGTCCTTGGCAACATACATGTATCAGTTGTGGACTCTATACCATGCAGGTGACCTTTCAGAAATCATGGCTTTACCAATCTATGTGGATAATTGCAGCCTTTTAGCTCCTCTGACAGACATTATGTTGTCAGGCCAGGCAGCAGCTTGCTGATGAACTCAAAAAGGAGCAACAATGTGTAGTCTCAGACAGCCACAAGATCCAGCCCCGCACGCATCTCCAAGCATTATTTAATAGACTGTTAAACACATTTTAAATTTTAACTAGAATTATGATTTAAATTTTATTTTACAAGTACATTTTTGTTGCTAGACTTTCAACTAAAACCTTCAATTTTTGTTTCATGAAGGAAAGGACCAGCGCTCTTATCTGAGGTTCCTGGAGAAAGGTGTACCAAGGTTAAAGGAGCACACTCTATGTACACTGCCTCCATCAGGACAGTGAAGCTACATGATACCCAAAATGTTTTCAGGATATGGAAGGGCTGGGGCCTGAGACCTGGTCAGGAGCAAAGAACTGGAGGAGGAATACCTGCAGGCTCTGACTTCTTGGCAGGATATCCCCCAGGCAAGCATCCATCTTACTGGAAGCAAATAGCCAAGAGACACACTGTGACTCCAGGCAAGAACTGAAATATCACACCTGGGTTCTAATTTCTCCATAATGAATAAAATATGCTCTCTGGCCTAATCTAAACATACACATAAATGTATCAGTAAAATGCAGATGATTAAAGTGGGTGTAATCTCCTTAATACAAATGAGAGGTTCCACTCTCTGTGCAAAGCCGAACGTCACTGCCATGCTGCAGTTTTGTAAGTTTTACCTCAGAGTTGGTGGAGGATGAGGGGGGAGGGCATGTATGAGAGCTATTCATGAAAAAAAAATGTCCATTTTGTCTGAGTCAAGTAAATCATAGCCCAATCCTACAGAATGGAGTATGACTAACAAGCTATCAGAATAGTACTTAAAAACAAAAGTCAGAGAAATAGTACTATGTTTCACAATGACAAATATGGCATAAAGCTCATTTGTTTTAAATAATAAAGTATATTTCTGAATAACACCCTTTTAGCTGCCTGCTGTGCCTATGCACACTCAGATCAGTGATCACGAGGCTATTTTCCCAGGAGGTTACTTTTCAGTAAGTCACTTCTGTGTGAAATGTCACTTGTAAATGAGGAATGGGATCTATATAACCACAAATTTGATGGGAGACAAACTGCTGGGGGTGTTATTTTGGTGGTTGCTCTTTCTATATAGCCCGGGTAGGAGACAATGCATGACACATGGCTTGTAGAGTCAGTGCAATAAAGTGTAAATAATCAAAAGCTTTTTGATATTATCCTGACTTCTTTTAGAACACATCTTCAGTAATGCAATTTTTTTTTTCTTTCTCTAAAGTGTTTTGTTACATATCTTCAGTCATTTCCACAGTTTTCTTGATTAACCTTGGGATATAGAATGATTTACTCTATACATGCCTTTTCATCGTTGTGCTACTGCTTGAATGGTCTGGGAATTTTCCTCTCCCATACTCATCATTTTCCACATCACATGTGAATCGTCACATCTTCTGCCTCTAGTAACCACCACTAGCAACAATAGGTAACACAATTACAGCAGTCAGTGTTTTAAGTAGGATTATGATTTAAGACCTGAAGTTTCTTCCTTCTTTTCACTGAGTGTGTCTTTGCTGTCCCTGGAGAATTCAGCCTGCCCCTCTGGGTGCCACAGAACATCGCTTCCCTGACGCTCAGGTGACATATGATACAGGTAACATCCTTCATGAGACCAGACTGCCCCTGATTTATTAACCTCACTTTATATTCTATGGCCTATTAAAAACAAAACCAAACCAAAACAAAATCAAAAAACTACTAAAACTACAGCACCACTTCCCCCCCCCCCCCAAACTTTAAAAAGGTTCATTGTTCTGTTTGTAAGATGTTATCACTTTTTAAACTTACAGATTTTGAGGGAGTGCTTTTCTAGACTAGAAAACTGATTTCTGGCTAAAAATGTCTCGCGTACGATCTGTAGAAATATGTATTTCCTTCATTCATCTTTGTGATTTGATTTCTATGTTTGTTTCTGCTCTTATTTTAGTCACCAAAATCTACTGCTTAAACAAATAAGGATGGGCTCAATCCCCGAAAGTTTCTTTTGAAACACTTTTAATTTTTAGGCTATTTTTACCATGTTTTCCATGCCCATTAATTGATTAAGTTTTGTGTTTCTTTGGATAGAAATGTTTTGTTGCTTTAGTACTTCAGAATGGGTTTCTTCTGCTGAAGATTTCTTAGTCTTAAGAGATTGTTTCCAAAAAACATAAAGGAACAATACTGAAGAGGGTAAATTGCAGAGACAGTAGATATGAGGCTCAGAGTAAAAATGGTTTCAAAATAAAATCTGCTAGGAAATTGAGTGCTCCTCACACTTTGTAATTAGCACTTCACTAACCTTTGGGAAAAACAGACCCAGAGCAAGGCAGGATTCATCTTCCAAAGACAGAAATAGAAAGCATTAATGATTTTCCCATAATGTCTCATTTACATTTTTGCTGTGTTTCATAACATGCATTGGATATTTCTGTAATAGTCTGCCATTGCGATCATTCTGCCATATTATATTTGATAATACTTCCTAATAATATAAATAATATATTGTATTTATCTAGCTAGATCTCTGTGTGTGTGTTTACATTGATGTGCATGACTGTGATCCAGCTTGCACAGGTACTTTTACATGTCTAAACACAATTCTGAAGTATGGCATAATACAAAATATATGGTTTATTAAGTAAGTACATATCAAGCCACCTGAATTAAAAAATTCTACCAATTCTTACAAACATATGTAGTACATATGTTTCTGACACCTATGTTTTCTCTGATTAGTCACCTTTATCCAAACTGATCAACTGAGACAGACAGCAATATCTTTCTTCCATGATCTTTGTGGGGCCAAAAGGATTGATATTTCAGTATTTATCACATAAACCGGTATGTTTAAAATATGCTTCACTGAATACACACCTATTTATGAGTAGAGCACGAAGTCTACTCACCATTGTTAAATTTCTTCCAGACTGACACTTTATTTACTGAACTCTGACTGAAATGCACAATTAGTTTTCAGTAAGATCTCTCTGACTGGGAATTTTAAAACTCTGAAATGTACACTCCAGTAGTGTTAGCTCCTGTGCCTATACCAATGGGTGTATGTTATTCAGCACACGCAGGTATTTCTGTACAGCTGAACACATTCATGAAATGTGCCAGCTTAAACACTACACATATGATCTGCTCAGTGAGGCCATCATTCACCTAGACTTGACTTTCTTTCCCTAACCTGGCAGATTTTCTAGGTCTGAGGTGGCTCCAGCTGGATGTCTGGAAATGCCTACTGTTTCTATAAACTAATAGTAGTAATGATGCCTTAGGTTTTAACTTTTATATTTTTCAAATCCTGTACTGCCTAGTGTGTAAATCTGAAGTTTCTTGTGGCCTGTTAGCTGCTGTTCTCTCATGCTAGTTAGACATAACAAACCTCTCTAGGTTTCCACCTCAAGGACACCAGGCCCCAAAATATGTAAACTAAGGCCTCTGAAGAGGAGGGCAAACTTGGGGTAGTTACATCATTAACTGAGGTTATAATTGGACAATTAACCCTGATGTGCAAGTGAACCAAACTTATAAAAGTGTCAAGAACTCGTGACCCAGGGTCCATCTTGGGTGTAGCCTTTAACTCCCCAGGGTGTACCTTTGAAGGCCCTTCGAGTAAATACCTACCTTTATTCCCTTATTCTTGTCTAGTCTCTGTTTTCAGGTGGCCACCCCAGGCATCAGTAACACCACTAAGTAAAATGCTTCCTGACATATTAGTGCAAAGATTAGGCAAGCCAAAGCAGTAATGGTGAAGTGAAGAGGGTGAAGAAAATCTGAACACATAACGTTGAAATGGGACCCGACACACTGAAGCCATTTTGTAAAAAATGGCTTCATGTTGTACCCAAGGAACTTGTTCACACATCATGTAGTCCTCTACAGAGCAAGATGAAAGGTAAAATTATTTTGAAATGGTCTATTTTTTTGCACTTACTGCCTAGAAAATTTGTATTGGTCTTACATGGTGAAACTCAATAAAAAATGTGAGCAACATCCACACCAGATGGAATCATATCATTTACCCCTTTTCTTTATGCAACACATGGTGGAAGGGAGAGCAGTGATTGATTCTGCTTTTTTTGTAAACAATTACACTGACTGATAGCATAACATGAGCAAGGATTTCTCTCAGTCTCACCTGTTGAACATCCAGAACAAAGCAGTTAATTTTAAAGGAGATGTCATCAAGAAGAGAGAGAAAGAAAGCAATTGTGCTAGCAACCCACCTCACTGTCCAGAAGACCAAGGTCCTTCAGGTCTACATGTCAGCGTTGGCTTTGAATTTATGCCATTTAGGAATAGATCACCAAGATGTGCCGTCCTTGGTCCAAGCTTTGCTGCATTGTTGATAAACAGATTCATTTGTGGCATCAGGTCTTCAGAACTGGTGAGGAGAGAGAGGTGTACTAACTTCACAGATATAGTTTGCAGTCAGTGTGCTTTAGGTATGCTGTAGAAGTAGTCTTCCACACTGAACAGAAATGTTCCCACAAAAAGTTTCTTCCCCGTGTGCTGGGAAAGGGCCACAGAGGAAGACTCCCTGTTAAGATAAGCACCGTGTATACAGCAGCTCACCGTCAGGTATTTCACATTTCATGTTTATGTGATGTTTGTGTAAGAATGAAACCTACAGGGTTTATAAAAGAAACTACTAAATGTTCGAATGGGACCTCTACATCAGATCATAGTGGTAGGAGAGGCCAGGGAGAAATAAAAGGTGTAAACAAAGCAATAGATGTATTCGCTAACCAAATATAAAGACGTGAAGCAGAAATGCCTGTCCCACCATCCAGACAGCACAACCAGTGAGAAGGAAAATCGGAATGAGAAATGTCATTTTGGGTGAAGGGAGCTTGTTTGGAAGCAAAACAGGATGTATGATGTCGGGTTACCCCCGTCTGCCCATCCCCTGGATACGCCAACCCCCATGACTTCCTCTGGCAGGGAGTCACCTTTAGACAAGGCGGTGGGAAAGATCCTTCTTGATAAGAACAGTACTGATGATTTTCTGGTTTCATACCTTTCTCTGTAATTGCCAGAATAATATTTGACCCTTTTTGAAAGAAAATAGCATACTTAGTGTTTTCTTTCATTTGACTCCAGGAAACTGAATACAGACTGCTCCTCACTCAGAAGGTGTCAAACGTGTCAGAAAGAGGTGGATGGCCTGTGGAGTGCTGTGCACTCTCTGCAGATTAGCGAGACTTAGCAACACTAAGGGCAGTTGTCCACTAACCTGAAAGGCCCTGACTCAGAGCTGCTAACATCGAACACCGAGACTGTAAGGAGATCTAGAGGTTCGTCAATAACCGCAAACTCATCGTTGTTGCCTAACAGAAATAAAACCTGATTTTACATTGTCATTGGTCTCAGGGCTTTAAAAGCAAAACCAAGAATTTTGCTTGCACATAATGCAGTTCAGAATGAAAATGCAAAAAAACCAACCCCCAAACCAATCAAGAACATACAAGCAGCCAAAGATATACTGCTCATAGTACTTATAAATTATATGTTTGATAAACAGTTTCCACGTGTAGAATCACAACTTACAGTCAGGACTGCAGATGTGGCAAAACAGGCCACTGGGCGCTCCCCAGAGGATTTGGATTTGTACTGTGGAAAGCTGCACTTCCCTTCCAGCTGACTTCCAATGTGACCTTGGGCAAGTAACTCCTCTGTGCCTCAGATAGCTGGCTATAAAATTGTGCTCTCATTTTAATCTGTTACTGACTTTGTTAAAATACATTGTATACTTATCAGAACAGATGCTGTTACTTACTCTGTGTTTGTACAACAGGTAGCAAACAGAGACCCTGACCTTGGCTGGAGGTCACAGGTGACCCACCATGTTGTGAAAAACCTCGGGGTGTATCTTATCAACAGAAACACAAATAATGCTAATCTTTCTCTTGTCTCACACCTCCACTTCAAAGAATTTGAAACAGCCTACAAAACAGCTCAACAACACTTTAGGTATGCATGGATAACATCTTTTTCTGTATGACTTTCTAAATTCATGTCTAACATGGAAAATGGAAGACAGTGGACTTCTCCAGCATACGGGAGTATTTGTTACGCTCAATTCTTCTGCTTCAACAGCAGGTTCAGTCTGGTATGAAACCTCAATTACATGACTTGTCTCAGTTCAAAGAGATGTAAAGCACTAGTACTCCAGGTGCCTGTGCTAAATGTAGAGAGGATATTTGATAATGTAGTGTCGTTTTCTTGTCAAAGGCAGAAAAAAAAAATGCCCATGTAAAGCAGAATATTACCAAGCCTGTGTCTGTTAGTTCACCTGAGGATGGAGGCAGTGAGTGGCTTCTGGCAGAGGACACTGGTGGGATAGCTCGTGGCAGAGCAGTTTGCAGCTCCAGAAAAGCAAGTCCCAGCACTACATAAGGAATGCTTCCATGTACACACACATAAATTGCTTAATTTTCGAGCTTTTACTTAAGTGGTCACAGCACTCTGCTTCTTAGCACACGTAGCAAAACTCTTTCACAGCTGCAAAGTCAGCAGAGTCCCACAGACAGCATGTCTTAAGCCGAGTGCTTCTCCTCCTTTTCTGTAAGAATGCCTGGTCTCACCAGGCCAGAGCAGCCTTTGGTGTCTAGACCTATGCTTGCACCTCTGAGAGAATGAACCAAACCTCAAGATGCATCCACTCTTGTTTCATCTACAAATTCTAACAATTATTTTCCCTAAGGGTAGTTTTTTCTTAGTTGTAAATGCCATATGTGAGGAGTTGTTCTTTCAGAGCATCCCTAGGTCAATCTCAAACTTGCAACTGCCAGTGCCAGTCTCATCAGGGAGGGCACAGCCTTTAACTTTCCTCTATATCCAAATAGTGGTACCCTGCTGTGAGGCAGGACTGCACAGCAGAAAGCAGGGAGGGACACAGGGGTGCTCAGGGTCCAGTTTTGCATTAGGGGAAATAAGGATTAACTTTGCCCTCATGCCATGGAAGCAGCAAGGAAATGCTGGAACAGCTGGAAAGCAAAGAACAACAGGAGGTAGGCTAGACCTCTCCAGTATAAAAAATAGCTCTGAAAAAGTATTGGAAACAGTATAACTGGGCTCACTGGAGTGGCTAGTTGAAATTTCCATGTTGTAGGTTTTGGGACATGCAGCCTCAAACATGCAGAGCAGCTCAGTCGGAGATGCTGAGGATTTTCACTGCACTTATCGGCTGCCAGTGGTGTTTACCATGCACTTTCCACAAACTCCACTGAGCCTTCTCTCTCTGATCTGCAGTACAGAGTTGAGCTTTGCAGTATGATGAAAATTCCTCTCCCTTTTTGGATAANGATCTGCAGTACAGTTGAGCTTTGCAGTTATGATGAAAATTCCTCTCCCTTTTTGGATAATGATCAGAACTCCACCCAAATTTAGCATACATATCCACCCTTCCCAAGCAGGCCAGCCCTGTGCAGAAAACGTGCTTGCTCTGTGAATGAAACCAGGCAGAGGCAGGGAAAAATGCGACTAAACTCATTCCTCTTTTCTTGCACGGCACCTCCCCTCCATTGCTCTGCTGTCCCTGAAGTTGAAAGGAGAACACCATTTGAGCTCCTGCCCCACTGCGGGCATATCTTGCCTCAGGGAAATCATGTCCCTCTCAGCCAAGGCACCCTGCTCTTTAATGCAGGCATCACTTCATGGGAACCAGTCAGTGTGCAGCCTGCTCTATGCCCCTGACCATACTTCTCCACCCAGATGCTCAGCCTCACCTAGCTTTTGCTTCACAGGACTTTGAATATTGCAATACCAGGCTTCCCAGCAACACCTGATGTGCAGTGTTTGGAAGCTGTTTGCTACCTGCTGTACTTTATGTAGTACGGTGCTGTGGCGAAGAGGTTTTAAAACCACTGAGGTCTGTCCTGGATGACAAATTTCACCTTTATCAGTGGCCACTTACAGAGCAGGGTTCCATGTCAAAGAAAAATCAAAGAAGTTGTTTCTTTAAAATTCAGGGGAACAAAAATACATGGGAAACACAGAAAATACTAGAGCAGGTCACTGTGGGTTCAATTCCTGCAGACATAAGACATCAACGGTACCAGGAGGAAACCCCAGGAAAGGCAGTGCAGGCAGCAGGGCTGCAGACAGCCTTGCCAGGGGTCATAGGCTACCCTCACCCCTGTCATTTGTCCCCACAGGCGGCTGACTCCTTTGGCAGCAAGAGGAGGAAGCAGCCCCAGGCCCAGGCAGGCATCCAGGGAGCCCTGCCTGTTTGCAGCCAGAGGCAAAGGCTCGTGAAATTACACTATGAAGCTGAAAGGCAGTTATTCTGCTGTCTTTATTTTTTCTTAAGACAGGGAAAACATAGGTCTACAAGCTGAAGACTGCTGTGCCATGCTGACAGCATTTCTTGTAGATGACCTAAGTATTTCTTCATTCTGACATCACTGTCAGGAGCAATATAATTCAGGCTGGTGTCCTGTGAAATGCTCCCTGGGCAGAGTTACAAGAGAGTAAGGGCATGTGCCCTTCAGGACAGCAAGCCACTGTGTACTTATCTTTCAAAACTGTCTGAATAGTAATGCAGGAGGTTTGAAACATTCCGTCTTGTCCATTAAAAGGTTCACTGTTGGTCACTTCCAGTGCATTAAGAAATGAGGGATTAAACCCTGAGGCCTTCACAGCATTTTCAGTAGACTTTTGAGGAAGAAAATTCTGGTGCAGAGGTCTTTAAAAAATTTCAGAGCAATATCCATCTCCTGCAGAATTAGAAGTTATGTGTTCAGCATAACATTTTGCAGTGCAAAAGATATACTGGTTGAAAAAGAAAGTAGAAATGGCTTCATAAAAGTCAATAATTGCTGTTTTTTCTGAAATGAAAGGGAGCAACCTGAGCTCTAGATCTCCTTTTAAATCCCAGGAATAATCTTGTCCTCTTTGATAAATCCCATCTCCTCAGAAAAATTTCCATCCTTGTACAAGTGAACATAATATCATAAAAGAAATGAGCACATCAGAAGCCAGACCGAGCTGATCCATGCAGCACGACAAACATTGCCTGAATGTGTGTGCTAGTTAGCAGAAGATCAGCATGCGTGCTATTAATAGGAACTGCCCTGCACATTTTGCTATCAAGCACTGAACCCAGCTCAGCACTCTACCTGTGTTTCAGACAATGTGAAATCACTAATTGCATTTTGATGACACTGAACTGAAAAATCAGACTGTCTAAGTCCCAAGGACTGCATCCCGGCCAAGGATGCCATACCAATTTATGCTGGTGCTAAGTTGCAGTTATATTTCCTTCACTGTGAGAAAAAGGCAGATACCTTTACCATCATGTAGAAGTGAGTGAGGAGAGGAACATAAATTGTGTCAGGGCATCTCTGTTGCAATTATTTGAGATCCCTCTGCAACTGGAAAGGGCTAGTAATTGAGGCAAAGACCTCTACAGCCACTGCCACTTAGTGCTACACGCCAAGACATGACTTGATTACTTCCTTTTCCTGTTTATTGATCCATCCTCAAGATGTCTTTTCTCCGCAGTTACCTCCAGCAAAAATGTACGGGCAAGTAAAGCATACCAGGCAGTGTCTTAGTTGACTCTCTCAAAGGCATGGCAAACACATGACTGCCATCAGACTAGATGACTGGATATGATATTAAGGATGAGAAAGGCATGGAGTTCCAAAACTTCTGTGGTCTTTCATCCTATTTTCAAGCTTCCAAAGACTTACAACACTCTACCAAGTCACTTACAATCCCCCTCTAACTTGGCAATTTTTTTGTGGTTAGCCACAGCATGCTACCTGCAATGTTATTTCGTCAAACAGGAGCCAAGACCTATACATGGACTTATTCTACACTGCTGTTGTTATTGCAAAATGAAAAAAGACAATCACCGTTCAGGTTATAGTGGCTTCAGAGCTGTACAACTATTATCACTTATGTAGCTCAGTGGAGGAATTTTATTAGGGAGCTCTCCACATGTGTTCTGCTTTAAGGGTTGTATTCAAAAACAAATTGTGCTTTTACATTGCAGCATGTACTCAGAAGTTATTTGCTACTCAGTGTAACTATAAAAAAGCCCATGTAAAAATTCAAAGCTGAAATTTCGTGAAAATTACCAGCTAAAGCAGATGATGTATTTTCCTGGTGCTGTATTTTTTACCATGCTTGTAATACCCCAGCAGTACTGCAGTACTGTTAAAAGGCAAGAGCTAGAGGTTTCCTGTGTTTGTTTTTTGTTGAATTTGGTGAGCGTGATGTTTGAAATGAAGTGGGGTCTTAGATAAATAAGAATAGTGAGGAATTTCACCATGAGGCTTAGGGGCACATGGCACATTTGCTTCGCATGGGCCACAGGGACCCCAGTGGAAATGCAGGGGATAAAGGCAAACTTCCTCCCTGCCTGCTCATTCACACCATAGCTAGGCACAGACAAGGACTTAGTTATCTGAGGCTGACCTCAGTCACAAGATAAGTTGTGAGAGATATTTTTGGGCAGGGGAACAGACATGGGTTTAGTCTCGTTAAACAAACAGCCTCTTGTTTTGCCAGTGTTGAACTGGGTGCAGAAAAAATCCACTTCCCACATGAAGCTGATCTACCATACAAAGGAGTAGCTCTGGTTCTCATCATTCCCACATAGCACAAATCCTGCCACCTGTGATAAACAAGAAAGAAAAGGCTGCAGTTCAGTTAATTTCTCTTTTGTCCTGTAAAAGCTCCTGTAACGAGCCTCGTTCCTATCCAACATGGTTTCATAAGAGTCAAAATGCAAAGAGGCTTATATATTACTTAGATTCTGCTCTGAGTTTTTGTGGGAAAAAGTAAGGCCAGCACAACCCTTCTTTCCTGTCTGCATGCTGGTATTACTACCAAGAAGGTCACCACAGAAACAAGTGGAATGCTTGCAGGGCAGGCTGAGCTGCTTCTCTCTTCTACTCGGCAGAGGAAGAGGTTTGGAACATGTCACACTACTTGGTTCCAGAGCCATCTTTGCTCTTGGGCAGATGGGATGTTAGGACAATGGGACAAGGAGTAATTCCTCCAGTTTCAAACTTCTAACGATGCTATAGCTTTCTCCAAGCCAAAAATTAGAATCTCATGAGCTTCCCCAAACTGGAACTCCAGAAAAAATTTTTATCTTTGTCAACTGAAACTTTTTTCTTTTCTAACGTTGTATATCCTTTTCCATTTGTGTGTCACCTTTTTTAACTGCACTTAAACAAAGTGAGACTGTGCTTCAAAACAAAAAAGAAATACATTTTTTTCACTTGACAATTAAAATGATGATAAGCATCCTTTCTAAAGGAGAAAACAACCCAGAGATCTCTTTTCTGTGATCTCTCCCCAGTGCACCAACGAAGGTCATTAACATGTTGCAGTCCTGCGGTAAAATCCAGCTGTCCTCCCCCAAAAAATCCCTCTTCTCTGAAGTCCCAGAAGTTCACTTCCTGTACTGGGTACAGAATCAGTCTATGTCAAGCCATTTGTTCCTCACAATGTGATTGACCGTGGTTGGCACAGGACATGGCTTCCTCTCTCTGGCTGAACAGGTTATTACTAATCACAAGTCTGGAACTGGAAATAGGGTATGTTTGAGTACGAATTTTCAGGTGGATGTCACTGATGCTTGGCCTTGCAACATTTCTCAGTTCTGCATGCATGCCTATTAATATAGCACCTCAGCCTACTGTACTTATGCTAATCACACACAAAGCAGTCAAGCTGAGTTGTTGTCCTTAACTGCCAGAACACTTCGGTGATACCTTTCTACACTATTTGAATTAGTAGTCCTGCCTCAGATTTGGCTGATGAAGGGTGGCTTTCATTTTCCTTATCTCACTGGTCATCTGTGGCTTCAAGCTTGGATTACATTTTATTGTTTAATGTCTTAAGGGAAGGAGTGGGCAACTAGCAGCATTTAAAGCTGAGAGGTCTCTGTCTATAGCCAGCATCAGCGCCCTCCACACAGAAAGGAATCAGACATTGCAGCTTGGTTCATTCCCACATCACCCCAGATGGAGGTGTTACAATATAACACCTGCTTCTGAGCTGGAGTGGAAAGTTTAAAACTTGATGAAGTTCAGAAGTGGCAGAGACAAAAGCACATCGGCCCTCTCCATCTGCTGCCCAGCCCCGGCACTGCTGTGTGTCAGTGCAGATGTGGCTGCCACCAATAGCTCCCATATCCTTTATTCAAGTGGATTTGGGTCCTGGCAGTCCCCAGGAACAACCCTGACAGCTGACATTCTTCCCTAGCCTTTGTCACTTGCCTGATGGTGAGACACAAGGCTGCATGAACATCTCCTTTGGGACACCCAGTAACTGTCAGTGTTGTGTGAGAGAGCTACTAACCTGAACAAAATGAAAAGTCTATTTGCAACATCTTACAGTTACTCAGTGGCTAAAAATTTTCATGTGAATTTCATTGCTGTAGACTTTAAGGGCTATTGCTCTCCTTGTTTTAAAAGATACTGTAGCTCTTTGCAAAAGCCCNTAGGGCTATTGCTCTGCTTGTTTTAAACTGTGAAAACAGTTTAAAAGATACTACTGTAGCTCTTTGCAAAAGCCCTGCTGCTGCTGCTGTCTGTGATTTCATTCATTCCTCATCTACCATGATTTCCTTATTCATCTGTTTCATGTCAGGCATTTCACACAATTCAGTATCTTTTGAAACATCTAGAGTTTGCTCTGCAATTATGCATAATGTTCATTTCTTAATCCAGCCAAAATAACTGTAGCCTTCATGGATCAGATTTCTGCACACTGCTTTCTATTAATATGGATCTAGGTGCTGCTGATGCAGTCACACTTTTAGGAGAAGCAGAACCTGAAGAATCCACTGATCATCTGTGTGCATGAGTCAAGGATCAGGCTGATTAAAACAGTTTGGGCTGCTGCCCTCTGGGATGCAAGGGAGCAAATCTTTCATGACTGAGGAATTTGCACATGCACTATTCAATCCACAATAAAGGAAACAGCTTTGAAATAGCAGTTCTTACCCTATGGTACTTACTGTAGCAGAAAGATTGCCCTGAAACCCGTAAGAATTGAGGAATATAAGGAGTCTCAGATCTAAGAACAGTCAGAGATTAAACATTGATAACAGAACTACCTGTTGAATGCCTACAAACTGCTTCCACATAGAAACAAGATCTGGTCACCCCTGAAAACTGGGAAAATAAAATGTTTCAAGCACACTTTGGAGATGCAAAGCAAACTCTGAATGTTTTTGGCTTCCCTGCTTACCTCTCTTTAGAGGGAGCAGAGCTCATTGTAACAGTATGTTTCAAGGAGTTTTTTCCTACAAACATCTCTTGTAGCTACAGCTGCTTGTGACAAGCATGCCACTGCTTTTACTACAGAATGGGGGCACATCACAGAATCAATGTCCGTGAGCAAAGCAACCCTCCAAAAGCACGCTTATGCCCTTCATCTTCAAACAAACATTTTGTTCAGGTGTGAGTCCAGCTGGAACTGACTCTATGGTGACTCCAAGTCACAAGGACACCAGCAAAAACCCAGTCTCGAAAATAAGTTGCTTTTCTATGAATCAGCACACGAAATTTAACCTCTTCCCATAAAAGAAAAGATCACATTTGCAAATGAGTACCTTCGATTCCAAAACAAGGATAACAAGGCTTTCTCTTCAGACTTCTAATGAGTTTGGTACTGAAAAAAAATGCACTAATTTGTTGTACTTTAAATGCAGTTTCCCACTGCCAGTGACAAGGTGATTGCACAGCAAGGGCAGCACTGGACGATCTGAAGCAGCCCTATAAACACAGGTTGCACCTTAAGGTCATGCTGGTGTCATTTGGTGGTGTCACCACAAGCCATAGAAATCCCTGTAGCAGCAAAGGCAAGTCAGAAAGCCATGGCTACAGCTATGAGTTCTTTGCAAAGCAGAATAAAAGCAGCTGTTTCAAATAAGAGTATGTACATGTTTAAACTGTGCCAAATGTAAAACAGTATGAAAACACAAGGAAACCCCTCCTGGACTGCAGTGATAAACCCCTGGTGTCACCAGGACTGTGGAGTCAGCAAACTTCATGACAGTTGGACTAATGCCAACATTTTGTGCAAGTCTCACTTCCGAGTTCAGGTGGTTTTCCTCAAAAGAATTAACTGAGGTGAGAAGAAGTATCTGCAAAGCTTGCAGAATTCAGGCAGTGTTGCTTGACAAATTTGTTTTCATGTTTCCTTTCACTTGCTCAGATTAGAAGAGGGAAGAAGAGGGGAGACCTGGTGATTCTTGGCCTACCTCCTAGCTGAGCACTGGGAGCACAGATGCTGTCCTTTACAATTTCAGATCTGCTCCTCCTACAGCATGCTGGGTTTGGTGGACTTCCAGTTTCTTGTGGCAGTGATGCACAAAGCAGTTTCCCTACTCCAAATCTCCAGAGGCAGCAAGGAAGAACCAGATCATCTGAGAAGCAGAATTACATGATGGGGGAGACCAGTGATCATAAAAAAAATATGATTTGATTAGAAGGAGAGTCATGTTTTCAAGAATGAACAACATGTTATCAGGCAGAGCAGAAAAAAGTCTTCAGGAAAGCATTCTAGATACCTTAGACACATTTGACCAATGTCCAAGGAATGGTCTGGAACTTTTAGGGAACTGTATTTCTTGTACTGGCTAAGACACTGAATGAGCAGGTTAGAAAGTCTTGCCAAGTCCTTCCATTTTATGCTTCAGTAAGAATAAGCTTCTGAAAAAGAAAAAAGACAAAAGAAAAAAAGAAAACAGAAAAAAAAGAAAAAAGAAAAAAGAAAGAAGAAAAACGAAAAAAGGAAAAAGAAAAAATAAGAAAGAAGACAAAAGAAAGAAGAAAGAAAGAAAAAACAAAAGAGAAAAGAGAGACAACAACTTAAAGGGGTTCTGTCTGTTCTGGGTGAAATAAATAGACCAGTTAAAGTGACAGCCTGAAAATGAGTGTTGACTAGGGTTTCCTAGCTGGGTCTTGATCACAGAGTGCTCCCCAACCATCTCAGTTCTTCCATGTGAGATATGAGACGACCAAACCACCTTGCCAATGGGAAGTCCTACCCTATGCTTTCTGCTTGAGCAGGCGTCTTCAGGATAGGTCTATATGCCTTGGCAAAAATACTATCTGAGCAGCACCAAGAAGACCAGCTGCTGGATCTCCTAGGAGGTGCCTGGGGCCACATGTAAAAGGGTCAGAGGGAATTTATTGTCAACTTGACTTCAACCACACTCAGGTTGCCAGAGACGCCTTTGGCTGGGAGAAACTTGATTTGTGGAACCCGGTTTTCTGGCTGACAGGTCCCACCTTTCCCTGCAAATGCCAGGCAGTCAGAAAATTAAAGAACATGCGGTAAAATCAGTAGGAGGTAAACCTAAGCCACATGAAATACAGTCCTTCTTTACCAGTACACCCAGCAAGTAGTAACTTCTGTAATTTGCTGCCACAGCGGTCTGGGACAGATGGTAGCAGCATGGTGGGAAATGTTTTAGATGGGCAGATACACCATAGTTCTACAACAGGCTTTGGACAGGATGGCTCAGAGATTATCTCCACCAACGTATCTTGTATCAGAGTCACAGAAGGAAAAGAGAGGGAGGGCTGAGGCTTACATCTGTGTCCCATAAACTTCTCCTATCACTGTGGCAGGACACAGACTTCAGGGCAGGATCTGCCAGCCTGATCTCACCAGGAAATCCTTGCACCCCTTATGCATCCTCATGTCTCTGTGCAACAAGGTTCATCACATCTGGGTCTCAGACAGGATGCTGGAAGTTTTCTTTATTTTGTGTTAAGACAATAGTTTCCATGTACCTCACACGCACCCTCATAATCCTCCTAGGGCACAGTAGCATATTAGGCATTGATTTTCAAGCAGAGCATTGAGAAAAGGAGAGTGAATCTCTCCCCCGAGGACATGCAAGCACGCTGCAGTCTCGCTTAGAATTGAGCACTGGTATCATTATTTAAGTGCCTCATTTTTCAGACCATTTAAACTGGAAGGCTGTTCCCAAGCTAGGTTGGATGCAGTGTGTAAGGTGAACGAGAAACAGGGGGAATGTGCTGTGAGCTCCACACCACGTGATCCTACTACATGTGCTGAAAGCCATGTACTCTGACACACAGGACAAAGACTTGTGCACTGGCAGCCAACAACATGCTGTTCTAGAGGGAATCCCCACCAACTTCAGATGCTACATCACAGCACCTTGTCTCTAACAGAGAAGGTTTCCAGGGCCTAAACAGAAAAAGCCCAGAGCTGCTGCAGATAGTAATCTTCAAAATTACGCTATCAAGATATTTACATGTATACAGCCTGGGGCAAAAAAATGCTGTGCTGTGACATGGCAGTGATGCACCATTTGCTTCCTCAGGAGATGTAGTATCTCTGCTGTGCTCACCACAGGCTCACTGGCTGGGCACAATCAGATGTGACTCAGGACTGTCTGACTCAGCAGCTGTCCAGACGGCAGGTCATATGCCAGTGCCAAAGGTCTGTCACTCTGCACTCTTACAAGGCAATACAGAAGGAATCAACATACTAGCTGTAACACTCAGCTCTTAATCACATGGGTTCGTGGAGCTCCCAAGATAAGACTGAATATATACATTGTGGTTCAGCAGGAAAATGTCTGTTCCTTTCTTGGCTTTTGCATTTGTGATCTTTTGAAATCTGACTTCCCTCACTCACCTTACTGCAGTAAGTTGTATGGCCTTGTGCTTCAGAAGAATGATGCTGACTGGCAGGGTGTCAGGAGCCCACTTGCCCAGCTGTGTGAACCTTTGTGGCACTGACATTGGGTGGATCTTGTCTTGTGGGACCATCAAGTCCACATCTGACCCCTCTGAGTGAATACAGAATGCTCACCTCAGTCTTCTAGGAGCAGGCATCATTTTGGGTGTCTCCCTCAAAAATAAGGGAGATTGCCCTATGCAAGATCAGATCTCTGCAATTCTGTGGAGTTGGACAGCTTGAGGCACCCAAACTCACAAACCCTTTGTCAGAGTTTATACTAGTGCTGACTCATTTGTCTGCACAGTTTCTGCATCAAGACAGAAACAAGAGATGTGGGCAGAAGCTCAGCCACTCCCAGACATGTTTCCTGTGGCAAACTGT
Source organism: Rhagologus leucostigma (assembly GCA_013397725.1). Classification (NCBI taxonomy): domain Eukaryota; kingdom Metazoa; phylum Chordata; class Aves; order Passeriformes; genus Rhagologus; species Rhagologus leucostigma. Next base: position 992,396 of record VZTD01002914.1, read on the forward strand.
TGAAGGCACTTTTCAGAAGCCTTTACAATTCCAGTAGGCTGGGTTCTTTTGCACAGGTATCACTGATACCTTAATGCCTTCACCTGCTAACAACTTTCCTTGCTATCTCTTAATTTATTTGTTCAGTATTAACCATTAATTTGTTCAAATACTGATCAGTGTAACTGCACTGCTGAATCTCTGTAGTCTTTTGTTTACCCTACCTAGATTTATTTCATACAGAAGATTGGCACAACTCCCAAAAGACACAAAACTAATGAAAGATTGATTTCCACTGTGACAATTAGTTGCCTGTCCAAGTTATAAAGCAAGAAAGCCTGGCATGTAGATGACATTGGGTGAGACTGTTTACAGTACTTCAGTCTGTGCTTCAGTCTGGAGATTTCACGTAAAACTGTGATAAAAACAAACTGTATTTTTTTGCAACGGCGAGGCTTCAATTGCAATATTCTTCTCAAGGCTGGCTGTTCTACCCAGCAGTGCAACTACACAACTCCTATGGTCTTAAGAGATGAATGGAATATTTTACGCCTCTTAGCTCAATTCCTGCTGAGTACTATGCTACAAATATTATGTCCTTCCTCACTTGCAATAATTTCCACAGATAACCTTATCTTCACTGGTATGTAGGCTATAAGTAACTCAGTAATCAAAAAGAAAACATCACAGTTTTCTGTGATGCTGTAGATAAATTTACCTACACATAAGAGAATTACAGACCAAATGGCAGGGAATATGTAGTGTTGATTACTGATATTGTATCAGAAAGACTGTAATAACCAGACCAAAAATCATCAGAGTGATATGTCATCAAATGTGGAATTATTCTCCACTGGGGCATAAATCTTAGCTTCTACAATGATGACAATCTATTTCCAGTGATTTTTGAAGATCTAATGTCATTCAGTCATCACAAGTCTAGCAAAAACAAATGGCTGATAGCTCAAATATCACAGTAACAGACCCCAAAGCCAAACCCAAAGCTCTGCTGGACTTTACCGTTACAACCAAAGGCAGTGGTATTTCATAGTGCAATGGACACAAGTCAAAAAATGTGGGCACTTCCTGCATGTTCCCATCCCCTGCTGCGCTCGTGGTTCACCAGTGCATCCCAGCCTAGAAGGTGCAATTGCAAAGCTCCTCATTTAATTTTTGGAGATCAGAAATCTTTCCACTGCCAGTTCCTCCTAGTTTCTTCATCCTGCCAGAGCTGCCAAGCCATTGGTGAAGGTACCCAGATGCTCAGCAGGATCATCAAGCGGGGAGCAGCCCCAGCCCCACCAAGCACTGGGTCAGCTGCTTGGCAGAAGCAGGGGTTGCACGGGGCAAAGACAAAGGAGCAGCAGCTGATCCCGGCAGAGTGCTCCTGCCATCAAAACATCTAGGGCACAAATGTGAGATCCGAGTAATAATACAGTTATTATCTATCAGCTCCATGTAACTGTCTTATTTTTTAACAGGGAAAATCAGGCAATGCATTTTTCTGCTTTAAAAGAGAGAATATATTTTTCTATTCTAAAACAATTCATCATATTTTTCACTTTTTACTAACTGCCAACTGTAAGAGACTACATGAAGTCAGGATCCATACCAAGAAAGGGGATAGCAGTCCTACACTGAGCTATGTCTTTTTGTCTGCCATCTGAAAGCAAATACCGACATGTAATGGCATGAAATCTCGCCACTGACATCAGCATAGTCACTCGAATATTGCTGTGAAAAAATGCAGCACTATCTGAAACAGAAATTAATTTCAGTTGAATAGTTCCTGATGCAAACTACGCAACTCTCCATCTTCAAAGATGATGTAGACGGTGCATAGTGTAGGCCATCAATAGGAAGCCTTAGCCCTTGCCTGGTGCCGTGGCACTATATAGTTCAGCTAGCTTGAGAACCACTAGTGCCGGGCACCCACCCACGCGGGAGAGGGTGGCGGAGGCTGCTCGCGGGCGCGCGGGAGGCTTGGCGAGGTTCCATCCAGGACTTGCCTAACCCACCGATGGTCCAGGCGCGCTGAGGAGGTAAGAACGAGGCAGGGTGACTTCTCCGTGGGAGAGCAGGAGTGGGTTTTATTACAACTTGGAAGTCACGGAAAGTCATGGTGCCCAAAAGCCATTACCAGGGCTTGTTATACCATTACCAAAGGGCGGGGAAAACGTGGAATAACCAGTAAGACAGAGACATGTGTTTGAATCTTGGCGGGCAAAGGGTACAGACCAATGGAGGATAGCGTGGGAGGGGAGAAATACCATGGGCCGACAGGGGANCCTGGCTTCTTGGTCACTATCTCACAGTTCCCAAGGGATCACAGTCCAGCACTCACTGGTGCTGGTGTTGGGTCATGCAGGGACTGCAGATGGATCGCTGCACCCCCACTGACCTCCATGGGCTGCAGGGGCACAGCTGCCTCACCATGGTCTGCACCATGGGCTGCAGGGAAATCTGAGCTCCAGTGCCTGGAGCACCTCCTGCCCCCTCCTACTTTACTAACCTCAGTGTCCGCACAGTTGTTTCTCTCCTCTCACTCCTCTCTCTGCCTGCACTCGCACAAGGCTTTCCCCTCCTCAAGTAGATTATTTTGGAGCTTCTACCACCATCGCTGATGTGCTCCTCCTTGGCCAGCAGCAGGTCCATTTGAGAGCCAGCTGGCACTGGCTCTGTTGGACATGGGAAACATTCTGGCATGTTCTCACAGAAGCCACACCTCTTAGCCCCCCCAACTACCAAATCCTCGCCACACAAACCAAATACACATAAAGAGCAATCATTTTTCAAAGATGCATTCAAACACACCACGTGAGTGTCTGAAATACTCTGTAGGAGGTGATCCAGGCAGGACTGCACTACGGTTTCTATCTCCTCCTGCAACTGGGACTATCAAAACATTATTTGAAGAATCAAAGGAGTGGTAATTTAAATATGCCAGGGAGTCAAGATAAGTCAATGTACCATATAATTTCCTGCAAACATGAGCTGAAGAGGATAAAGTTAAAAACAACTGTTTGAATTTGTGAAAGCGGACAAAACAAAACCAACTGAGCAAGGAAGAAATGCAGGCAACATTGAAAATAGGGCAGAAGTCTTAATGTTTGATAGCATTTAATTTCAATTAATGTACTAATACAAGTTATATGATCTTGGGCATAAAATGTTGAAGAAAACAAGATGTTCTTGCTGAACAGAGATTTTGTAATAAATGCGTTCACATATCTGTAACTTGTGCTTCTGCAGTCCTTCCAGTGTTATTAAAAGGTAGTCACTCCATCTGCTTTGAAATTTCAGGTCTGTAACACATCTGGTTATATCTAATCCCACACACTTCCTCAGTTGCTAGGAGCTTAGAAGCATACTTCAAGATCAACCTGAAGACGTCTGTCAGCATCTGCAAATAATGGAGAAATATTTCAAAATACTGTTTTGTTAGCAATAGCAGTTATTTTAGTAAGGAAAATACTGCAAGGTCATAGTCATGTGGTCACTTAGTTTGGAGTAATTCATCAATACAGTGTCACCAATTTATCAAAGTAGTGAATTATCAAAATATTTACCTTGTGCCAATGTATGACATGTGCAGATAGTGTTTCTGTGCAAACTGAGCAGGTAGTAGAAAGACTACCATTTCTAAGTCTCATGGGTGCAAATATAGATATTAATTTGCAGTATGGGACAACTGAAATAGATTAGTATAGTGCTAATCCTTGTGATTTAAAAAAACATAGCTAACAAATCTGACGTCACCATTATTTGATTTATTATGGATGTAATCCGGGGAATGAATAGAACAGCACGCTATGGATCCAGGTCTATGCTCTGTACTTTCAACCGCCTTGGAAACTAGACAAAGGAAAATAATTAATTTCATTAATAAAATGGAACTTTGATATGTTCCATTAAATTCTTGTCTCAGGAACTTCGGATGGTCAGTTTGGATACTCATGTAAACCTCCTGTCTACCACTGACCAAAAAATTGACTTTTAATTAAATATCTCATTTTCTTTATTTCTGGAAATACAGAAATACTGGAGCTTTATTTCCCTGGTACATTCTAGCCTCCCTACATTGTATCCCAGTGAGATGAGAACATATTCTTGGAGACAGTTTTTGTAAATAAAAACAGCAATTCTGTTCCAAACTTTTATGTGTCATTCAAATGGTAGAAATAAAGAAGTATTTTTTATCCTCCGCTGAAAATACTTTATTAGTGAGAGAAAATACTAGGTCACATGTTTAGATTTACTGCTTTGGTTCTAAATGATACCCTGTCACAAGACTAACTTAAAATGTGTGAGTAGTCCTCTCTATCAAATTATTCCCTTTTCTAAATTAGATATGCACATAAATAATGAGTCTACATTATGATAACCTAAGAAATTAAAACAATCACTGACAATCAGTCCGGTCCCCATACAAGCTACATGCAGACTGCATATTTTTTTCACTTTTCTTGCAATTCTAAAAGTTATTTTTAATTTATGAATAAATTCTAATAGCAATACTTTAAACAGATGCAAAAATGGTGAAGGATGACAAATTATCAAGTGCTATTTCCATTTTCTTTTATTGTCCTAAATAGGCATCTTCCTTAAAAATTAAAAAAAAACCCCACCATTCAAATGAAAAACATTTTACTACAGCTTTATTAAGCAGAAATAAAAATCCAAGCATGTAAATTTCTAACTACCTCTGGTCATGCTTTGCCATGGTAGATGATCTGTACTATATGGAGGATGTTCCTCATGAACTCGAGATTCCTGTTAGGTTTTCATTAATCAAGGTCATTTCAAATTTCTTTGTTTCTGAAAGGGGATTAGTTTTACAAGGATCTGCATTAGACATCTTGCACTACAGGTCTTTTATTCTACCTATTTCAAAAAGACTTCAGGCAGAGAAATATATTTTTCTCCTATTTGTTCCATATTTTGTCCTTTGCACAAAAAACACAGCCATGTGTAAAAACTGACTGCGACCTCAAAATTCTGCATTTAACTGAAAGAAAAAGGATTCAAAGGTCAGCCAGCTACAATATATATTGAAATGGATTCAGAACAGTGACACTGTTGGAAAAAGTAATAGAATATTGATGTCCCTACTATTAGTGTATCAAGAAGGTAAAGAAAGTAATAAATTATCATCATCTGTCTTTGGAAGGATACAGTAAGCAAATGCAGAGTCTTCCTTCTAGACCTCTTCTGTAGCTGCTTAAAACGTTAGTTCTTGGACCAAGCCCCAGGACTGGAGGCAAAACATCAACACACAGAGAGCAGACAGAAGATTTTCAGTCCTAAGGCTATTTTAAGGGTGCCTATTACAGAAACCATTTGTGAACTCCATGCATATACTTGTGGATTGCCTGTGTTATGCCTCACTATAAAATGGTGGGGGAGGGCTAAGACCCATTTCTGACTCACATTTATAACTATCTTCATCATTACAGGTCTGCCAATTTTTTTAACTGATTGTAAGCAAATGTTTACCTTTTGGCTTCTAAACTGATTTTATGAGCACATAATGTTCTGCCTCGCTATCATCAGTCTTTGCAGGCCAGATCTCTACCAGGCTGATTCCCATGGCCTGATCTTATGACTCAGAATATGGACACAGATACGGCCCCCAGCCCATGTTGCTAGTGGTCAGTGCTGGCCATGAATGTACCTTGTTCTACTCAACAACCCACGACTTGCTTTCTCCATAGGGTTGCAGGGCAGATGGGCAACAGTTAGTGAGAAGGAGAGAGGAATTGGGTGGAAAATCAGGCAAAAGCCTATGAAAATATGGGAGAAATCTTAGCTGGAAGGCCAGTGTTTACTATCATTGCTGTTCTTGCCAATGAACTTAATGCACATATTTAGTCTAGAATAAATGAACAAAATGCAAATCAAAACTAAAACAGTCAGAGAGAGTCACAGACAGGAATGAATACATACTCCATGAGCACTGACTCATCTCATTTATTCATTAAAATATTTATCCTCCAGAAGACACACACCTATGCACTCAGTGCTGCCATCAGTTCATGTATCCCAAGACCCTACTCCTTCAGATAAGCTTGCAGTGCTTTTAAGGAAGAACTAAGCATCCCACAGCATACTCCAACTGTAACACACAATGAAGGCCGCCCACAGGTATAGCAAGGTGATAAAACAAGACAACTCAACCACCCCTGGAGGCACAGCAAGAAAAAAGCAAGAGATACACCAGAGGAGGGCAAATATGCCAAGCTGCACCAGAATAGCAAAGAAAAAAGGTGATTATGGACTTAAGTCAAGGTGAAAACAAGATAGTGCTGAGAAAGGGCTGTGGGGGAAGAAACCAGTTTGGTCAGATGGGAGAAAGAAGGATCAGGAAAGCATAGGAGGGAAGGAGAGCAAAGTAAGACAGAGATTTTGTGACACAATAGTGTATTACCACTGTCCCAGTTTTTGCATAGCAAAAATTTTCCTTGTTTTTCTGTTTTCAGCCTTTGAGACAAGTGGGAGTCTTAAAAGCTTGAGCTTTTGTAAAGATTAAGTGTTAAGTCAGTAAATGCCCAGCACTAAGCCTACTGGAATGTGGTAGGGTGGTCTCCAAGGCCTTTTCTGTACCTTCCCAAGGGTGAGACAGTATATGGCACTGAAGAGTATGCCAGTGCTCTTCAGTGCCAGCTTGTTCATTACTGCAATGACTGTGATGCACATTTCCTCTGGTCTATAACCAGTATTTATTAGCAATTACTCCTGTAAAAACTGGAAAAGGGTAGGTGATGTGTAATGGATTCAATACTGGTCCCACCATACCTAGAGATTGCAGACCACTCACTAGTTTATGAAAAGACTAAAATGTGGAGCCTGAAGTAAGAGCAAATTAGTGTAAAGAGTTTTAGAAGCAAATGTCAAATCACAAAAGCTATTCGACCTCCTAAACCACAAAGAACAGAAATGTGATCTAAATGTTGCTTTACTCTAACGTATCTTTGCAAATGGAAGATTATTCTGCTGTTAATGCAAGTCCATGAAATGTATTGTATTCTTTCTTCTACTACACCAAACATCCAAAAATAATATCATTTCCTATTTTCCGTTTTAAACATAATGAGCCAAATTTTCAAGTGACATGAAAAGGTCATTTTCAAAAAAATACAGAACAATTACATGGCTGATTTTTGTTCAGTTATCTTGACAGCGCCTACATAGCAGGTAATTTGTCTTCCAGATGGGCAATTATGTATCACACAGATACAGAAATGCAACTGATTTTACACAGACTGTAGCTCTTAGGGATTTGGTGCCTTTCTGATAAGTAGAAACAAAGGGCACAATGAAAACCTGTTTCCCTACTCCTTCATTACTATTAAAACCATACACGACTTTAACATTTTAAGTATTTTCTGAAATCAGGTTTGGCTCCAGCAGTTCCTGCAAGACTGTAATAAGAATATCATCCACTAGCACCGAGTTTCTCAGAAACTCTACTGAATTTACTGTCAGGCCAGTTGTTCTTATTTACATGTTTCTATGCAGATCCCTATTTTTTTCTCTCCTTGAAAGAGCTTCTGCAATTTCTCTTGATCACTCTGATACCCACTGATCAGAGTGGTAAAGAATGCTGTGTATCATTAAGCAACATCTTCTGGTACAGTAACTCCATTAGCCCTGCAGCTGCTGCTGCAGATGCAGCGTATGCACTCTCACAGCAAAGAAGCCTTTCTTAAAAAGCTGTGAGGGTGTGGGGTGAAGACAAGATTCCTGCTCCCTGCCTGGGGCAGGCAGTGAGATCTAAATAGCCTCTTTGGCCCCTTGACTTCTCACAAGGCTTCCAGTGCCGCCATCTGCATCCTCTCTCTGTACTAGGATGTTACATGGAGTTTTATGAATCACCTCCTTCTGAGAAATAGCACCTTTCAAGTCACATTAGCAACCATCAGGAGAGTTTTGTTTCTGCCTCAATTGCTCCCTGTTTGCCCCAGGGCTCCTGGACAAGGCTGTAGAGCCAGTCCTCCACACTGTGAGTCTGCACGATCTCCAGCCTGCCAGGATGAGGGAAACACAGATGCTCCAGTCTGAGACTGTTTCCTGAGTGCTGATGGCACAGCCCAGAGAGAGGGTCCTCACCTCAAACATACTTACGAGTCTTCAGACAAGCAGAATTAGTCAATTTTCTTAGGGCAATCATGACTCCATGCATCGCCCACAAGGCAATGTGTTTGCTAACACCGTTTGAGTGGGTAAGTCAGTTATCCTTTTTCCTCCCAAGTAGCTCATTTACAATTAGTCATTTACAATGCAAGGGGCAAGATGGGGCAAAGGCTCTCACAGCTTCTCTGCTGGCTGGGGAGCCCATGCAGGCCTGTCCTTTGAGGGGAGGAGGACAAAGACAATGCCACCATCCCTGGGTGAAGGCAGGCACAGGATGACTGGGGGCAGACAATGGCAGAGCCTTAGTCTGGTCTCACAGCAGCTGGAACGGAGCGTGTGCAGAAGCTGAGACAAAGATGAGCCCAGGAACGGGTTCAATTTTGCCCTTTTGGTCAATGAGCACTCAACTCCAGTTATATGAAAACCCCTTGCAGACTTTAATTGCAGAATTTTAATTTTTACAGAAATTAAATGCATAAATATTGTACAGCAGTGGATTATCAGAGCAGGTGGGAGACATAATACAGATTTGACAAAACCCACTTCTACTTGGTATTGCATACCCACTTGGTATTGCAGGAGCTTGACTGAAAGTATTAGTTCTTGCTACAGTATTTTAAAATTGCCTTACTTTATGGTCCTTTATTCACAGAATTGCCACTGTCTTCTGACACTGAAAGGGAGAAAATAATACATATTTTTGAAATGTGTTTTTACATTGTTATTTAAGGGATATCAAGAGATAGAATGAAATCTGCTGCCCAGCCCCTAGAGTACCAGCCGTTTGGAGGGCTGACCATTTTCAGGGGCAGAGAAATGCAGAGAAGACAAAGCATAAGAGATAATAATTGGTGTGGATATGATTGGTAAAATATGCCAAAAGTCTAAGTGGCCATGTTACAAAACAGATCAATTCTGTATTTATGCTGACTGCAGAATCATTCCCCACGGGTTTTGACCACCGAGCCCTGGCTCTTGCTGCTGCAGCTCCAAGTGTTCTTGAGCACCCAGCTGTATGATACCCAAGAGAGAAAGTGGAGGCCTGAAAGCTGGGAACTGATTTCTTCTCCCAGGTTTAAAAAAAAATAATTTCTTCACTTGGGTGAAAAGCAGATGTGTGAATCAATGCCTGACAGTGTTGTTCTAAAAACAGGCAGAAGGCTTAAACAGTCACTTTTATGTATTTTATGGCCTTTGATTTTTTTTCCTGCATTATCAAATTTTTACAGCACCAGGATTTTGCCAACTGTATGTGATACCAAGACAGGAAGTTCTGCCAAAGGAATATTGCTTGAAGGTAGGGGAAGAAAGAAGAGAGTGTTCTTCGATTTAATGTCCGTGATGGGCAGTTTATAAGGTCTGCATATTTAAAGTACTTTGCATTGTTCCTGCGTAATTCCAGCCTTGCTTTAGAAGCAAAGACATGACTGATCATCTCAGTTGCATTCAAAAGCTTCCATTTCTTGACATCAGCTGACATTTTGTAAATTATTTACAGTGGGACACTAAAGCATACATTAAATCTCTCCTAAAAGCTTAACTCTTCAAGGTGAATGTCTAGGTTTCCTGACATTGGAACATCTCATCCAAAGACAGTATGCAGGAGCCAAACTCACCCTTTTGGCCCCTCAAACCTATTGCTGCCGTTTTATCATTCTGCAGATTCAGACAATCTAATAAAACACACTGAGCCTTTGAAAATTAGTGAAATCCAAAGACTACATTTTTTCCTAAGGCAGGAAACTGCCAGGCTCACAGTGGGAATGTTTCAAAGGCAAACACTACAGGCTCTGCTGTGAACATCTTCCTCACCAGCTGCAAATCTTCAAAACAGCTGTACCAAGGAAGTACCAGTCCAGTTCAGCAGATCCCCACAGTCACGCTGCTAAATGAGTTCCAGGAAATGATGTTGATCTCCTCTGAGATATGTGAGCAGCACTGCCATGTGAGGCACCAGAACACAGTTCAACAACAGAAACCCAAAGGCTGCATGCTGAGACAGAGTGGCACAGAGTAAGGATACCTATCCAGTGGGGTAGGTAGAGGTTAAGGACTAGGACTTCCACTCACAGAATTACAGAAACGCAGAATGGTTAAGGTTGGAAAGGACCCCTGGAGGCCATATAGTCCAACCTCCCTACTCAAGCAGGGTCCTCAGGACCTTGGTCTGTGTTCAGGTGGCTTTGGACCATTTCCAGGGAAAGAGAATCTGCAGCCTCTCTGGTCAATCTGTTCCAGTGCTCAGTCACCTGCACAGTAAAGAAGTTCTTCCTCATGTTCAGGTGGAACTTCCTGTCCATTAGTTTCTGCCCTTTTCCTCTTGTCCTATTTCTCAGAAACATCAAGGAAGGCCTGGCTCCATCCTCTGACACCCTCCCTTCAGACTTATACACTGATAAGAAATCCTCAGTCTTTTCCAGGCTGATCAGGCCCAGCTCCCTCAGACTTTCTTTGTAAGAGAGATGTTCCAGTCTTTTCATACTGAGGAGCTCAGAACTGGACANTAGTTTCTGCCCTTTTCCTCTTGTCCTATTTCTCAGAAACATCAAGGAAGGCCTGGCTCCATCCTCTGACACCCTCCCTTCAGCCTTATACACTGATAAGAAATCCTCAGTCTTTTCCAGGCTGATCAGGCCCAGCTCCCTCAGACTTTCTTTGTAAGAGAGATGTTCCAGTCTTTTCATACTGAGGAGCTCAGAACTGGACACAGCACTCCAAATGTGGCTTCACCATGGCTGAGTAGAGGAGCTGGATCACCTTCCATGACCTGCTGGCAATGCTCTTCCTAGTGTCCCCCAGGATACCATCTGCCTTCTTGGCCACGAGGACTCTCTGCTGGCTCATGGACAGCTTGGTGTCCACGAAGACCCCCAGGTCCTTCTCTGCAGAGCTGCCCCCAAGCAGGTCAGCCCCAGCCTGTGCTGGTGCCTGGGGTTATTTCTCCTCAGGTGCAGGACCCTGCACTTGCCTTTGTTGAATTTCAGAAAGTTCTTCTCTGCCCATTTCTCTCCAACCTGCAGAGGTCCTTCTGAAGGGTTGCAGAGCCCTCTGGGGTATTGGCCACTTGTCCCAGGTTTGTGTTCTCAGTGAATTTGCTGAGGAGGCACATTCCCCTTTTTACGAGTCAAGGAAGTTAAACAGTTCTGGCCCCAGTACTAAACCTTGGGGGACATCACCAATGACAGGCCTCCAACTAGACACTGTGCCACTGATTTTGACCCTCTGGGATCTCTTGTTCAACCAGTTCTCAATCCAACTCTCTGTCCACATATCCAGCCCACATCCCTGACTTTGCCTATGAGGACATCATGGGAAACAGCATGAAAAGACTTTCCAAAGTCCAGGTAGACAACATCCGTCCACCGCTCTCTCTTATCCATTCATGTAGCTGTTTCATCATAGAAGGCAATCAAGTTGGTTAAGCATGATTTCCTTTTGATGACTCCATGCTGACTGCTCCTGGCCACCTTCTTGTCTTCATGTTCAGAGACAGCCTCCAGGATGAGCCACTCCTTCACCTTTCTGGGGTTAAAGTGAGGGTGCCTGACCAGTAGTTCCCTGGGTCCTCCTTCTTCACATTTTTGAAGACTGGGGTGCCATTTGCTTTCTTCGAGTCCTCAGGCACCACTCCTGATCTTCATGACCTTCCAAAGATGGTAGTGAGTGACATAGCAATGAAGTCTCAGTTCCCTCAGCACTCGTGGATGCATCCCATCAGGGCCACAAGTCCAAACTTGTGGATGCCAAATTTGACTTAATGGTCTTTAACCCAATTCTTTGCAGCCGAAGGAAAGTTCTCCTTTCTCCATGTCTTTACCCTGGTCTCTTGGGTCAGGCTTTCTCTTAGGGATGGGCTAGGCAGGAAAGAATGAAGCAAGAAGCATTCACTATCTCAGCCTTCTCTACAACCTTGATTGTGAGGGTCCTTGTTGCATTCAGTAGCAGACCCACGTTTTCCCTAGCATTTCTTTCATTACTGATGTATTTGAAGAAGCTCTTCTTCCTGTCCTTAGTCAGATTTAATTGCAGCTACACCTTGGCCTTCCTCGTTGCAATTCTGCATACTATGATTATGTCCATATATTCATCCTAAGAGTCCTGTCTCTACTTCTACCCCATGTCTGGGTTTTCCCCATTCATTGTTCATCCATGCAGGTCTCCTGTCACTTTTTCTCACTTGGCAGCCTGTGCAGATGGACACACCTTCCTTGAATCTGGAGGAAGTAATCCTTAAATATTGACCAGCTTGTTAGACTCACTTTCCTGCAAGGCCATTCCCATGGCATTCTTCCATGAAGTTCCCTGAAGAGGTTAAAACTAGTTCTCCTGAAGTCTAGGGTTGCAATCTTATGTTCTCCATCCTTGCAGGATACTGAACTCCACAATCCATGGTCACTGCAGCCAAGACTGCCTCCAGCCTTCCATGTTAGTTAGTATAAGGCCCAACAGCACACCTTTCCTTGTTGGCTCCTTCACTGTCAGGATCCGGGAGGTGTTCTGGTGAGGGAGCTACCCCCTCCGGAACCCACTCCAACAGAAAGTCACCTGGCAGCCACTGCATTCACACAGACACACACACACGCTCTGGAGAGCTTCTCAACAAGCCGACAGTAAAGAGGCAGGAAGGGTCTTTGTGTGGAATTCCACAGCACAGGTTTATTTGAGCCCCACCTGAAGAGGACCACAAATCAAAGACATTGGAGGATGGAGGTTTCCAGTTTATGTATGGGGGCGGGGAAAGCATCAGGGACAGGGGCAGTATACAGGCGGGATTAGGGTACCGGAGCCAATGGGGAAATCTGAGTGAGTAGCAGGGAACAAGGTCCCATGGGAGAGTGGGGAAGGGAGAATGTTCTAATGAAGGAGCAGATAAGGTGTAAGGGAGCAGGGAGGCCAACTGGGGAAGCAGAACTGGGATACATTTCCATAACAGAACAGGGCATTCTGGAGGAGGCTTTTTTAGTCACTTTAACCTGGGGAGCTCTCTTGCAGTCTGTCCCTTTCACTGGCTTCCACACTTCATAGCCTCTACGAGAAAGTTAACACCAGGGGTAACCTGAAAGAAACCTCAGTGACTGTTTAGGCATTGCTGTGTTGTTCCTTCAAATGACGTCAGGGTGGTTGAAGTTCCCCACAAGAACCAGGACTTGTGACTGTGAGGCTACTTCGAGATGTAGGAAGGGCTCATCCACTTCCTCCTCCTCATCAGAAGGCCTGTAGGAAACACTCACAGCAGTGTCACCTTTGTTAGTCTGCCCTTTAATCCTAATACATAAGATGTCATCTTGTTCATCATTCCCCCCAAGTCAAAGCTCCAGCTGCTTCCTTGCAGTTCTGTTCAGCAGGCTCTGGGCTAAGCCCGTGGGGAGCTGAGGTCCCCATGCCTATTCACAGTAACTCCTCTGTAGCATCAATGTGAATATTGCCTTGGTAAAGCGGTCTGTGCAGCTCCTTGTGTGTCTCACCAGTATGGATCAGAAACATAGGCCAAATTGTCTTTGTGCCGCTTTTCTGTAAGAATAAGTGACTATTTTCATAGGAGGGGACTTGCTGTTAATACTTGTGCTCGGAAAAGAGAAAATGTATGAGGCTAATGCCCAAGCATGCCTAAGCACAGATTTCTGCGTTCAATGCAAGTCTCAAGAACACAGAAGATTTCTGAGCATATTTAACTTCTCTGTGTCTTCCAGAAAATCCATGTGCCACCTCAGAACTGGGCAGTGATCTTTGAGGTCTTTATGGACTTACAGAACTCTCCCACTGTAAATACAAGTGAAATCCTAGACTGGAAGCTCTTCTTCAAGCACATGTCTTAGAAAAACAATACCGTGGGAATCATTCTGCATGAAACGCAGATAGTTCAAAAATTTCTATGCCCTTCCGAAGACCTGCTGTTCAGTGCAGCAGCAGTGAAGGACAAGAGTTACATTGATTTTTTGGTGATTCAGGGAGGGCTGAGTTTCAGAGCAGGAAACAGTCACTTTCTCTTGCATTGATGAGCTACTATACCAATAGAACAGAGCAAGGTAGCCAGATTGCAAGCCTTAGCCCATGGAGGTGAAAATGAAGGCCATTTGAGAGTACTACTTATTTGTATAAGACCAGTGCTCTGATGAATTCTCAGCCTGTTAGGTTAGCATATATTAAAATACTTAATGATCTTCTATCTGTTAAGTCAACAGCATAGAAATTCTCATCAATAAGGTGCATCACCACCAATATAATGTGAGGAAGAGTGTCAGCTACCTATCTCTTAAATCACAGAATCGTAGAATCAGAGAATGATAGAATGAAAGAGACTGTAAAGATAATTTAGTTTCAATCCCACTGCCACGGACAGGAACATCTTCCACTACAGCAGGTTGCTCAGATCTCCATCCAACCTGGCCTTGAACACTTCAAGGGATGGAGCATCCACAACTTCTCTGGAAGTTCCAGTTCAACCAGTTCCAGTGACTCACCACTCTCACATTAAAGAATTTTTTCCTGATATCCAATCTAAACCTCCTCTTCTCTCAGTTTGAAACCATTCCTCCTTGTTCTGTCAAGTAACCTGCCCTTGTAAATACACTCTCTCCAGCTTTCTTATAGGATCTCTTCAGGTACTAGAAGGCCACAGTCATGTCATCCTGAAGCCTTCTATTTTCCAGGCTGGACAAATCCAATTCTCTCAACCTTTCCTAATAGGACAGGTGCTCCATCCTCTCAATCAGCTTGGTGGCCCTCCTCTATACTTGCTCCAACAGGTCAATGTCCTCCTTGTGTTGGGGATGACCACACAAATGTTTTCTTCCCTGCCTAAGATGCGTGCATAGTCACTGTCACCACGACATCTGGTGACACTTGCAATACTGTTTCATCACTTAATTCTCTTCTAAAACCACAGAAACTGAGACATAGAAGACCTTCAGTTACAATTGAATATCATGTACCAAGCTTCAACTTCATACAGCAGATTTAAATCCAGAGTTACATCCTTAGGTCTTTGTCTCATTGGAAGCCAGCTCTTTTGGAAATGAAAATGCAGGTACTCTTTAAATGTTGCTATCAGTGCCTTGCTCACAGTGATGCGGGAAATCAGTCATGAAACAGCTGTTTGAATCTGCAGGTGTTGGAAGGTGCAGGATACCACTTTATTCCAGACATCCCTTTCTTTTCAAAATGCCTGTTTTCCAGCTGACAGCATTTGCTTAAGTCTCAGCTTCTGACTAAGGGGTTTAGCGGCTGAAAAATTGCCTAAGGGTCAGAATCCTTCAGCTTGGTTCATGCTTGGGTCACTGCATCGATCTGAGACTGAGGACAAGAGCCTGACCTCTCCAAAGTATTTTATGCCTTATTGTGAAATGCAAGTATTGTACTTGATGCATTGTTTAGAAATGTAATTGATTTTAAAGAGCTCAGAGTCTCTTGGATGAAGCCACTAATGGCACACAAAGCTGTTATTGCCGTTATAAAACTTGCTAAAATAAAATTAATGCTATAATGAGCAAGACCCTACCTAGCAGTCTAACTAGGGTTTCTTTTTTGTACATCCTATTCAGAAAACCTACATGAAAAAGTAAGAAATTTATGCCCTGCTCTGATGAATCAGGTAATGTGTTGAGGATATTCTGGCAGCTAAAGGGCACATTGTCCTATATTCCTATCCACATAGAAGAGTATGTGTGTGTTTGCATCGGTGTTACCTCTTACCTAAAGAAGCATTAAAGAGCACATGGGTGCAACAGGGTAAATGCATGTAGAGATTCCGCACAGCTTGGATACCAAACTTCCCATCTGCATGTATGCAAAAGAAATGTTATTTGTCTTCATCACTCTCAGAAGATTTGCTCCATATATTCTTCCACAGGAACAGCAGAAAAATGTCTTATGTTTAACTGTGCTACAATACGCAGACATGTAAGGAAGAGAGAAATGGCATTAAAGAACCCCAGCGATTTGGTCAGTAAAGCACGCTGTGGTATCCCTGGCAGTCTTTCAGAGAGCTACAGAGCAGGTTTAACTGGTCAGCCATCTGTACAAAACTCTAAAAACATTTTTGGCTATAAACCATATAATCTGTAGACCAGTTCCTTTCTGATAGAGCACAAGCTGTGACAGTCCCATATTTTATGCATGGCAAATCTCCTGTGTTCCTGTAGATCAATCCATCTGGTATAAATTAGAGTCTCTGTGAAGTGAAGTATTGGCTCTTGGGTTTTTTTATTCATCACAAAGGAAAATGTAAATATACTCTTTCTCCTTGTATTTCTTATTCATCATAAAAGAAAGTGCAAATATACTCTTTCTCTTTGAAAACTGAACATGGAAAAAATATGGCAATGCAGCAAAGGAAAAGGAAAAGCACAGCATTAAAAACAAGCATGAGCGTATTTTTTTTCCTACTGTGTCACACAACATACAACCAGAGGGCATTTCGTATCTTTATATTCTCCCAGCAGCACAACCATATTCTGCATATAAAACCCTGGGGAGAAATTACTATAGAGAAGCTCCACAGAGTCCTACACCAGCCTACCACGTGGCTTTTTGATCTGCAAAAGAGGCTTTTCCCATCATCACACAGCACGAACCATCAGATGCAGATTTAATGGCCCAAGCCCCAGCTGTTGCTACTCATGAGAACAAGATCTGGGCTCTGCACATGCTACTGTACAGGCTGAAGCACCCAGGCAAAGCATCACTCCCATACAGCTGAGCTATATAAAGGAGCCTCGTATCTTGTGAAACTCAGAAGAAAAATAAGCTTTTGCTGACGAATGCAGCCATGATTTTTTTTTTTTGTTGCAGAATAGAGATTAGCTCAGTTGGTTAAAGCATGGTGCTAATAGCACCAAGATTGCAGGTTCAGTATGGGCCATTCCATTAATAGTTGTGGGTCTCTTCCAAATCAGAATATTCTGTGATCCATTATCTATACCAGTGAAGTGCTAAATAATGTTTTGACAACAATGTTAAGGGACAGTTTTAAAACACCTCTTTATCCCACAGGTTTTCTAGGACTAGAAACAGAAAAAATTACCTGCAGTTTTATTTTACTCATAGCTTATTGTACTAGTTTGAAAAGCAAACTAGTGAGACACTCCAAGTCAGAAATACAATTTAATAGGAAAAATAAAATAAATGCAATAGTTCAAACAAACAACCCACTGACAGAGTCAGAATACAACCTGACCCCCTGACGGTCAGGGGGGTTGGTAGCAGTCCGATTAAATGGTGGCTGCAGTCCTCCTGGAGTGATAGTTCTGTTGAAGCAGTGATTCTGTAGAAAAGGTCTGGTCTTCCCCTGAAGGTCCAGTTGTGGTGTAGAAGGGTCTGGTCTTCCTCTGGGAATCCAGTGGAAAAGGTTGCTTGTGCTGTTCAAAACCCCAGATTATATCCACATGGGAATGCTTGGCTCCTTCCCCCTGGGCTGAGCATCTCACAGTGGGATGGTGAGTCACAGGGCAAGGCACTGATGGGCCCATTAACAGGAGATAGTCCGGAGGGAGGAGGCAGCTCATGAGGATGGTAATAGAATACACTGTAACCCAGGACACTTATTGTCTCAGTCCCCGAGTTCCTGAGGAGCACCAGGTTGATACTGCTGGTCTAAGCTGTAGCACTTGAGACATTCTCAGACACTTCACTGATAAACACAAACAGGAATCCCCCAAATAATATTGATTTCTAATGCCAGTGACAGCATCCCTATTACAAATATATGTGACAGCATCAAAAAGATGCTGATCATTTCAGACATAATTAATGCTGACAACAAATTGGTAGGATTGCCACAGACTGCTAAAAGATACAGTTGAGGAGCCTAGAGCTGGCACGAGGGATGGAGACATTGCTCCACTAAAGTGGCTGCACCAAGAGCTGCCATAACATTTCACTAAGGCGTTAATACCTTTTTCCCTTTCAGGAAATGCAACTGTCTGCTCTCAGGGTCTGTCGCCCAAACACAGAGAGTGAATATTGCACCTTGCAGAACAGCCCTCAGAAAATCTGGCCTTGGATCCATGTGGTACCTGGCAAGCAAGGCTGGCTGAGCACACAGTGAAGCTGGAGTAAAGCAAGGGATTTGGGCAACCCAAATTTAACATGTATCCCTTCATGAAACACATGTGGGGGAAAAAACCCTCTCATGAACATGCAGGTTTCTCAAAATTGTAAAAGACCATCTATGCTAGAAAGCCAAATCTGCCCTCAGCTGCACCCAAAGCGGTGTGGGCAGCAGGGCCGGGGAGGGGATTCTGCCCCTCTGCTCTGCTCTGGTGAGACCCCACCTGCAGTGCTGCATCCAGCTCTGGGACCTCCAGCATAAAAGGTTATGGACCTGTTGGACTGAGTCCAGAGAAGGGCCATGAAGATGATTAGAGGGATGGAGCACCTCTCCTAGGAGGACAACCTGAGAGACTTGGCATTGTTCAGCCTTGAGGAGAACAGGCTCTGCAGAGACCTCCTAACAGCCTTCCAGTGCCTAAAGAGGGCTACAAGAGAGCTGGAGAGAGACTTTTTACAAGGGCAGGTAGTGACAGGATGAGGGGAATTGCTTCAAACTGAAAGAGGTAGATTAGATATTAAGAAGAAAGTCTTTATGGTGAGAATGGTGAGACACTGAAACAGGTTGCCCAGAGAAGTTGTGGGTGCTCCATCCCTTGAAGTGTTCAAGGCCATGCTGGATGGAGGTTTGAACAACCTAGTCTAGTGGAAGATGTCACTGTCCATGGTGGGGGATTGGAACAAGGTGATCTTTAAGGTCCCTGCCAACCCAAGCCCTTCTATGATTCTATGCAATTCTTTTTCTGCAGGTTTTAAAATCAGATAGGGTCAGTGAGCAGTACAGCAAGAGTGAAAAGGTACATTGAAGAATGTAATTGTATGTATGAAAAGATGTATTTCTGTCTGAATATGGTTCCGATTTCCTCCCCACTACGTGTGGTAATTACACACACATAGCAAGATGCAGAGCTCAAGGAAAGCTGCATTTGTTCACACTACTGCCTGTTGAGTATGGTTTTGCAGTTTTTTTGCATCGGTGTCTGACAAACAGTGTTGCAATTGCCGAGGATTCTGGTGAGAGCAGCAGAATACTTCTGCAATGTCACTCAGTGTGGCCGGGAATGGTTTTAATCTCACGGATGAGCATTTAACTTATGCAGTGCCCTTTAAATCAATGTACTCAGTACACACATTAATAATTAATATTGAAATGCAATATAGAAATGTGACAATGCTGCACATTTAATCCAATATAGTTACACCAAAGCTGAATTTGGCCCACTGTATTGACTTTTACAATTCGTGCCCTTAAACAGAGGCACAAATAACCCAGGAGCTGAGAGAAAAAAAAAGAACCAAATATGTTGCTGTGGGGAAAATATACCCAACAACTGAAAAAATAACTGTATGAAAGAATAGATTAAAACCAGAAATACAAAACATTTATTTCTGTGTAAACACAGCATTTGGAAAGTGGTTGTGCAATGCTGTGGCAGTATTTCCCTTACAGATATATGTATGTTGAAGAAGAAAGGCAAAAACAAGATTGTGGTAAGGTGGGGTGAATCTCAGCAATAAGGAGGTTCACTGCAGAGAAGTACACACAGTAGTTTGGGGTCTTTTGTTTTAATAAGCCCTCTGAAGCTGGAATTTTCACAAGTGCTTTTAAATTAGCTCTGCAGCGTCTTTGTTGTATGTGCATCTATTACCCACACGATGAACGTCAAAAAAAGGCAGAATGCAAATTCAAGCTGCAGCCAATTAAAACTGGACTGGAAGACGTGCCAGGGGACTGTGGAGCAGCCGCAGCTCCCTGCTAGTTACTGGCGAACCCGTGGTCTGTGCTTTCAGCTGCAGACTCACACACATCCCCCACCCGCAGCAAGTCCCAAAGCAAACACACAATGCACGGAGAGTTTGCCTCGCCAGGCTCCACCAAGGACCTGGTTTGTCAAATGCTGCACTCGGAGGGAGTGCAGACCCCAGCACAGCTGAAGTGTGAGATCGTTTCTGGACAAGGTGGTCCCAAACAATGAGTGCTCCCCACTTGCTCAGATGCATAGCTCTGAGAAAAAAATCGTATAAAAAACCAGCTTGTACTGAGGCAAAACAAAATCAAGCAACTCAAACCATCTAAAACACCTCAGAGTTGATATGGGCGTCTCTATCTTCTTGAACCCTGTAATCCTGTCATCGACCTCCTGCATCGCCACTCACCTTCACTTTCATGCTTAATACTTGCAAGTAGGGTTCATTTCGACACAGTGAATTACTGGGAGACAGAAGGCTTTGCCTGAGTCAAGAAATCAAATAGTCATGTCCCTCAGCTATAATACAGTTTGCTTCCCACAAATTTAATAATACTTCCATGTAAAATTATACATACAAGCTTCCAATATTGTTTTTTCTTACCCTTTTCCCAGGCATCATGTAATATTTGCAATCTCAAAGATATAAAACATTCCAGCTGCTCCAAAATATTCAGAAGGTAAATCACAAGAGTCACTGTGGTCTTTATACTTTGTTCTGGAGCTTTTAGGACACTAAACTGTTCACGAACAGACAAGAGCAGGATTGCAGAACAGAGGAACAACAAACATGAACTAATCACTCTGAGACAGCACAGTAAGCAGCAATTTATTTCAAGACTGGTTTAATCAAAACAAAAGATCCCTGCTCCAGATATAACACTTGATCAAGATGGCATTTTGCATTTGGATCACATTAGGTGGAGGATGAAACCTTTAGGGAATAAACAACGCTTTCGCTATGGATATTTCGTATCGGCATCTCTTCTTCTACACCTATATTTTACAATAGTCCAAGTTGTGTTGCACAGGCATTCTGAGAAAGGAAATAGCACTGGACAAACAGTCAGAAGCATCCAGGGGAACCCTGGTGCTTATAAGTTCAGATTTCATGCCCCTGCTTTATGTTCCCAGGAAACAGGCTAGTGATGTGGGAACCTTGTGGCACAGAAGCACTGATGCCTCATGTTCAGTGACAGCTGTAAAACTAAAATTTGCATCTCTTTTGCTAACAGTAGCCAAGAGGAATTAGGTACAAATGGATAAAGGTGTGCTTAACCTCTTCCTGGAAGCTAATACGTCATTGCTGTTTGCTTATGCAAGCTCCTACTTCCATAAAACACCATCACACACTCACATCTGTATATTCAGCTCCAGCAAAAGTTTCTGCACATTTGTAATGATGGGCATTGCTCCTCTACAGGTGGTAGGAGGAAGTCAATTAAAGGAGTACTGACACCTGCGCCAAATAAAGAAGCCAGAAGTAGAAGTTGGAGGCTGCTGAGAAGGGATAGTGAGCAGATGACGAGACCTGCCTTTCTGCAGGTTACCAGTGGGAACAAGAGGAGTTACTCATTGCCTCAGAAACATCTCAGCAAAAGTGTTGCTTTCTCTATCCTTCATGAAGCTTTGAAATTTCCCTTGCCCAGGAATGAGCATTGGTTTTTGGGTGGACCGTGGTGCCCCAGCACAGTTTTTTCCCATCTGTGGCCTGTCCTAACTGAAATGGAGGATTGGAGAGTTCACAGTGAGATGAGAGCAAAACCAGAAGAGATATGTTGTTCACCAACACACACCTGCAAGGCCAAGGCTTTGATTTACTCAGTACTCTGGGTGGATGATTTACTCAGTACTTCTGGGGTAGAAGAATGTTATTTTTCATCATCTGCAATAACAATATTTCACTCCAATCTCCACACCTTTCGGCACTGATTTGGCTGTAAAAGCAAAGACACTGTCTGGCCCTGCTCTATTCTCACAACTTCTCTGCAATTTAAGGACTCTGCTGTGTGGCCTTCAGTGCAGTCCCTTGCTGGAACCAGCAGCAGCAGCAGCAGCAGCTGCAGGCCTGGGACAGGGACAGTCTGCGTGGTCTCACCAGGTCCACCATCATGGCATGATGCTGGGGCTGCTGGAGGAAAGCGGGAGTGAATGACACGAGAATGTTCAACCAGCATCTAGGGCACAAAGTAAGTACATCGCTGTAGAGCCACGGAAAGCATTTTATGCATTGAATGTATGAAAATTGTATTGCTATTTTCCCAACCCAGAAGCTGTTTTTATGACTTTTGCAGCTCCATAATGTCACACAAATAATGCATTCATCCTGGATGTGCTGGTTTTGTCTGGGGTAGAGTTAATTTTCTTCACAGGGGCTGGCATGAGGCTGTGTTTTGGTCTTGTGTTTAAAACAGGTTGACGATATAGAAATGTTTTTGTTATTGCTGAGCAGTGCTCAGCCTGCTCAGCAGGCTTCTCTGCATTTTGTACTGCCACTCTGGCAAGGAAGTTGGAGGTGCTTGGGAGGCTGGGAGGAGTTACAGCCAGAACAGGTGACCTAAACCGACCCAAAGGGATAATCCAGACCCTGTGGCACCATGCTCAGTGTATGAAGTGGGGAGAAGAAGAAAGAAGGGGACATTTGGAGTGATGGAGTTTGTCTTCCCAAGTCACTGTTACGTGTGATGGGGCCCTGCTCTCCTGGAGATGGCTGAACACCTGCCTGCTCATGGGAAGCACTGAATTAATTCCATGTTTTGTTCTCTTTGCGTGTGCAGCCTTTGTTTTCCATATTTAACTGTTTTTATCTCAACCCACGAGTTTTCCAGCTTTTACCCTTCTGATTCTCTCCCCAATCCTGCTGGTGGAGGAGTGAGCAAATGGCTGTGGGAGCTTAGCTGCTGGCTGACGTTAAACCACATATCGGGCCACCTAGAAGGCCAGATACCCATCTCTTGCATGGGCCTCTTCTGGTGCCATCAGCCCCTCATCCATTCCACTGCATTTTGGACGAGCTTCTCAGAGCAGTGACACAGGCAAGCTTCCCACTGCAGACAGTGACAGAGCTTTTCACTGACAAGTTTGTTGTGTTCAGTTACTGTTTCCATTGATGCTTTCATAGATCCTAAGTTAATGTATTTTTCTGCTGTCAAGTGCAATGACCTGCATTAACCTTTTTTATGCAAATCAATCATCTACTTATTTCCCTCTGCACATGTTGCCTTCAACAACAGATTGATAATGAGAACACACAGACAGGCAGAAACCATATGATTAGGCCTTCATCTCAGAGGACATTGTAGTATCTGTCCTGATTTTCTTCCCTTTATCTCTGTCCTTAAGCAAGGATATCTTCTTCCTCAAGGATAAAGGAAAAGGAAAGGAGAAGCAGGGGAAACCGCTGGCTTTCTGAAATTTGGCCCATTGCAGAGTTTTTATGCTTAAGCTCAGCTATAAAAATAATTTCTGGTACTCACTTACAAGGCTACAGTCACAGATAATTGCTTGTCTTGGCTACTACGTCTTAACGATCTCCCAAACTGTCATACCATGGGGCCGTGGTGCCTGGCATCTGTTGGCTGGACATGTTTGAGCACTCACACTTTAAGTATGTCATATTTTAAATACACCTTTGTCTCCATAAAAGGGAAAAAATAGTTTCCTGACATGGCAGTGAAGCCTCAGAAGAAAATTTTTTGAAGGCAGAAGTGGCAGAGGGAAGGTTAATGAAATGTGTGAGGCAACAGAAAGAATTTTCTATTTGTCTCCAGGGCTAGTTGGGCTTTTACAGTGAAGCAAATGAAAAAATTAAGAATTAATAAAGCATTAGATACCAGGCATCGAATCAGAATTAGAGTGCTGGAGCAGAGCTGCCTGGAGAATATTACACAAGCTAACCACCTGATTGCTGTTGGGGTAGAACATGCATTTCGCACAAGATTTCTCTCTGCAGCACTGCTCCTTTTGTTCACAGTTTGCCTAATTCAGCACTTTTGTTAGTGGGAAAACAGTCTATACTGTCATCATTGCTATTTTAATGCACAAACTTGCACTCCTCTGACAAAGGGGGGGGCGGGTAGAGAAAGCACACCTATCGCTGCATAATCAGGCATGGTGCCTTACAGTAGTGATGCATGGCCCAGTAACCCTTCCTGCTGCTCATGGCTCATGTCTCCAGTAGCATCCAAGGGCGAGTGCTGGCCAGGGAATAACACCTGCTCTAAATGTTCAGGGATGGGCCAGTCTGTGCCAGGGTACAGGAGCTGCTGCCTCCCCAGTGTGAGTAATGCAAGACATCTCTCTCCTGCTGCTCGTTGCTGGAGTCCTGCCACAGATCTGTGCGTGTACAGCAGCACCTGCAGCTTAGAAACTTATTTAAAAATGTAAGATGAGGGCTTACAATTTCTGGTACTTCTGTGTTCCCTGAGGGCAAGGAAGATACCTAAAAATAAATATACAGCTCAGTAAGACAGAAGAATTGAGAAATACAAAGCCATGTTTGATAGGAATGTACAATTGTTTGGCTCCTGCTACTGAAGTTCTATGATACCAGGAAAAAAAGGAGGAAGAAGAACATGTCAGGGAACACCTTCAGTCTGGAAACACATAAATCATACAGCTAAGTGGCCCACAAATTCTACTTTTCTTTAATGCTGTTGACAAGAAATCCAGGACTCATCTAAAATACATGTTATTCAGAAATAACTCATGAAGTAATTTTCGCAAATTATCTTTGTTCTCACAAAGGGTTTGTAACAACTGCTGTTCAAAATTGTTTTGCTGTGTTTCACCCAGCTAATGAGCCCAAATCACTGGTTTGGTCATGGCAAGGGTTAGACTCAGATTGCTGTAGCAAATTCATAATTTCGAAAACAGTTTCCCAACACTGTTGCGAATTATTGACATAATCCCTGCACATCTTCAGTGTGGAGCAAAGCCTCTATTTTCAGAGCCAAGCAGTGCTGCTCAGAACCAGTAGTCAGAAGCCACAGCAGCTCATCTCAAAGCCCCACAGCCTGGCTATCGCTGCCCCCCACCTTGGGGAGCTCCACTGCAGGAACCAGCGGGACTGCTGGAGCTGGACAGCAGGAAGGTGGTGTTTCCAGTGCAAGGCCTGAGGGGTTGTATGTTGTCCAGCTGACTCCCTGTGCAGACACCACAAAGCTTACCAGACGGTCACGGAAAGTAGGGATGACACACACCTCTGCTGCTTGTTGCCAAACAACAGGAAAGCCCAAAGCACAGATGCTCAGCTCAGGGGACACTTGCCAGACCCACAGATTGGAGCTGTGGGGTGTCTTGGGGTCCCAAGGCTGAGAAACTGTGAAACACTGCTAATATTCACCTGAGCTCAGATTATCGGAGGGCCCAATATAGAGTAGGATCATCCACAACAGGGACCCAAACCTGCTGATAATGGATTCCAGCACTTCTGGCAGTAATTTCATTCTCTACGTTTTATATAAGATTCCGATGGCAATCTTATGAAAAATAACTGAAAACAAGTGAAGGATGATAAGAAAGGATCAAATGAAGACTGAAAAGAAAGCAAGGTAGATTTTCTGCTTCTTCCGTCCTATGCTTATATAAAGAATGGCATACTTTAAATTGTGAAACCATTTCTTAAGCAGTTTATCTCATAAAATTCATTATGCAGCTTAAGTTTAAAAAAGAGAATATTTTAATTATAGTGACCTTCTTTAGAACTGCTTTGAAAATTACTGGAAAAAGGTATTATCCAGGGGCTACATGTTCCTCCACCATTAAAGGAAAGAGCTTCACAGGATCCAAAACAATAACTGAACTATATTGTGAACAAAGATAAAAACTATCATTACGGTAAAACATTTAGATTAAAAAGCCATGAGTTTTGGCAAGCTTTCGTTATTCAGGGCACACACCAACTTCCCATCAAATGGGATTATAAAAAAACTTATTTTCTGGAAAGGTTAATTAACGATTGCCCATATCAGAATCTTCGCATGTGTGTCTCAAAGCTGCTTCATTCGTTGCTGAATACTGGATTAGATCAGCAACTCATCTGCTATCACAGTTTTCAGGCTACTATTCCAAACAAACATAACAAAAAGGAATGCAAAACCAGCTTAGATTCTGCTTAATGAAACTGATTTCTGGACTTACTTAACATGCTCGTATTAGTAACTATATACTCAACCAATAAGTTCTCCTTCTTTGTCCTGAAAATTTGTCCATCCCAGCATGGAGATCCCTAACAAGGACATTATTTTCAAGATATTAGCCAACATTAAAACATCCATTTCAACTGAAGCTACTTTAGTAGCTTCACTAGGTAATCAAGCGGTAACCCCTGTTACTAGTAATGTAGTTGTCAGAAGATGCTTGCCTTGGCCGTGAGACTGACAGGGAATGTGTGAGAGTATTTGTTGTACATCCATCTTCAGCTATGCCGGAATTGAAAAATGTGCATTAACAAAATCACACTTTCTTCAATACTTGAGAATTTAACGCTAGCAAACCTACTGGCAAAAATGGCTAATTATCAGATTAGTTCAAAAAAAGAGAATGTCATTATTAATGTATCTGATCACACAAAAATGCTCACACTGTATATATGGTTCTTTCTACAAAGCCTCTGTATAAAGCCTTCCTTCATGAACATTTCTCAATGCTTCATTCAATATTTCTACCATACAAAGAATTAATTCGTATTCTTACAGATGTAAAATATTTAGAATACTTTTTAACTTCTGTGAAATGCTATTTTTGTTCAGGCATAATTATCATGAAATATTTTTGCTTACTTATTTTACTGCATGGTAAACATAGCTGGTTTTGAATTTCACAAAGTAAACCACCCCGAAAGTCCATTTGAAGACATTAATGCTACAACCAAAACATAAAACTTGTCTCAGTTCGTATTTTTCTTGGCCTGAAGTATTTAGAGCTGAGCTTCAATTGGCAAATGAGTCATCCCTTGTCTTGGGTGACTCTCTCCTACTTCTTTGATTTATTTCTTAGGATGGAAAATTTTCACTGACAAGAAACTGACTCTCAGAACAGAGCTATATTACACATCTGAAATGAAAGCTTCATATTTGAGATTTTGGCTATTGAGACATCGTACCTCTGCTGTTGCAGCTGTGATGCTCATAATGGAAAAGTAAGCAGAGGACAAGACATATGGGATGGGTCACTGTGAATGCCAGGGGCCTGTGGATATGGGCACTCAGTAGAGAAGGCTGCCAGGCAGGAGTATGACCATTGCTGCAGCCAGCTGCTTCCAGCAGGTTCACAAGCTCCCTGGGAGACTTTCCCAGAGGTCAGTGTTTGCCCAGGTGCAGCAGCCAGAGAGCAAAGGAAAGCTGGAGCCACACAGGTTCACTGCATTGCATCACTGTCCTGTTGCACTGCTGTCATACCGCTGGGCTGCGAAGACAAATTTGGAGCAGAGGGGATGGATTTACAGTTTGTGTGGAGGTCTCTGGTGAGGTTTAGTAGCTGAGGACATACTTTTGTCCTTTTGATCTTTTTGTCTTTTGTATGGAAATAACTTCAATTTCAAAAAAATCCCCACCCAAACCAACAACCAAAAACTCAGCACCCCAATATCTGAAACGTATTTTCCAAATAGTTCCTGCCTGCCTAAAACAAATCCCTGAGAACTAAACTATGTAATTCCACCTTTGGGCATCTCAGGCTTGTTATATCCCATATGTTTATCCCGATCTACTCACTGCTTGCATTAAGCCAGTATTAGTCTGGTATGCTAAACGTAGAGAACAGAGAGTAAGAATGACCTAGTATTAAAAATAAGTTCTATTTATGTATTTCCAAGTGATCAAGTTAATCTGTGTGTACATCTTGAGTGTGAGAGTCACTAATCTGCCACAGCAGTTCAAACCAGCCCCATTAAACGAGACACTCTGCACCTAGAAGGTGCAGGGAAGTGATTCTGCACAGATCTATGAAGATAACAATTACTGCCATAAGGCTTTACAGTAACTTCTCAACCATAAGGCACCATGAAAATGGAGCAGATCGTGAAAGACATTCCAGCCTAACTTCTAGCAAACCTTGTGAATGGGTTCTTGCTAAAATATGTGAAAATGCGGAAGATGATGGCAAAGTGACTGAAGCAGAAAGACTGGATTACAATGCTATTTCTATTCATACCCTTGCTGATGAAGTAAGTTTTATTCAAGATTTGCACATAGCTGTACTATACATAAAAAACCCACATACTGCCTAGATATAGTACTCTGTCTTTTAGCAGAGGATAAAACTGGAGTCTTGTTTCAGGTGCACGTAGTTGTCTATATGGGCACAGTTTGTCTGAAACTCTGGAAATAATCAAATTTTTGCCTATCTGATTTTTATTACAGAATTAAAAATAAGTAATCCCAGGATTTGGTAGGGTATTTCGTTGTTGCTTTGGGGTTTTTCTGAGAAAGGAGTGCTGCATTATGAACTTTTGTATCTGTAAAGAGCGTGCTACAGCCAAACAGCTTGAATCTTGACAACAGATTATGTTTTGCAGATGATTTTGGAACACAGCATGAAGAAACACTATCTATTCAGACATTGATAGAAAAGTAGGGTGAAATTTACTTCTGGATAATGGTTCCATTTAGGTGATAAACTATGCAGAAAAATACACCATAGACAGTCGTAATTTAATCCTAAAGACTATAACAAATCCTGAATTACTTTTATTCATCTGCCAAAAGTGTTTCAGAATGATAAAAAATTCATTTTGTCAAATGTGAACATGCCCAAATACCAAAGCATCCTCTCACAAGACGACTATGTCTTCATCCTGCTGCTGAAAGGCTAAGCATGTCTATCAGCTATTATATTTTACTTTTAATAATTCTGACCTGAATACCAGCTCAATTAGAAAAATCTGACTTTACATGCACTAACATACACAAACAATGCATTCCTTGAAGAAAAAGTTAGGGGCCAAACTTCCTTCAGCAAACTGATTTGTTCTAGAGCTAAGAAATTATTTGCCTGGGAACATCTTATAGTCAAGTAGGAAACTGGAACATGGTTTCACTCCATCGTATATTCAATCTCAGGCCTGATTGCACTTTATGAACTGAGTTAGCAATTGAAACACATTAATCTTGCTCTGTTCTATCCTATTTTTTATTTTGCAGAAAAAGATGCTGGACTTTCAATGTCTCAAGCTTGCCATCAAGCTTGGTAGCAATTCTTTATATCCACAATATTGTAGGCTGAGAAACACAGTGGTGTTTGTGTATGCATCTTTTAAGACCTTTGCACCATTTGTATCCATCAAAGTGCCATTTTAAATACTAATATGAAAATTACAATGACTGAACTTTCGTTTTTGAAGAGCAGAACGTAGACTTTGGTAAAGATGCATTTTGGAACAGACAGCAAGGAAGAATTAAGAATTCACCTTAGAACCAATGACACATAAAATACATGCATTCAACATGACAGACTGTCCTCTTCCCTGTTCCCGTATCACTTCTGTTCTCAATACCCAGGACAAATGCAGTCTGAATTCGGTCAGTCCACAGTAGGAAAATGAAATTCCCTCTCCACTGTAAAAGGATCAGACTGTGATCACCTTCCTTCCCCCAGAACCATCAGGCACCCCTTTTCTATGTCTAGGGTACATGGCCTTTCCTCCACACATCAAACTGCAACCACACAGGCTCCACAACAGCATATTCTCTCAGCTGTGAATGCTTCCCATTTCTCCCCTCTTAGTACATCCCACTCCTGGGATTGGGATAGGGATATCTGCAAGGTCTGGGATTGCTGAGATACCTGCAAACAGTTGTCGTGGAATATTTCATTGTACAGATCTTCTCTGCATCAGGTGGCATGTTCCCACTTTCCTCCTAAACTCTATGGAATAAACACCTTGCTTTGAAATGGAAAATGCTGCACTCGTTGTGCAGACACTGTACTGGGCAATGACTGGTTTCCAATAACTGGAACTGGTAAAAAATATTGCCCTGTGTTTACCTGAAAGAGAGCTCAACAGACTTTTAATTACAGTTGTGGATCTGGTTTGTGGGCTTTAGGGTGATCAGCTGGCACCTGTGTCTTTCTCCCAGATGAAGAATCAGTAAAATTGTACCCTCTAGGAACTTTACTCCTTGAGTCTTGCCACAATTTCTCCTTTAACTGTGGTCTTTCCAAATACAAAACTGTGCACTTGTGAAAACATGTCAGAAGCTTGCAAGAGGTGAACACTGCTCTACACATCTTCTGGACAGGACACAAAGCCCTTTCTGAAACGACGCTGCGTGTCACTACCAGACGTAGTTCATTAATTTGTGAATTTTATAGACAAAGGGACATTTTCCTATGCAAACCTTATTATGACAGGCTCTTTCCTCCCACCCTTTAGGAGATTGCTTCCAATGGGTCAGCAGTGATGCTCACTGCCACAGCAATCACAGCCACAGTCACTCATGTATTTTTGCAGACTGAATGTTCAGAACATGTCCCTGAAGGGGATGTCTTTGAATAGCTTAGTCAGAATTGTATTTAGCAACTCTCTTTCGACCCTGGAACATGGAGGACTTGAGTCAGCAAGTCTGCAATGACTGTGTTTCTACAGACTTTGTCACTCAAAGAAAAGTCATGGATGACGTGATGTTTGAAAGAGATACTTAATTATGGCATTAGAACATCTCCCCTCATTTATCAGCAAACAGCAAAGACCACAGCTGATGTAGCAGTTGCCTTATTTGGTTTCTCTAAAGTTAAAGGAGAAATCTAGGCCTTCCTTTCCAGCTTTAGATATAGAGGCATTTTGGAAAAGCTGTTCTTTTCCTGGCAGAAGCACACATTGCATCAATAAGTTAATTTCTTTTCTTCAGAGGTTTCTGTTACATCTAATTTAAAATTTAATTTTACAGATAAAATAGGTTTCTGAAACGAGAGATGGGGGGGTCTTTGATGCTGGGGACTTTTCTCCTCTGTTGTTTTTCCCTGCAATCCAGGACTGAGAAGATCACTGTAGCTAAATCCAACCACTATAGCCAAGCTCAAGATGTTTTTTGGTTTTTTGGTTTTTTTTGCTATGGTGCCTCTTGTATTTTGAGCTACACTACTGCCCAGCACTGCAGTGCATGTTCCCACACAACAGCTACCAGCTCCTGAGTCACTGGGAAACTGAAAACCAAGCTGTGATTCAGCAAAATGCCAATCAAACTGGAAAATAATGTAATATGCAACACAGAGTAAACCGCAAGTAACTCAAAACCCAAAGGACAATAGATGCTGAAGAAAATCACTACTTTTCTATGGAAGAATATTCTTCATTAGAATGGCGTCATCCATCGCCAGCTGTTACGGCAGTTAAAATAAAAACAGCTACAAATACATCAATATCTCAAATGCTAATGTTTCTTTCTTTCTTCCTATATGCACGACAAGCTTAAAATAGACAACTCTATTATTACTTGATTTTTATAATGCCTTGTTCCTGCCAGCCCAAGATTTCACTCTAAAAGCTTTTTAAAATGCAGGCTTCATTTGAGCATAGCTTTGGTCAACCCGACAGCTACTTTGTGAAATTCCCAAGTTGGAGACTTTAGTCTTTTCCTGATTTCGAACAGCTTCCAGGCAATGAGAGAGTTTTAACCTTCCCTTATCTGGCCATCTTATCAAGGCATGAGAGACCAGCAACAGAGAGGACTCATGTGGGGTCCGTGGTTAACCTTTCCTCTTACAGGTTGGTTAAGAAAACTCTGAGCCCATAGTGAGACTTGAAGGGAGCAGAGAGGAAATATTTTTGATTTCACTGATTAATTTCTGAGGACCCTGAAGAAGCCAAAAGGGTTTCCACACAAACTGGGAGAGTGCCTGGTTAGACTAGCCTGCTATTCCCAGCCATAAGCTTCTTCCACAGATTTCTTTTATGAAAAGCAGCACAGACTTCACCCCGTGCAGCAAAACATGTGAACTTACTCCTATGCACTGCCTAATTAGTCTCAGTGGAGACTGAATCTCAAAATGTCAGCTCCTGCAAGTCATGCTGACCTATATCAGCTGAGAATCTGCCTTCTAAAGGCTCTCAAGAGGACATTAAATGGATTCAAGTGTGACATTCTCTATCACAACTGCCTGTTCAAGGAGAGCTCTAGTGTAAAGGGTGAACAGGGAAATTAGTGCAAGGTTGTAAACACAAAGTGCTTCAATGTCTAAACACTATCTTTTAGGATAATTCTATTTCAGCAGTACCAAAGTCAGCACTGGGAGCTGACTGTGAGACACAGTCATTTCCCTTCCATATACAGAGCAATCTGCAACACTGTGCACACAACCCTTGCTTTTGTTCATTTTCTTTTTAGCTATTATTTTTTCCTTAGAGTTTTGGGTAATGAACCCAAAGACGAAAGAAACACCCTACTCTATCCAGAAAGAGCAAAATAAAATCAAGAGCATGGAGAAAGCATTTACAAGATTGTTGCATTATTTTTTGACATAAGTTTTCAGAATGAGTCTTATCTCTGACCTTCGCATGCCACGCTGGAGTGACACATAGCTTCTACCAGCCTTCATTTTGTGCTACCAGTTGCCATAGCCAGATACCCAAGTCAACAGCAGTTGCTGAAAGCCACAACTGGGCTCCTGTCCCTACTACCCAGCTGAGTCTCTTTGGATAACAGCTCTTCAGAGTTTGCCAGACTGTCACGCTTTACCACTGCCCACATGCAGAACAGCTGCACTCTTTTGCATCATGCTCAGAAGCATTAAAAAAGGACTCTGCTGCTGTGGTTTCCTTATAAAACATACTCCTTGTCAGGAGCTGCTGCAGACTCCTTGTCTCCAGCTGGTGCTGGAGATGTTACATTTGCTGTAACATCTCTCACAATCCTATCATTCCAGACAAACGGCACCCAGAATTTCTCTCTAGCTTGTCCAAAGCAAAGCAGGACTGAGCTGCATCTCTCATCCACCCTGAGTAATAGGATGGAGAAAAGGAAAAGAAAACTTCCCCCTTTTTCCCACCTCTGTACTGGGTCCCTGCCTGCCTCGATCCCAGTAGCAGCCAAATGGCACTCAGCTGCTTCTTGGAGTGCCCACAGCAAAACTGCTATTTAACATCCATGGGAGATGGATCTAAATCAAAGAGCCCAAACTCAGAGCTGAATCCCCCAGGAACATGGTGCGTACTGGTCTGGGGTCTTTCTTCCATGTGCCACCAAGGCTGAAGATGCTCTGCTGCAAGCTAAGGCTACAAAAATTGGTATTCTCTTCTGAAATCATCTAATTTCTCCTCCTTGACTAGAGAAATGAAGGAGATTACACTATTTTTAGAGAGAGAGAGAAAAAAGGAACTTCAATGCCGCAGGCAACAATGCTAAAGCAGATGGTGAGATGTGCTGCGGAGAAAGATAACCACAAGGATTACAACAGCAAACCATGAGCCCTGACTATTATCAAATAACTACTGAAGTATTTGTCAGAAAGAAGGATTTGTCTGAAATCCAGTGACATATTAAGGCTGAAATTTATAAAAGCAATGTTTTATCGATGCTTCCACAAGGAACATAGACACAGCAACCATCAGAAAAAAACAATAGTCAGCTGTGTAAATTGAATAGGCTACATTTAAAAGGATTTTTGGTGTCAGGTTCCAACAACCAGTTTAAAAAACTGGAGACCTATTACCTCAACAGCTTGTGGGAAATTAGCCTGGATAATGTTCATTTATGCTAATACTTGCAAAACGCCCTTGTGAATGCCCACCCAAAACCACCTGGACACCCGCGTGAGAGAGCAGCAGCAGCAGATGTTTTTCTCTTTAAGACCCAAAAGCTCAGACCGTTAGCAGCTAAGCTTTGCCTGGGCTTCATTTAAATAATGAATGAGGGTGATTTTTATGGGAATCATGCCCTCTGTTGATGCAGGTGAAACATTTTACTGAGATGGTCTTGCTGGTTGAAGTACGGCTGCTTCAGTAAAATATGTTCATAGCTAGGAAGGGGTCGGTTTTGTTTGTTTGTATAGGTTTTTAATGATAATTTTCCAAATAACCCCCCAAGAGACATCTCCTGACAAGGTCTAAATAGAAATGCAGTATCCTGGAAAAGATTTTCTGGTCACTCCTTATGAATTTCCCTCCTGGGATGAGCATGAGAAGAGCAGGCCCACGTGTCCATCTCCCTCTGGTGACTATACACCTGAGATAAGAATAACAGCGTCTTGAGCAGACAAGGCCATGCGCTGCCATGTGCACGAGTTGCTCCGTTTGCAGGATTTTAGGGCCTGAGCTGAAAAACAGAGCAAGAATGAGAAGACTAATAATAAATTAAATTTATAGAATAAATTAAGGCTTCACAAAGTATCTGTATTTCCTCATCTGTTCTTTCAGACATTTGTCTTTTTTAAGTCATACTTCCAACAAATATTGTCTCCCCAAAAAAATCAGAGGAGGCAACAAAACTGTTCAAATCTACTATGTCGTATTCAGCATACAGAATACACCAATACAGCAATACAGAATACACGTTAATTTTCCTTTAAGAGTGTTCTTTAAGCAAGGCTCTCTAAGCAAGAGTTTTATGTCCCTGGTGTGTAAGGCTGCATTACACTGGCTCAGGTTAGAAGTACCATTAAACCATTGAGGCAGCCCCTCCAAGCACTCTTTTTGGCCTTCTACCCATAGACTTTTCTAACAAGACCCGAGTGCTGTGTTCATTAGGGAGATATCTAATGGCATTCACCCCAAGCCTTTCTAAAGTCTCACTGCTTTGTGCTGGTTTTGGATCCCTTTACTCTACATACAGCTATATCCTTTTTCACATTTGTCATGCTTGCTGGAGCTGTAAGCCACTCTTCCCAGCAACCAGCCACAGATGCATTATTTAATATCCTATGGTATGTGTATTTTCTATTTTTATTTTTTTAAAAAATTCATTACAAGCACTGATTTCAAATTTTGGTGCAATTCTTGGATGCGAGTTTGAAGCAGATTGGCTGCAGGCTGTGTGCATAGACACACACTTGGATGGAAAAAAATCTGAGGAGTTCTGTAAAGACTTGCTATTTCCATCTCTGAAGTGAATATGTTATCAGAGATCAAGACATAAAGCTTGGGAAGCTGTTGGTGTGGTTCAGACTTACAAGCTTAAAGCCAAGAAATCTGGCATCTGCCCAATAGCAATACTGGCTGATTCTCAACAGAAAGAGAAAAGTCTCATAAGGATCCAGGAAACTTTGGAAATGTTAATTAAATGTTGAAGTTAAGATTTTAAGTCAATGCTCTTAGCCTGACCCTCTGTTTGCTTTGCTGCCTCTGCCTAGCAAGAGACAGCCATCTGTCACGCAGCTGCACTGACTTTCCCAGGCCTCACCATTTCTCCATAGGAAGGCAATATTCATCACCTAGTGCCCACATGAAGTGTCCCTGAAAGGGACAGGGGAGGCAAACACCTTTCCCTCCTACATTTCTTACCTGCCTTGTCCTAGGGTGGCTGGTACTGCTGTCCCACAGCCTGGGGACAAGTCCTGTTCACCCTGCTCAGGTAAGAAACGTTAACACGGAGGGAGTTCCCAGGCTCAGGTCACATTCCTGCAGATTTACTATAGACCGAAGAGCGAAGGAATACCAATTCGCAACCCTCAGAGATTCCAATACATACATATGGGGAGACCTTACAGCATTTCAGTACTTAAAGGGAAGTTGTAAGGAAGATGAGCACAAACATTTTAGCAGGATCTGTTGTGACAGGACAAGGGATCATGATTTTAAAATGAAGGAGGTTCAATTTAGATAAAATGTAAGAAATTTTTTACAATGAGGGTGATAAAGCACTGACACAGATTATGCAGAGCAGTGTCCCTGGTCATGGTAAGGGGTTGGACTGGATGATTTTTAAAGATCCATTCCAACTCTAACCCTTCTGTGATTCTCTGATTACAGACAGAAATCTGTGATAACAGCTTCACTGGGCACAAATAATGAAATCCAAATGGAAAAGGATGCTAAAAGTTCACCATTGAAGTGAGGCCATGCAGTACCCCTGAAAGCCCCATTGCAAAAGGATTATCTCTCTCAAACTAGCTCAAACATCACAGGTGCTTTTGGACGTGTCACAGGAGCACAGCAGCAAGGAGTTTATTCATAGAAGACAATTACAGATGCACAATTTCTTGGTTTCTTGCTCATCTTGTCATGGTTGTGTACTTTATCTAAAAATGGATATAATCAGATAGTATATTCACCACCAGTTGTTATTACAGAGCCCACTCACATTTGTTTAGGACAGAAAATTATGATATACCATGCTACGCTGTGAGACATTAAACATATCTACAATCATTGCCATCACGTCGTAAATACTGCTTTATTTACCAGGGTTCGACATAGGAGTAATATACAAGGGGAGCGTGTGCTAGAGACAAAACAGGCTTCTCAGCCAAGCCTTTGCCTGAGAGGAGTCTGATCAAACATGGTTTCCCATGTTCTATATTAACTGGCTGATTTCTTTTTAACCCTGAATAGTAAGATAGTCTCTGGGAATCTAAAAATCTCATAGAATAATTAGTCATAACTTGTCAACTTACCTCATCAATATATTCATTAGTTTCATAGATTGGAAGAAAAACCTGGAGGTTTCCAATCCAACTCCCTGCTTGAAACAGACTTGATACCAAAATTACATGAGGTTTTTCATGGCCTTGCCCAAAAAAGGTTCTGTATATCTCCAAGGACAGAGACCCCACAGCACAATGAGGAACCCTTTCCTAGTACATGATTAGAATTTCCCTCAGTGCAAATTGTGTTGTTTTAGCCTTATATATTGGAAAAGGCTCTGTCTCCATAACCCTCATAAGGTACCTGGAAACGGCAACTAGATCCCTGCCACTAGATCCCCTTTTAGGCTTTTTACCTCCCTGGTGAATTTGTTTCACCTCCCAGGAAAGGCGAATTCCGATGTGTTATGTCACTGCTGGCCTCTTGCAAAATGCTCACTGAGGTGAGAGGAGGCACATTTCCATTCACCTAAACCGTCATTTTCAAGCCAACTCCTAATTACAGCTGATTACCAGGAAGATTGATTTTAAACATCAACTATTTTCCTCAACAGCCACAATTCCTATTCTGGTCCAGCATCAGGAGCAGCAAAACAAGCAGAGCACAAACCACTGTTATTTTTGCTGCTTCTAGCCCAGCCAAATCCAGGAAACAGTTTCTCTAGGGACAGGACCACCCTGCGGGACTGCCAGGCCAAGGAGTTGTGCTTGTGGTTGGAAAAACAGAAGTCTTCCATGTACAAGGTTTTCAGAACAGCTTGTGTTTTTTCTACACCAGTACTGATCTAGTTCTCCTTTTATTTGCCTCACAGTAGGAAAATGCTGAAAAAAACCCTGGGCACTTAATTTACAAGCCTTTTGAAGAAAGGACTGCCTTTCTTACACTTTCCATATAGTACCAAGCAAGATGCTGGATCTTAAACAAAGGATTCGTAAATAGGTAGATGTATTACTAGGCATATAAGAAAATAGTACATATATAAAAAAGCTTTAAACTTGTCTTGCATTCAGAGCCATCAATGGCTCAGCACTCCTCTCAAAAGAAATCCTGTTAATTTTAACATCGGGTTATGAACACAGGCCTCTTTCCTGTTTAACTTAGAACAGATGAGGCATCTCTGCATCAGCTGTTCACACTGCTGCCTGTGTTGTAAATGCCAGGGTGATCAGATTTCTCCTGCTTTTTTAGATAGTTCCACTGCGATTTCCTAAAATAATAGAAACGTTTAAAAATTACCCAGTAGTATTACCAGTGGTCATCACTTTTGAAAGGAGATAAAAAAAGCTGACTGATTTGCTTTTGGGACAGCTCTGTTTGCATTGTCTGTACCCTTTGCTGACCATGCAAGTGGGCGAGTGCATTGAGAATCACTGGGTGCAGGGACCTCTCTCCTCCTGCCCCCTGCTTGCATGGGGCCGAGCTGGCTTCCTGTGCCTACACACTCCTGGGAGGCATGAGGAATAGCCATATGCCCCTGTTGCACTTACATCAGGGGCTTCCAACCCTCACACCCCTGAATAATTAGTTGTATTATTCTTTGCAAAGGAAATAATCTCTTGGGATGACAGTAGCATATATCTATGCCTTATTTGGCACATGATAGGCAAAATTAGGTACCAGCAGGCTTTTCAAAATGAGAATTGTTTCATCTCATGTCCTCTATGGCTCTTTATTTTACCTGAGCTTTTTCTAAAGCACAGACGAGTGCTAACGGTGCCCATCACACAACGGTACAGCACAGACAACATTGCAGGTAACCACAGTGTGTACTTGTGTCCAAGAAGGCCAACGGTATCCTGGGATGCATTAGAAAGAGCATTGCCAGCAGGTTGAGGGAGGTGATTCTGCCCGTCTACTCAGCCCTGGCTGCATCTGGAGTGCTGTGCCCCGTTCCAGGCTTCTGAGGACAAGAGAGACATGGAGCTCCTGGAGCAGTTCCAGTGAAGGGCTATGAAGATGATTAAAGAAGTGGAGTGTCTCTCTTAGGAGAAAAGGCTGAGGGAACTGGGCGTGTTCAGCCTCAAGAAGAGACATTTGAGAGGCGACCTCATCAATATCTGTAAGTATCTGAAGGATGGACCAGGTTCTTCTGAGTGGAGCAATAGGACAAGAGGCAATGGGCAGAAACTGATGCACAGGAAGTTCCACCTGAACACGAGGAAGAACTTCTTTACTGTGCAAGTGACCAAGCACTGAAACAAATTGCCCAGAGAGGCTGTGGAGTCTCCCTCACTGAGGATACTCCAGAACCGCCTGGACACAATCCTGTGCCCTGTGCTCTGGGAGGCCCTTCTTGAGCAGGGAGGCTGGACCACATGACCACTGTGGTCCTTTCCGACCCGTCCTGGGATTCTGTGATTCTGTAACCTTTCAAAAACATTCGCTTTCCAGCATCACCGTCTACTCATGTTTTGTGGTGCAAGTGCTCACTTACGTAAAAAACAGACATGCTCATGTGTTAATATTTTTTCTTAAGCCATGCAGAGATCTGGAGAAAGATTGTGGCACGAATTAGGCCAAATTCTAAATACTGGTCTCAAAAACCCATGAAGCTACAGGTCTAGTTAGAATTTAACTTCAGTTTGCACTTGAGACTGGTCTGTAACCTAAGATCCGTAGCAGCTGAAATTTCTGCTTTTCCACTAATTGGCCTTTATTAGAGCACTTTGGTCAACACAGGGACAGGTTGCTTGATGAGGCTGTGAAATACCCATATCCATCTGTGGAAAGGTCTGCAGAAACCCATGGTTGGTGTTGAGCAGGGATTTGACCACAGACCCCTGTTTTTCTCCAATCTGAAATCTGCTGTGGCTGCAACACTTCCTTCCAATTCCCCCAGTTCCAGCTTGATTCCCAAGGCATTTTCTGTAGTTTCCTCTGACATGCACTGGAATGAGCATCACTTGTGCTTTTGTGTGATGTCCCATCAGCATGTGCCCAAACTCTGTGGCAAAGGCACATCAGCAACTTCTGGAGATGGCAGGGCTCATTATCTTTGTGGTCAGCTCTTCAGTCAACACAGCTGGTGGTCAGGGGTAAGACAACAAGCAGAACTGTTTGTTTTCGGGGTTTTTTAAGTGTGGGAGGAACTTCTTTTTTAAAAAATAATGATGTCTTGATGACTGCATTAGGCTAGATTTCAAGGAAGAAAAACACCATCTTCAAGCTGTAACAACCCAGGAGCTACGCTTGCTTCTTGCTTTCATTGTGGTCAGAGCTCAGCCTGGGGCTGAGGCCAGAGACCTCCCCTATTTTTGTGCTCTCTGGCTTTGCTTCTCCTTCTTTCCCCTTTATTCAGCTTCAGACACTCATATACACATTGCTGAAACTGTTATGGTTGCCATAACACCCCTTTCCTGCTCGAGTACCTCTGCCTTTCCCCTTTCAAGCCCTCCATTAATAACCCTCTCCCTCATGACTCTATTATAGTCCCCATCATCAGAGATACTACAGGCTGTGTTTTACTCTGCAGAAATCAAAGAGCTCTTCTTCTCAGGCCCACATGCCACTGTCTCTGGTTATTCCTGTTGGTCTTCATTTTCCACAGACTCCAGTCTCTTTAAGAAGCTGCCATGACAAGGAGTGCAGATAGTGCTTGACCTGAAGCTGTCAGGCCACTCAGTCCTCTTATGGAACTAGTGTCTTCTCAACAGTGATATTCAGAGGGAAAAAACATCCCCTTATCCTTTCCCCATGAAACTAGAACCTGTAAAGCAAATGATTCATTGAGCTACACACTATGATGCTCAGGTCAGAAAACAGTAATTACGGTCTAGCAGTACGAAACACGCACAGTAGTTAACTATGACAGCTCTTTATGGACTGAAGTAACTGGGGCATACTATAGGGCTTTCTCTGTTTTCCTAATCATCAGTCGAGTCCTGGATAAGGTGAAAAATCAGCTTTCTTTTAAAATATTCAGTTAATTTTCTATGCAGGCTTTAATGAGCAACTGGCATTAAAAATGCATTCCTTAACTGTGCTTTACATTAGAGCACCAAAAAAAAAAAAAAAAGAATACCCAAAACATTACATTTTGAAAAAGAACTTCAATAGCTCCAAAAACATGTGTCGTTACTTAATTTAGTGGCAACAGAAATAACCTGCAACTCCATTTTTTCTTGATGTGTATCAACCAAACATCAGTGATGCTTCTATACATTACATGCTTCTAGCAATTATTCAGTTTGCAGTTACATTTAAAAAAAATAATTTAGGTAGCCACACTATCAAGGAGACATTCAAAAGTGGCTTAAAAGGGTCAATTATTAGATATATTTCAAAATGAAGTATTAGTTTCCATGGGCCTGCATACTGCTGGTAGCAATCACTTCAGCAACAACCACCTCTAACACGCAAGCCATCTACTTGTAAAATGGCAGCACTGCTTATTTGGGAATTTTCTAGAAGTGATGAGCTGCAGTTTCAATGTGATTCCACACAAGCTAAGCTTAAAGTTCCCTTAGTCTTCTTCAGAATTTGTCAGATGCAGAATTAATTCCATATTGTTTTATTACTTGAAATCAGTAATGTAATCCAAATAAGGCTTTGGAGATGCTGAATGGGGCAGTTCTGTTACAAAAAGCACATGAAAGGATATCTCTCTGTAGAATCACGGAGTCATTTATGTTGGAAAAGACCTTTAAGATCAGGAAGTCCAACCATTAAGCCAACACTGCCAGGTCCAGCACTGAACCGTTTCCCTAGGTGCCATGTCTACATGTCTTTTAAATAACTCCGGGCATAATGACCTAACCGCTTCCCAGGCACCCTGTTCCAATGCTTGACAGCCCATTCAGTGTAGAAATTTTTCCTAATATCCAATCTAAACCTTCCATGGCACAGATTAAGGCCATTTCTTCTAGTCCTGTCACTTGCTACTGGGAGAAGATGCCAAGCCCCACATCACGACACCCTCCTTTCAGGCAGTTGTAGAGAGTGATAAGGTGCCCCTGAGCCTTCTTTTCTTCAGATTGAACATCCTCAGGTCCCTCAGCTGTTCCTCACAGGACTTGTGCTGCAGACCCTTCCCCAGCTCCACTATCCTTCTCTGGTCTTGTTCCAGAATCTTGATATTTTGCCTGGAGTGACGGGCCCAAAGCTGAACACAGGATTCAAGGTGTGGCCTCACCACTGCCGAGTACAAAGGGATGGTCACTGCTCTGGTCCTGCTGGCCACACTATTGCTGGTACAAGCCATGATGCCACTGGTTCCTTTAGCTATGACACATTTGAGCACAAATGACCACAAAAGCACAAGTAAAGTATTGCTTTTATCAAGTCTGTGTGCATACAGATCACAAAAAGGACTGAGGAATGCCTTTTTGTTAAGCTATAAACCACAGACCCACATGTCTATTGACATCCTTTTGAAACCTTAATCTAGGAATATTATTACTGCATTTGCTGCCTCTCTAAATATGGATTATTCTCCTCACTCTGGAAGAAAATTCTCTGGCAAGAAATGTATGAATTGTGTATTAGGACCACACCACCCTTGTTCAAAGATATTATGTATAAACCATAGGTATGAAGAAGACTAGTTCTGGTCACCATAACATAGACTCATAAAGCTGCAAGTAAATAGCCCTTATTTAAGGAGAAAGATGTCGCTTTTTACTCTAACTGTGCCTTCTCCCAGGCTCATGACATACATCTGTTGTTTCTATCATATTATATATACAGGGTGAGTACGATCATTATGATAATAGGTTACTTCAATCTAACCATGGAACTGTAAATACAACATGTATTTATAAAGTACTGGGAAGGTGTCCAAATTAGAGCAGCGCAACATTTAAATGGTTTTATTGTGCACACTTAATTTAATACCTGGTGTTTTAGATATGCCAGAATTACATGCACAGCCTGCTACTGCCATTCAGTGGGAGTTACTGATATGACACTGGAACA
Source organism: Rhagologus leucostigma (assembly GCA_013397725.1). Taxonomy (NCBI): domain Eukaryota; kingdom Metazoa; phylum Chordata; class Aves; order Passeriformes; genus Rhagologus; species Rhagologus leucostigma. Next base: position 1,034,735 of record VZTD01002914.1, read on the forward strand.
GCATACAGAAAAGGGTGCCAACACTGCCAAACAGGAAGAGTTCCTGACAGAGAGGTCTGTATCTATTCCAAAGTTTTGAAAAAGATTTAAAACATACAAAAAAATCAATGTCATATGTAACAAGGTCTATTGCAAACAAAGAGAGTGTTCTATCACCTCACCTTCACCTATCACCCATAGGTTTTTTCTCTGCCAAGCTTTCCTTGCCAGAGGCCTGCTCACAGACCCTCATTTCTTGAAAGCCATGAGAGTGCATGTTTCTCTGTTGGTATGGTAGCAAGGCCCCACCATTAACCAAATGTTTTTGTTTAATCTTTATTGATCCCAAAAAGATCCTAGAGCAATGCAAAAAACTTGTGACATTCTTTTTCTCTTACCCCCAGTAATGCTGTAGATCAGACACTGCTTATTTCCAAAACACCACAAATGTCACAGAGAAATTATCTTGAAAAGTTGTTTTTTCCAGCATGTAGCAGAAGCCCCACTGCATACCATAGTTCTTTCAAAACCCATTTGCAATAAAGGGTTTGCAAATCAAAGCTCCTACGAAGCACACCAATCTGTGCAAGAAGGCTGGGGAAGAGAGTACTTCTGAGATAGGGAAGGGTACTCTTGCAGTTAACCAATATGACCACAAATGATTGTCAAATGACTGCCACACTCTTCCTAGGTTTGGCTTCAGCTAGAGCTAATGTTAGTGCACAGCTTTGTGTCAGGGACAAAAATGATCTTACAAGAGCTATTGTTTTATCGAGACAGTCAAGACAATCATAGAGGACAAAGGTGAGGAAATAAGAAATGTTTCCTAATGAGCATGTGCCATACACCACAGTAAACTGCAAGTGGTGATACATCGCATTGGTGGTGAATGCGCCACTCACTTACTTGTTTTGGCTCCAGCAAGGCACTGGCCTCATTGGTGGGAGTGTCGGGATGGCGAGAGATGGTCCTTGTCTTGCCTTGCCTTGCCCTTCTCTCTTTTATAATGATTCTATTATGCTACCTGTAAATTAATTCCTACTATATTCTTCATGCACATGGCACTGGCCTTATCAAAAATATGCATCTTAGGCATTGAAGTCATCCTAGTTTGAGGTCAGTTTATCCCAGCTTCATGTACAAGTTTTCACACAAGCAGCAGCTTGCCTTCAACAAGCCAGTAATGTACTTAGAAATCCTGTATGTCAGCCAAAGGATTTCCACACCTGTAAGTACGAGCAAAACAAACACTTAAGAGTTTATCCTGCACATAAAGGTACGTGATTAAACTTTTGCCTAGTCTGTGCTAAATGAGAGCCTGTGTTAACCTAAGGAGGTCTAGGACAGGGTGTTAGAAGTGTTATAGCTGTTTCAGCAGCACTTTTAATTGGAGTAGCAATACAGAGTGTGAAACAGGTACTGTCTCTTCTTCCCATCCCACTGTTCTTCTCATCAGGCAAAACCATTGGCAGGCCAAAACCAGCTTCTGTATGGGCAGCAATGCCTCATGCCTGTCTGTTTCAACTACAAGGCATACTGCTTTGCCCTGCTCTTGATCTTGTAAAACACACGGTTAGGGGTGCAGTTAACACATGGTTAGCTTTTGCAGAAGAAGGCAGAATCCTGAAATCACTTTGTGCAGGTAATTCTCCCCCAGGAAAGAGAGAAAGACAAACCTCGATCTCACAAGTTAACATGTGTATCACTGTAGCAGTATCATGAACATTTTTACTGACTCCTCAGGCAAAAGTCTGGGAGAAGATACTCTTCCAGAAAGTTTGGGAGCTGAAACTCCTGACTTTCAGAGCATGAAGGCCTGTGTGCAATTCTGCCTTATATCCACAGGTGTCAGTCAAAGACCAGCACTTCTGACATTTATGGGGCGAAAGTCACTAGTTTGGATTAAAACACAGAAGTTTAACATAGCTTAACTCGGTGACTGTAGGCTCATCACCTGGAAAACATGCAGCTTTAAAGGACTTCAAGAGACATTTCCTAGCAAGTTCAGAAAAAAACATTCCTAGAATGAGGCAGGATGAACGATTCAGCAGAGCAGTTCTTTTCCTCGCTGATCTAATACTTTCCTTTGTGGCATAAAACCCCATCTCTTTTTTTTTAGTTCCACAGGCCAGACACCTCCAGTTCCCCCATCCCATAGCTCCTTGCATGTGCCAAATTCCTAGTGTGTTTTCACTTCATTTTTCCTGGACTCTGCAGGTCCAGGCCCATGTTCTCTGTCAGCACTGGATAGCTCTGCCTTATTTGTACTTTTCCAAACCAATTCCATCCAGCCACTTAGTGCCTCCTGCAGCCCTTCAAATTAAGGCTTCCCAAGCTGTTGCTGCTACTCTGCACACTGCTGGAGGAGTGAAGGAGAGGAGAAGCACCTTAGATGTGGCTCTTTCTCAGTCCCCACACCCAGCCCAGGCTTGTGGCATACATCTGGCTCTTGCAGTCATGAAGGCAAGATGGGTCTTAAGGAGAATTCTTGTGGCAAAGAGAGGGGGTGGATCCTGGTAGCTGTCACACAGGGCATGTGATCAACTGAACACCTGCACTCTCCATGGGGTCTGCCTGTGCATGATGCTGTGCTATTTTTATCTTTGTGATCTCCATTCAGGCAGGGTGCTACTTCAGGAGATGCAGGATACGGCATCCCCTCACAGGAACCACCTGGCACCATTTGGGGATGTGTACTGATACACACCTCCTACAGAGGAGTTACAGATGTAAAGCACCTCTTTGCTGTGAGGGAGAAAAAGGCATATAGTCCTTCCCAGCAGATCACTGCTCTGTATCATCCCAGCTATGTGAGCAAATGCCTTCTGATTCCTGTTTGTGAAAAAACCCCTGTGTCACACACCCCTTCCCAGGGTGGTGTGCACACGCTCCTCATCACAACATCCCTGCAGGAAATCCTTTCTGACAGGGAATACACTGTGGTGTTAAATCACCCTCCCTTGTCAAAACAGAGCTACAGATCAAGCTGGAAGACAGCTACATAGCTGCTCTGGTCATTTCATGATGCAACTGAGAGTGACCTTGGCTTCAGATGAGAGCAGTGCTGCTACCAGCTGCTGAGGCTGGCACAGTCCCAGCCAAGCCAGGGCATGAGGGAAGTCCTTCGACAAGCACACTCAGCTGCAGGATGAGGCTGGGCTGCTTTGCCTCTGACTGACATGTCTGGAAGGGATGACTGGGTGCAGCTCTTTCGGACAGCCAGGAGCTAGGATTGTGGTGCTTTCAGGTCTGTGGCCCTTCAGAGGTTTTAGCACTGCAGTTCTAGAAAAACTAATAAAAAGCATGTAAGCATCTTCACCCATCCTATGGAAACTCTCACTTCTGTGAGATCTTACTTTCCTTGATTTAACTCTTTTTATTTAAGGTTTACAAAGAATATAGAGAATTTGAGAATTAGGAAAGAACTGAGATGGATGTTACCAGTGAAACTCATGTAATAATGATTGTTGCAATTTTGATGCTATTAGCATGTTATTGAGAAGAATAATTATGCATACAATCATTTCTGAAGTGTGAAATTTCTAGCTTGCAGGAGAAGGGGATAAGGTGCAGTGCTTCAATCATGCAGGTTTCTTAAAGAAATGAGCAGATGGTCCTATGGAAAAACATGGGAAATTGTTGCCTGAGCAAAGGAAATAATATATTAAGAAAATTTCCTGTTGTGCAATGAAAGTTAACATAAACTCTTGCTTTTTTAAAAAAATCAATATAATATATGAATGTATATAAATATAAATATTATGCCATGGTGAAAAAGTAATGTTTAAATCTGAAGTGTGGTAAACGTTTCCAAAAAAAAAGACTGTTCATGAGATTTTGTGTCAAGTGTAAGCAGATGTAGAACTGCATTATGCTAACTACTGTCTCTTTTGAAAACTCCACTTAACTTTCAACTGTTCAAAAATTCTTCAGATGTAACTGGGAGAGCAACCAAACCAACACTATTGTCTGCACAGACTTACATTAATCTGCACTATTTACTGTCAGTGAAGTAGTTTCATGCCTAACAATTTATAAATAGTTCTGATTACTGAAAACCTCTCCAGCTGCCATTCTTCATCATAATCTTTAAAGCATCTACACAGTATTCAAGGGAAAAGTTGTAATTGTTTTATTGTATTGTCCCCTTGAGCTAATTTGAGGTTTGGTGATTTTTTTTTTTATTTGGAGGTGAAAAGTTCCATTAGAACTAGCTCCAATCCTGTTAGTCTTGCAGACTACTCCAATTATGTGTTAGGAAGGAGAAACAAGTTGCCTATAACTTCTCTCTGAGGTTGTTTCTGAGCTCTTCAGCTCTGGTCCTTCATGATGTTCAAGCTTGCACCTCTAAAGAGTGGCCACCTGTGTGCAGGTGCTGACCTGAGCCCTGGAGGAAACCTCTGAATCCCCAAGCAGTGCACAGCCCTGTCTCACCAGCTGGCTGGCTGAGTCGAGGTAATGCTGCTGTGTCCTACCACAGCTGCACCCATGGCAGACAGGCAGCAGAACCCTCGGGTGGGAGAAGCGTACAGGAGAGAGACAGGAGGCACTATTGCTGAACTTGTGCCTCTGGGGAGGAGTAAAACAATTTACTGGTGTCTGCACGGGGCAGGGCATATTGAAAAGTACATTCAGTGCTGCCTCTGCTGCAGATCACCCTTGTAGCTGCTAGTGTTTCGTGGCATCTCAGCAAGTTGCTTTGAACTAAGTATTTAAGGATTTATAACTAGAATTCTATTTATTTATTTATTTTTGTTCTAGCAAACAAAATAAAACATTTGCTGTTTCTGTACATCAAGTCTTGAAGATACAGCAACTCTAACTTCTTCATGGGCTGGCAAATACTGTGCAGCCTCACTTGTTGAATGGCTAAGAGTGTTGAATTTTGGAGTTTTACTTCAAGATGTTGGCTAAAGGTCTTCTGGACTCTGCACTTAATCAGACAATGTTTCTTTTGCAGTAAGGAATGAGTTGGGATTTGTGGGTTGTCCGTACATGAGGGAACCAAATAGCAAAGAGTCTATCAACTACTTCTACAGACATAGATATCGAACCATATAAATTGTTTTGTAACAATATGGTGTGATTTATTTTGCATTCATGTTTTGGAAGAGTGTTAATAGATGTATATCAGTTGAATTCTACATATTATGTGTGTATGCTTTTGCATACAAAAGAAACTAAGTACTAGGCACTTTCTGCTATGCTCAGCTTCTGGTGTTACTTTTTTTCCAGATATTATGGTTATTAGAAGACAATGATTTAGTTGATGTACATGTGTGGATGTCCGTCAGAAGGATCATACACAATGAGTTGGCACTGAGTTGCTGCCACCAGTATGATGATATGCATACTCAGAGATGAAAACACAGAGGGAAATCTGCTACACTGGTAGCAAAGTACTGGCCAGAGGCTTTCTTTTTATCAGCATTCTCTAGATGCAGTAATGTTTATTACTGCCTTCTAGAAATACTCAAATTATTTGGCCTATATGTACCAGATGGACATTTTTTGCTGTTTTTGAAAGTAATGGAAGTACATTTCAGAGTTCCGAAAACATAGTACCTCAAAGTACTGAAGTAGCAAGGGGAACAATAAAAATTACTGTTGCTAGCTTGTTAAGGGAGACGTTTTTCATGTTAGGCATTCACCAGTGTGTGAACCTCCCTTTTGCTGAAAGTGTCCTGTGGCTTTTCCTGATGAGAATGCTACATCTTTCGCACTACATCGTAAGTAAACTATCTCCTGCTTGAAATCCCACAGAAAAATAAATTATTCAGGAAGGGCTATCAAGCTCTTCTAGGGTTTCTAGGGTCCTTTGCACTCTTTTTGAATATGAAAAGAATAAAACTGAACATTTTCATCTGAAGTCATACATCACCATGCAGTTATCTGGCAATTTGTACGATGCATATCTCTATAGTCAATCAGATGTAAGGAAACATTTCCCTTTTTAAGCTGCTCATAAATATCAAAATATAGCTCACACACCACTGCTTGGGCTGGATGTCAACTTGGTCTGATGTCAGCTGTGCTCCAGGCTCATTCAACACATATGGCATTGCATGGGAATGACGTTATGCACCAGAAGGGAGGTACCTGTCAGGACCACTGCTCGAACAGCCAGCATGGCAAGTGCTGCCTGACCAATCTAATGGCCTGCTATGATGGGGTGATGGCATCAGTGGACAAGGGAAAGGGCTACAGATGTCATTTATCTGGACTTCTATAAGGCCTTCAACACAGTCCGTCACAACATCATTCTTTCTTAAATTGGAGAGAATTTGTGATCATGTTACTCTCACTTATGTACTTAACACGCTGCTCAGGTCTCAGGAATACTCCCATGATCAAGTTTTTCAAAGGCCAGGGCTGAAGGCACAGTCTCCTTTTTGCCTTGACCTAGAGCATCAATTTGAATGTCCATCTTGTTAAGAACAAAATCTTAATTCAAATGAGAAATCTGGGGGCTGGAGAGTTGGGGTGGTGCTACAAAGCCGCATTTTGCACACAGACAAGTAATTAGACTGCAGTGAGTATGTTGGTCCTCATTTAGCACTGCAAGATGACTCCCTTTCATCAGGTAAGTTTGCAAACAGAGCACAGCAGGGCCTTAACATTAAATTTGTCACTAGGAGTTTGAGATGTTTTGAGTTACATCAAAGGAAATAGCTCCCACAGTGAGATCACAAGTTGCATGGTCCAAAGCAGTCTTTGTTATTGCACGGCTGGGGAGACATCATTGAAGTTACACTACAAGAAAGTAACAATGCAAAATTTAATTATTTCTCTTGTAGCAGTCTTCTGTAGGTATGCTTTAGACAGTAAAGATGGGTATAGATCTGGTCTTTTGCAGGGAACAGAAGCACTGACCAATGGCAGAATTGAAATTGTATATCGACTGAAATGTTAAAAATCCTAAATTGTATTACAGTCACATGCTCTTCCTTTCCCTTTCCACCTGTCTAAGATCTATATGGAAGTCTTCTAGTTTATGTGCAGACATTCCGTGTTAAAGGATAACAAGAAATTTCAAAGAGCTCTCTTTGTCCCTTTAAAAAACACTGATGTTTGTTGACATTTGCTGAGCATCATGAATCTGAAGAATAACAGCAGAGTTAAAATGCTGCTTGTCAGAATTCTACACAAAGCTCAGGTGTTTTGTACCTGAGAATTTAAAGAAAAAGGGCAATTTCCAATAGCGAAACCCGATAAAGTTCACAGATGTACTTTCTTGTGAGAGTTTGTTCTCTGTCACGCTTCATGTAGATCGTCTTTGCTGGCCTCAGCATTTCCAGTGGAAACGATCCAGGAGTAAATCAGACACTGAGATTAAATGAAGCTGAAAGCAAAGCAAATTACAAATGAACAAGGTACTGAAGGGTGAGTAGAGACTTCATCAGCTTTGGTAGTTGCGTAGTCAAGGGTTAGGGATAAAGGGAAAAAATATTCCCTTTTTCAGTAACCATGAACAGGACCTGTAGAGTTCAGGAGAGTGGGTTGCAAGCAAATAGGATGGAGTCAGTTAGAAAAATGGAAAACAGTGAAAAATGTTAAAACCCAACAAGTACTGGATACTTCTTCTCTCTAAAATGAATCTATCGTCATTAAGCAAATAACACACTGCAAAGGAGGATTAGTTTGCAGTGTTTCCAACGTGAGCTGTCTTGTAATAAACTTGCTTTCTTTTCAGTAATCTCGCTCCAGGAGATGGAAGGCTGCTTTAGTTGTCCCACCTCCTTCTGCTCTCACTGAGCTGAACAGGAACTCTCTACCTAACCTTTTCTCATATTTCCTATCTACAGCTACAGCTATTTGAGTCATCCTTACCAAGAGTCATTCAACTATATTGGTATCTGTTTTATAATCAGGAGTTAAAGTTGGACTCTTATGTGCTGTTCAACTTCCAGTGCTGCATGTTCTAAAGAAACATGCAGCAGCTTTAAAGAAAGAAGTTGGCTTTGCAAAGAGGATTGGGTAAGAGGAAGAAAAAACTGGGAGAAAATGGTGAACAAAGAAGAGCAGGAAATAAGAGAGAGAATGAGAAGCAGAGAGCAGAACTTCAGCCTGAGAAATAAAAACAGCTACTCAGAATATAGGTAGGAACCGTTTCTTCTCTGGGGATATAATCAACAAGTACACAGTTACTAAAAGGTGATATTGTGCCCTTTTTTCTTCCCCAGCTGCCCAAATCTAGCTGCTCCTTCACATGGGTGGAGGAGCTGACCAGCTGCAAGTTGAAATGGATGAGTGAAAAAAAGGAAAAAAAAAGTTCTTTTCTCTGATTCAAACTGTGGTCATTTGCATGTAAGTGCTGGATCAAATGGGAAGGGAGGGGAAAGGCGGCTGGGAAGGACAAAAGGCAGTGACATAATTTCTCTCAAAGACTACGCTATTGATTTAATTAGAATATGTTGTATGAGTTCACGAAACAGTAAGTGTGGTTCAGATTAATCTGCTAAAATTAACATCATAACCGTTACAGAGTCTATACCTTCCTTTTATCGAAGTCTGTTTATGCAAGGTGTCTTGGGAACACAGGGCAGGGAAACTCATTCACTGGTAGGTAGTCTCTTTCTATTAAGTTAGTTTCATAGCTGTTACATTTTTTCCATCTTCGTTTCTGAAATGGATCAGGAATTTCCCTCTTCTAAGTCTACTCATTTTCAGGCTAAGTTTCTTTCTGGCTATTTTGAATCCTTTTTTCTTATGCTTCCGTAGTTAATAATTTTACTAGTTCTTTTCTTTCTGCCCTTGGTGTTCACTTGTTGATGTGTTTGTGGACAATAACCATATTGCCTCTCAGCTTTCATTTTTCCCAGTACACCACGTCCAGCACTGTGAAGGCCATGGGCTGGCCCGATGCCCTTGCAGAATCATCCTCTGACCACGGACCGATCATCATATACCCCTGAGACATGAGGAGGAACTGGAAAGTAGAAGCAAGCCAAGAGAAGCAGGGAGGTCGACCGTTGGATAATTGCTGTGGACAGGATGCAAATGATAAGATAAGATGTTAGAACTGACAACTGTGCAAGATGCTGAAACTAATTAATGAGTTATTGCTACACCATTTTTGGAAATAACGCTATGCTATTTTAGAACAGTACATACAGTAAAACAGTATAAATGTAGGTGATGTTGCAATAAAGCCAGAAGAAGAAGAAGACGATTTCTTTTCATGAAAACTCGTTGTTGTGGCGTTCTTTGTCCGCCTCCATACTAGCTAATGTGCCACAAGTGGTGACCCCGACATGATCCGATGAGCCGACTGGATCTGGCGAGCTGCCTGGATCTAGAGAGGCGACGTGCTCCAAGAAGCCTGCGGAAAGAGCAGGAGAGTGGCGAGACGAGGCACTGCGGAGGCGGAGACCGGTGTAGCAGAGAGGCAGCGAGGCTGCCACAGGTTCC
>VZTD01002915.1:0-105578 GCA_013397725.1 Rhagologus leucostigma
ATCCCTCTCGCCTCTTCGTCTTCAGTACACTCATAGACTGTGTGTGTGAGTGACTGCTCACACCTACCTGCGAGGGTGAGACTGTGTGCACACGTGGGTGCTAGCGGAGCACCACCTAAGTGTCTCCAGGAGGGACACTGTGGAAAAAACGCGGCATCGGTCCATCGACACCACGCCTCGCGTTACCAGGATACAGTACAGGCTTGGGACAGGCTAGGTCTGTAGAGAAGGTGGCCAGTACATGTTTCCCCCACTATATATATAACCAAGAGGAGACAGATTTACTGTCTTCTTACAGTAAAAAGCCTCTCTGAGCACAAAATTGAAAAATCTTTATGAAGAAGAAAAGCCACAGTATGCTTTTACGCATGTTTATTCTAAGCCTTTTAAACGTCATGGCTATTTTACCAAGGTATGTGTGACAGATTACATACTGGTTTTTTGCATTTGCAGTTACTTAGTATTATTTAATACTCTTGGACTTGAAGCAAAAATAGTTAGGAAATCCTTTTCATGTAAGAAGATAATCTAGATGGCCCTAAATGTCTGGCTGTCAGATTTGGTAATCTGACATTTTCAAGCAGTCCCTTTCCAGTCAAATGCTCTCAATATTCTTTATGACTGTTTTACCAACGTGGGTACCCAGACACAGGTATGCCAGTCAAGCACAAATTCAGTCTGACCCTCTCCCACATTTACATGTTACACCTGATACCTGCCTAGTTGGTGTTTGTAAATCACACAGCACATTCAAATTTGACTTGTTTTTTCTCCAGGATATGTTTTGTTCCACTCCTCCCATAAGTTGATTTTAGGATGTATTGAAATGTTCCCTGCCAGCACTTCTCTTTTTGTTGGTGTAGTGGGTTGACCCTGGCCACATGCCAGACACCCACTAAAGCCACTCTCTCACTCCCCTCCTCCACAGCTGGACAGGGGAAAGAAAATATAACAAAGGTTTCATGAATTGAGATAAGGACAGAGAGAGATCACTCACTGTCTTGTTTTAAAAGACAAATGTCTGCTGAGGAAGGCGGGAACCTTCCTGGAATGGGAAGACAACCCCTCCCCCCAAATTATTGTAACTTCAAAATTATGGGGCTTCCAGGCAAAACTGTAGGAAAAGGAATAACAGTTCTTTACTAGAAAATATATAGAGAGAGAGAGCAAGACAGAACCACGAACAACAAAGCAATAACAGAAGTTCCCCACCCGTTAAGCAATTTCCCCTTTGATGTAGTTATGACCACAACTGGCAGGGAGCGCTGGTGGCTCAGGTGGGGCAGAGCGGCTGCAGTGACTCCGCCTGGCCTCAGGGGCACTCCGACAGCAGCCCAGAAACTTCCTCACGTGGTGGGGGGGCTCGGGCGAGGGGAGGTCGGGAGATTGCTCCTTTTGTGAAACTCAAGGGCAGCAGCTGCTGTCTGTACCGCCACCAGCAGCAAGTCACAACGTAGGGTTATCCCGGGGCAGACACACACCCTCCGCAGCAGAGGGCGAAAAGGGCGAAAGCTGGCAGCCCCGGGCAGCAAGCTAAAACGGAGCAATATCCTGGGAACAGGCATGCGTCCTCTGTAACACATGCCACCGCTCTCTTCGATCGCAGAGCAGAAAAGCAAAGAAGTCAGCCCTCATCCCCCAGCCGAGTCTCGAGTTAGCCCCAACACCTCTCAGGGCATTACTACGCAATTCCCAAAGAAATTCAGGGGAGTTTCTCTCTCTTGAGAGAGAGAGCCCACCCCGCAGGCAAGACTCCCAAACCCCCAAAGACTTCATTGGAATGCCAGAGCTAATAGCCACCTTCCTTTGTGTCTTAGTTGCTGTCTATTCACCTGGAAAGCCACCCCCTCCCCCTACCAGTGTCTCCCTGGTATCAATGGGAAAAAATTCACTAAGAAACCTAAACCCACCACACTCACCAAATACTGTCACAGCGAAACTGACTCAAATTAGAGATAGTAATTGAATTTATTACTAATAAAATCAGAGCAGGATAATGTGAAGTAAAACGAGACCTTGAAAACACCTTCTTTTCCCCCACTCCTTCCAGGCTCTACCTCTTTCCCCAGCAGTGCAGAGAGATGGGAATGGGGTTCTGGTCAGCTCATCACTGTTGTTCCGGCTGCTGCTCAGGGAGAGTCCTTCCCCTACTCCAGCATGGGGTCTTCCACAGGCTGTGGGTGGATCTCTCTATCCCCATGGATATCCATGGGCTGCAGGGACACAGCTGCTTCACCATGGTTTGCACCACAGGCTGCAGGGGAATCTCAGCTCTGGCACCTGGTCCACCTCCTGCCCCTCCTTTGGCAGTGACCTGGGTGTCTGGAGAGCTGTTCCTCTCACATGTTCTAACGTCACTCTTCTCTGGCCACAATTACATCTGTGCACTAACTTTTTCTTCTTAAATATGTTATCACAGAACATGACCACCATTCCTGATTGGTCCAGCCTTGGTCAGCAGTGGGTCTATCCTAGAGCCAGCTAGCACTGGCTCTGCCAGACATGGAGGAAGCTTCCAGCAGCTTCTACAGAAGCCACACCTGTAGCCCAACCCCCTACCCACCCCAAAAAATGGCCATACAAGTCCAATACAGTTGGCTACAGTGAGCACTTGCATATGTAGCCTCAAACAGAGTCAATCCCTTGGTAGTTGTAGATAGCTGCAGTGGATCCTACCGTCAACCCTGCACCTTCTCCAGTGAGTGGAGGGAGGCAGGCTCTGCCAGAAGATCAGCCTGTCTGCCGCAGGGGACCCCACAAATACCACTGCAGGTGGCGACTACAGCTGGGTCAGCCATATCCCATTAACCAGGCAATATCCAGTGACACTGTCCCAAAGTAGTCATACCACACAGGCTTTTTAACGCTAATCCAGAATTTTATTCCCTGCCTTTTACAAGAACTGACAATCATCACATAGACAAGTTTCCTAAATGAAGTCCATGCACTGTTACTGTTAAAGGAAATTCCAATAAATGATTTAGGTAGACACTAAATGCCTAAGGACAAAATTGTGACTCCAAATAATACTAGGTAGCTTCCGAATAGAGCTGAAAGATTCCCCTTGAATCTAAAGCTCTGCATCTGGCTATCTGTAAGGCCACCTCCAGATGAAAACTCTCAAAAACTCTCTGGAAGCTCTAGAAAAAACCAGCAGACGTATTTTTCCAGATTTGTAATGATAATTTGCTGCATGGAAGATAATCAATATCTACAGATCCCAAGAGCTCCTGGCATCATTGTGCTACAGCAGTTAAGAATTCACCTTCAGGATGAAGCCTAAGGTGAAAGAGTTCACCATTATTCCAAAATGACAAATATTTGTTGCATCGCCACTTCACAGTACTAATCATTACACCTATAATAATTATACTGGTTTTGTCTCTCCTACTCTCTCCTAAGCAATAGGGCTTTGTCCTCCCTTGCCCAGGCTCCTAACCTCATAGGGTTTCTTGCCTACCTCCTTCCTTCGAGTTACTGGCCATAATTTCTTGTGTTACGTTTCCATGGAAAATTGCTGCCATAGAGACCCCAGAGCAGCTGATGAAGTGGTTTCTGTGAGATACCAATAAATAAATAAATCACTAATCTTATTTCATTTGTGACTCCACTGTACCAAGATCTCCATGATTAAAAAATTTGCTTTAGCAAGTGGTATCACTGTTTATCTTTATTGAGGACATAACCAAAAATGGGTAAGGTTTTCTGTCTTTCATACAAACAAAATATTAGCATCCGTGTTATTTATTGCTTGCTGTAGCCTATGCTTCACAGTGCTACACTTTACATACATCAGGGCTTGTTTTGCTCAAAACAGGAGCAGAACTTTTCATCTGTGGTACAGCATGAAGAGATATTGGAGAGATAGTTAAGGTGCTTTGAAAATTTCCATGTGTGTTTGTCGCTGTTGAGCCCGGGACGAAGAGAAAGGAAACGACCAAAGTCCAGAGAAAACGGCTGATTTAATTAATTATAAATCAGTTTTTATAAGTTGAGTCACCAGCATGGCAAAAGATTATTGGACCTCTGACCAACCACCCATCAAGGTGATTGGTCAATCCACAGAACACCCATTTCAAAATATTTCTTGTTAGGATATCATAACAATTCCTTGACAAACAATAGGTGCAAAGATAGAGAAATAGTTTACAAAAACCCTTAACAGTATTTTGCCTAGTTTCTGTGAGAACCTTATGTTTCTCACAGAATGCAGCAGAAGGCTGAAAAATCCCTCTGCCAAAGCTTTTCAGTGTCCACATGTGTTGGTTTTGCACGGCCTGGTTTTTGGTAGTGGGGGGGCCACAGAGGTGGCTTCTGTGAGAAGCTGCTAGAAGCTTCCACCATGTCTGACAGAGCCAATCCCTGATGGCTCTAAAGATGGACATGCTGCTGGCCAAGGCTGGGCCAATTAGAGATGATGGTAATGCCTCTATGATAACATATTTAGGAAGAAAATCAAAACAAAGAGGGGCACAGGTTTTTTCCTAGCCAGAGAAGAGGAGGAGGTGAGAACATGTGAGGGAAACAACATGGAGACACCAAGGTCAGTGGAGAAGGAGGGGGAGGAGGTGCTCCAGGCGTCGGAGCCAAGATTCCTCTGCAGGCCATGATGACGACCGTGGTGAAGCAGGTTGTCCCCCTGCAGCCCATGGGTCCACAGGGGATGCAGAGATCCACCCACAGCCCATGAGGGAGGTGCCCATGCCAGAGCGGGTGGACGCCTGGAGGAGGCTGTGATCCAGTGGGAGTCCTGGTGGAGAGAGAGGGCCCTGCTTCCAGGCTGGAGCAGCCTGGCCTTGGAGGACTGCACCCCATGGAAGAGTGACCCATGCCACAGCAGTTTTGGGAGGACTGTTTGCCTGTGGGGGGAATTCATGTTGCAGCAGGTGTGGTAGGACTCCTGCTCCTACCAGATTGGAGAGATTGGAGCCATGCTGGAGACGTTCACGGAGAACTGTCTCCTGTGGGAGGGACCCCGGGTCTCACAGCGGAAGGACTCCTCTCCCTGAGCAGCCGAAGAAAAACTCAGATGATGAGCTGACCAAAACCCCCACGCCCTGTCTCCCTGAGCTGTCGATGGGAAGGAGGGAGGGGTTGGGGGAAGAAAAGGTGTTTTAAGGGCTTCTTTTATTTCTCATTTTCCTCCTCTGATTTTGTTAGTAATAAATTCACTTTGTACCTCTAGGCTGAGCCTGTTTTGCCCTTGGAGTGCTTTCTCGTCATCCTTATCTCAACTCATGAACCCTTTGTTAAATTTTTCTCTCTCCTCTGCCCAGCTGTGGCAGCAGAGGGTGAGCGAGCAGGTTTCCTGGGTGCCTGGCATTTGGCCAGCATCAAACCATGACACCATGTGAAAGAAAATAGAAGGAGAATCTGAAACAAGATTTTAATTTATGAATTCCTACAACAGATGATTCTGTATTTCATCATTTTATCCATAATATTTGTTTACCCTTACTTATTTCTTTCACTCTTAAACTGCTTTTCCTTAGACCCCACTTGAATCCCCTGAAGTCAGACCCCTTCCAGCTCGTACCAACAAATATAAATGGAGCTGTGCACACTGAAAACAAGAAATGAAAGTGTACAAATAGTCACAGTAAGAAGCACTCATTAAATTCTTCTGAGAGCACTACTCTGATGCTGAATGCTCTCAAAAACATGGGAGTCTTTTTCTATTTAAGAAAATCAGCAGTACTGGAAGATAATAATGATGTTTTAAGTGAGAACTACATATATCTATGAATACATCTGGGATGTTGGGGAATTTTTACCTGTACCTCTATCAACTGAAATATAAAACTACATGTCTATGGTAGGCAATCATGTGAAATGCAGTCATTTCATCTTCAAAATACTGAAAGAGTCACTAAAATTGCCCTACCATGAAAATTCATCAGGTTATTCAGATGTCTGTTTATAGGAAAAAGAATTTAAACATAGCTATATTTTTGATATTTAAAAAATTTAAAAGTTAATTGAAATTAATAGAAGTAATCAAATCGAGTAAAATCCTAGTATAAATTCTGATATCACTCTTGCTTTGGTTTAAAATCAGATCTTATGGTGCTGTTAAGGGGAGGTGTGCCAATTTTAAGGAATAAAGTCTTGTGTTCCAGATGTGCCAAACACTTCCATTTTCTTCCTACATCTAATTCACTATTCAACAAAAAAAATTGTCTTCCATAAAAACTACTCCCAAAACCTTCATACCCTAAATACTTATCTTTGGATGGAATTATTTCTTTTTTTGGAGTTGCTGCTACTATTTGCACTGACAAGAGAGACTCAAACCAAATTGCTTAGACAGCTTTTAAATAGCTAAAGTTGGAGCAATAAATTCCACCCAGAATTGAGGAGAAGGTCAAATCCAACTAGTAACTAAGGACAGCAGCATCACCACTACAAACAAGCACAAAAAAAAAAAATGTACAAACAGGGAACGTCACTATGCACTCTGCTTACATAGCCCTCAGGCTACTCTATTTCAGCATTTAAACCCAAAATGGATCGCTGCAGGAAATCTTACTTTTGTAGTTGGACAACAGAGGAAAAGAGCAAGGAGATGTTTTCAAAGACAAAACTGGGAGTTAAACAGGTTTTTTCCCACCAACTTCCAACAAGAGCAGAGCTTCTTACTGGAACTGAGAAAGGCTTGACTGGAGAGGTCCAACAGAGTGACTGCAGGGCCCAGTCCCTCACAACACACATGCACAAAAAAAACAGCCGAGCTCAAGGGCATCCTTGTCCTCCTCTGGACAATAGTGAGCAAGTCATTCTTTTTAAATGCCTCTCAAAGTAGTCTGCCAAAGGAAATGTCAGAGACAGAACAAGAAAACAAACTAGTTTTCCCCTGCCCTGCCACAAGGCCTTGTTTACCAGATCATTGCCTTTCATCCCTCTCCACACCCTCCTTATTTGGTTACTTTTCTCATAATTATATTGGGAATTTTAATTCCAAACCATGGAAACTCTGAAGATGTGTCTGTGGGCATATGTGCAACACTTGTACATTCAGTCCTGTACCAAAAACCCAGCCAGTGTCATCCATGATTAAGAGTTATCAAAAGGTACAGCTGCTTCAGTGGTAAATAATGCTGATAACTTCAACCCTACTTTGGTAGCTCTGCTGATAACAATCATTTCCCTGGCTCCAGTGAACCAGTCCATAATTCCTTGCAGGACAACAGGAAATAAGAAGCCAAAGTAAAAAACACAGAAGATGTTAAAACAGTTTTAAAGGCCTGAGGAAAACAGAAGCGGCAATCTCGTGTGCCCTCTCACCATCAGATCAATCAAACTTGGTAAAAAAATCCAGTTACAGAAACATGACTCTTACATTATGCTTTTGGGATATAAACCTTCCCACAGCAGATGCTGAATTAAGTCCAGAGCAGCCTTTTACTATTATTATTATTATTACTGTTATTATCATTATTATTATTTTGGTTAATATGTTTTTCTACTGCCTGTAAGAAAGAGCAGCTGAGATGACTATGCCATAGTCAAAGTCAATGCCATTCACAGGATGTGGGGTAGGCATAGTAGGATGTAGGATTCAGTACCCCACCTGGAACAGATGATGCTCAGGGACACTGAGTAAAGGTTAACACAATAAACAGGAGCCAAAGACAGTTGAGGGTAAAGAAGTTCTGTAGAAAGTAGATCAGGAAACAGAGTAATTACAGGAAATGTTCTGGATACAATATGAAATGTTTATCTTTCTGGTTCTTCTCATGTGTCCATATAGCTCTGGACCAACGCTCTTTGGTTTAGATACTATTTAGAGCACAGTGATGAAAGCAGCTGGTATAAACTCTACTCTAGCCTTGAAACAGTTATCACATGTAAGGAGCTAAAAAATGTTACATTTTAAAAAAAGGCAGAGTAAGACTGTTAAAGGCACAGTATATTAGCTGTGGTTTGAAAACTGCTTCATGTTTGTTATCTCACTGGAGATATTAATGCAGAAATGCTAATAAAAGCACCATTAGGAATTGCCGACTGAAAGTACACAGCCATGTGTTCTCCTGCTTCTGCCAAGGCAATCACAGCTGAAGAAGGCCCTTTCCTGCTACGCACACGTTCCCTGTCTGCAGATGGGAAAGCAGCCACACAGGACCTAATTTATGTGACCTTTTTTGAAGTATTTTACTGATAACATTTTGTAGGGCCTGATCCAGCCCCTAAATAGACTGTAGGTAATTACTAAAAGATACTGGAAAATAGAGGCCCTTAAATGTGTTTATAAATGTATTTTCATAAATCAAAGCATACTCTAAAAATCTTGGTCCTTTAGTAATGGTTTTGAATGTAAAGCCAAGGCTTCCCCACATGTCAGCATGTTCGTACATGTTGAATTTGGACTGACATTATTACTACATACATATGAATGTACATACTTGGGAGAGTCCTGTTTCCACAGGAACAAATTTTTCCCTCAGTGATGCCAGTGTAACACTGAAGTGCCTCAGTCAGCTACAGTGGGCATGTACTGTTGTCATTATCAGTACAATGCAGGGAAAATATATAGTGAAATGCTAGAGAATTTATTAGTTTATTTATTGATGTGCTAGCTAGAGGACCCAAGGGTATCATGAGTGCTTGTATGGAGTCAATATCTTTCCGTAACAGCATGGTGGACAAGGAAATTCCTAGTTGTTAAGCATCCTACATCTGCAATAGCAGACTAAATCAATCTCTCAAGTAAATGTATTCCTTGATCCAAAAAGTCACATTTTACATCCTATGAATCAATTGTCTTCACTCTCCAAACACAAACGACTGCGTCCTACACTCATTTACAGGAGCGTTAATCCAAAATAACGCCACCAAGTCAGTTGAGGTACTCCAGATTTACACTGGTGTGACTGAGAGCATTTGGCACCCAGTACCTATGGTTATAGACCCTCAGCTGGTGGAGATCATCACAGTTCTTTCAAGTCAATGCCTCTGAAATTAATGTAGTTATGCTGATTTACACCAGGTGAGGATCTGCCTTGTGGTTTCTGGCTTTAAATTCTCTTCCTGTCAGTCGTCTCATTTCAAAATGGTTTCAATAGACAACTCCTAGCCAGAATTTCCTCTGCTATTTATAGGATTATCTCAAGAGTTTCTATGATAATCCCCATATTTCCATCTTTATATCAGAGCCTCTTTCAGGATTGTATTACAGCCAAACTATTCACGTATCCAGATGACACCATTCCTTCCTCCTCTCTTCCCTTCCCTATTTGTGATGATTATACAGAGGGGAAATATCTCTCATGGTCAGATCTTCAGCTGGCATAAATCAGCATAAAATTGACATTAATGATTTACATCATTTAGCAATATGGAAGAAAAGACAAAAAGAAAAAAGAAAAAAAAATTAGTTTTTACCAATGCAGTTTAAAATTAGTAACAGGTCTTTAATACTGAAAGAGTATTAAAATGTAACCCATATGTACACCTTTGATGTGTGTTTTATGGGCTCAGCTAGGCATCATTTACAGCTTGGAATGACAAAGCTTCTTGCTGTTTTGTTCCATAAAATCCTCAGCAATTCTGCCCCTAAATGCTCCATACTTATTCAACGTACTTCACCTCAAGTGTGCTTAAAACACACCACCAAGGGCTTTCACAAACAAAACCTGTTCTGTTGATTTCACATGTTCTTTTCATCCAGCTAAATGTTACATTCAACCTGTTGAAATAGGTCAGGTTTAACAGAATTTAAGCACGCTATACAAAAGTGCCACAGGGGATCTATAGACCTCAATTGTCATTGACACTCCAGAAATCTTACAGTAAAAATTTACCATACAATTTGCCATTGATCCATACAGACTTCTCTTATCTGTAATTTCCTGGTATCCATGTCCACTTAGAAATACTTTCATTTCTCCTTTGGAGAGCTAGATTTCCTCTGTGCTACACCCTTGTAAACTAGCAGATACCTGCTCACCTCTGATACTCTACACAAAGATCTTAATTAATAAAACAATCCAGATCAGAAGAGAGCTGCACACACAGCAGGGAGAGCTGAAAAATAGAATTCCCTGCAGAGACAGACTCAGAGTCTGCAAAACCCTTCTGAGAATCAAAGCAATCTGCATCACAAGCACATTTTCCCAGTACAGAAGTGCTTGCAGGAACTGGCAGTTTCTACAAGTATATAAGTAAAAACAAAAGAGGTAAATTACTATTGTAATTTCCACTTCTTGGACTTGATGTCTTGACACAGTCTTCTGGGGGAGATCTGATAGCCAGTGGCAGAGACTACATATGTAGGAGAAGCTGCACATTACTGAGGGCAATATTGAATACAGGCTCTTCAATCCAGCTCTCACAGGTTGACAAATAAAAGCCTTTCCCCCTCCATCACCACCCACACACTTTTTTTCCCCAGGGCCAAAAAGGTTGGAGTAACATTAGGCACTCCTGGCCTGGAAATTAGCTGTTATATGTTTGTGGGGGTGAGAGGTTGGCAGAAGGGCAGATCTTATTTCAAATAAATGTTTCCTCCTTTCATTTCCCTTCACCTTCCACATGAGATAGCAAAAGGATATCAGTATCCGAAGTGAATGTCAAAGATTTAATTTTGTACAGTTTATACTACTTGAAATGAGGTTTTTTTTTATCTTTATGGAGATGAATCCAAATTGAAAACAGAGAAACTGGAGAAACCTGTGGATGCCAGATTCACAACTGCAGGAATTTAAGTGAGAATAGCATGTTTTCACACTCTTAGTTTCTTATTCAGCCTAAGGAGTGGTGAGTCAGTACATGCAGAAGTCCAGTGAGGCAATGGCTACTAAATTCCTGTAAGAAAGGTAACCATCTTCCATTTTTCTGCTGCTCCATCACAGGCATAAATTTATTTCATTAACTGGGATAAAAGTCACTCATTCTGTTGACCTGACCGGAGTTAGACCAGGAATAATTTGGCTATAAATAAGGAATGACACACAGTAACATTATTTCAGGGTGTAACTTCTGGCTATGATTGCTTTTTAAAAAATCTGTAAGACTAGTCAATAACAACACTAAATTCAATCTCATTTCAGGTAAAGTAATGACACACAACACTGTATAAGATGTATGTACTTTGTTTACAAGCTGCCACTCTTTAGATATTGTCATGTAGCTAGACCACTAATTTAGCTAACGGGTTATTAAAGATCCAATAAGGAAGATGGGCAAGACAGAGGATATTACTATGCTGCTCTCTAAAGTGTTTCAGTCAAAACAGCTAGCCAGGGAAGAAATCCCCAAGAATCCCTGTGAATTATAACAAATTTAGCTTGGTAAGAGTCTAGGCTGGAATTTGTGAAATGTATCTAATTTTGATATAATTTCTTCTATCTGACAACATGGCAGGTAAAATCTTGTTCCCACTTAAGTAAAACAGACACTGACATCAGTGGAGTGAAGCCTTCATCTTGCGATAAAAACCAGAGGTAACCCTATAGGCAATTCTGTTAAAATACCATTCATAAAGTTCAAGAATCAAGTAAAAACTTTCCTTTCTCTTAATCTAGGGCTATTCCTTGGAAATACACATTCAAATGGCTATGACCAGGTAGTATAAGAATTCATTTTCTATCACTGAGTGCGTAATTCTTAACAAATATTAAATCTAAGTTTTAAGCTGGCTGTTTCTCCCTACTGGTGACAAAAAGCTGTCTGCAAGTGTTCAGTTCCTGCCACTTATTCTGGCAGGAGGCAACTGCAGATGAAAAGTACATGATATTTTTTCTGCTCTCTGACTGAATGAGCAAGTAAGCACCTCAAGACAAAACCTAAATCTAAACTAGATATTTAGAACTGACTTCTCCATTCATTAAACATGGAGCCTGGGAAAATCAGCTTTTGACTTTTGATACCACAGGATTTCTGCAGGAACTTAAGGAAAATTTATCCTGCTATTATTTGCTGAACAGAAAAGAGGTTGTAGACAGAACAGCAGCTGAAGTGAATTGTGAAATTTATGCTCCAAATTTTTAAACTCCATGCCCAAATGCATTTTAAGTAGAGTAACTTATTTCTTGACAGATGCACACAGAGGTAACACTGAACAGGAGTTAGATACTTTCAACAGCTTTCACTCCCAAAACATTTAGAAGAATATTTGCACCACTTATTACAAGTGCACAGTAGAGATCATAGTCCCCAAGGATGAACACAAAACTGCATGACGAGCTTGATCTTTGCTATTATCATCAAACTTAAAAACTTCAGTCCCTGTGCCACAGGTGTACCAGGATTCAGCAGGATGCAGCATAAATCCTCCTTTTTCCTCGGCTTTTCACACTTGTAGATTTAGCACCAATGAGCTCCCAAAACGTGTATTACTTGATTGGGGTTCTTTTGTCTCAGATTAGAGGCTTGGATTAGTGAGAGACTGATAGGTTGCAACCAAGCTAAGGAAAAGGGTCCATTAGTTCTGCAACAAGTATTTACATGTGTCTGTGTGTATACAGGATTCTCATTAGGCAGGCTTTGAGATAAGCACTGAAATTACTTCTGGCTTCAAATTGATCCCCATGAATGATGTAGCCAAGATCACCCCATCACATGCAACTCCTCAGACTATTCGATTGAGTGTCCTAGTGACCAGATAGTAAGTGTGATCAAACGTGCTCATAATAGCTTCCCTCAAACTTTCTAACTACTTCTGTAATTGAGAAATGCACAGAAAGTTTGCTAATTATGTAAATCCAAACTTCATTACCAATGTTCCTGTCAGAGAAAAACACAATAATCCCACAATAACCACTGAAACATCCAAGGAAAATTACACCAAAAGGTACTTCCATTTTTGCAAGAGATTAAGAATTTCAGATTAAAAGATTGAAATATCTGTGATTTGAAGAAACAAAAGTGAAAATAGAAGGAATTCCTGTTATTTTACACTGGTATAGACATTAACACCAGAAGCATGCAGACACTAAGAAAACACAGCCCAAATAGCAGGGTTTGGTAGAAATTAATTATGGTTAAGGCTTCTGGAAACTTGAAGTAAAAGATATTCCTGTACCAATATGTAAAATGCTATGAAAAACAAAATAAATACAACACCTGAAAAAATCAGCTTGTCCCCACAAAGTGCCCAAGAGGTATGTAAACACAAATAATTCTGGCCTTACTGCTTTGTAAATGAAGAGGTTGAGGGTCTCTAATTCCCACAGGCAGCCAAACCTGAGGGAGTGAAACAACAGCTCTACACTGTCCACAGGAGCAGGCTGGCTCAAACATCACCAGTTTCTACAGACTATTTGTTAATCCTAATTACATTTGGATTTCCCTTGTCAAGTTCTTCTGGAGAGCTAAAAAAGGTATCTTTGTGAACGTCCAGTGCTTGAACTTAATGTCCAGGATGTATCAGCCAGTGCTGCAGCTCTCATGACATCATTACTAGTACCTGCATAAAAACTGCATTGCAAAGCAATTCAAGTATTCCTGCAAAGAAGGAACCGCACTGACATGCTAAGAAAAAGAATTTCTAAGTAGGACTGGTCAGGACATATTCTTTGTTCCAGTGCACTTTTTTTGTTTTTCTTTATTCCTTTTTAATTTTCCATGGAAAAGTGACAGCCCACATGTTGAATTATTTTTCATTTGGGTTTTTGTTTTTCACCACTGATTTGATGAAAAGTCTTTTTCATTAAAGAAGACATGTCAACTTTCTTGAAAAAAAAAGACAAATTCAACTTGGAAGAAGTATTTTTTAACATAATGCTATCTTGTGATCATTGTAATATCTGATTACAAGTCTGAAGTAATCAAACTACCATGGCATATCTCTCAAATAATACAAATGAATACACAAAGTATTTTGTCTTTCATAAATATTACTGAAAATAGTACTCAATCATTCAAATGCGGGTGCAGCATGAGCACAAAAGCAGCTTTTTGGCTGCTATCAATCAGTACAATTTCAGTAAAGTTTATGGAGCTACACACGTTTAGACTAGATAAAAATCTGCCCTCAAGGTTGAATCATATATGAACACAGGCAAATCAAAATATTTTTTAATTCAGTTACCCTGAAGAGAAAAAGTATTTCCTCCCTTTGATCCTATTAAGTAGATGTGGTCCAAAAGAACAGAATATTACATTCTTCAGTGGAAAGTTTCACCGATTAAATAGCATTGGAGTCAGAGCTAAAACTCTCACTGACTTTGCAACTCCAAAGTGGCCATTTTTAACCTTTTAGAGTATCTGCTGAGTTACCGCATCAATATGCCCTTTGTTACCCCTACAGAATGTAACCAAAAGAGACGAAAACAAAATAAACAGAGTGCAAGTTGAAACAAAAGGCAGTTAAACACTCACTCTTCAATTCTTGGTGTTACTGGGCTGGTCAGGAAATGAGACCACTGGTACAGGAATTAAAGGGGTGAATATACAGGGAGGGGGGTCAAGGTTTGAGTGACTTCCTTTTCCTGGCACTGGAAAGCCAGAACAACCTTGTATCACTGATCCAGCTCCAGATGCTGAGTAAGTGGCTGGTAGTGGATGGCCACATAAGAGAAAACAGCACTTCCTGGGAAGAAACTAGAGAAAATACCACAAAAACATTATTATTTTGGGTGATCCACAGATGTATTTCATAGAAAAACTTTCAAGTGAAGGAAAATTGCCTCTTTATAGTCCATTTATTTAAAGTACTTGCAATCAAACACAAGATTGGGAAGCTTTAGGAAAGGTTAATGTTATAAGTCAACCACAGAAAAATTCACAAATGCACACACATACACCTCTAAATAAAACATACTTAATGTCATAAAAAGATGAAAAAAATATATCCTTACCTAGAATTAAATTATTTTCATAAATCTGTGGAAACAAAGTCAAATCATGAAAATGACTGGAGGAAATATGAAATACATACATGCTATATCACACACACCTGCTGACCGAAGACCCAGACACCCAGTTCATGTGTTTTAATCATTTCCTTTGCTCTGATCCCACACTGAGTAGAACAGACAGCTGTCAGCAGGTAAATGAGAGCTACACAATCCAGCATGACACAGCCACCACAGATCCCTCCTGCTCCGGCAGAAAAAGCCTCCTCTTCAAGAGGTTCCCTTACAAAATTTAGCCACATCCTAACTTCTGGAGCTGCAATGAGTCTGCATCATTTTCCACTCCTTTCCAGTATCAGACACACAGCTAGCTTTGCAGGGTAGTTGTATCCAGGAGCTCTGAGCAGGGCTGGAAACCCAAGAGGGTAGGTGGCAAACAGCATGCAATATGGGGCTGTGGGACCTGCAGAAGGCAAACCCAAACACCTCACACTGGCTCCCAGTTTACTATTTGACACCCCAACGTCATTCCTCGTGAGCGTTCCAGAATAACTTCCATTCAGGACTTCCATCTTTTACTTTGAATTCATCCTGGGCTCATACCTCACCAACTTTTCCTTTTCACACTCTATTTTTCCATTCTCTCTCTTGGAAAGACCAGGAGCTAGTCCTCCTTCCTCTCCATCCCATCAGGTTCATATAGGCCATCCAAAAGTGAGGAGATGACATGCTGCCCACCTGTCTAACACAGGGGCCTTGTTTAGCTGCCCAACAGCTGCCTGCTGTCCAAGCAGCAAGATTCATATGAAATATACTGAAAATATGTTGATATATACTGAAATAACATCCAGAGGATATTTTGGGATATAATATGAAATAAGAAAACTCTGTCTGTATTAAATAAACTAATGTACCCCATCTTTAGAACTTTTCTGTTTCTTTAGTAATAGTGTCCCACTACTCCTTCTCCTTGTTTCTGCAGAACAGCAGCAAATGCTTATACTGTAAACCATAGTGGAAAAGCACTTCATGGACATCACAGATCCCAGTGGAGACATTAACAGCAAAAGACTGATTTATCATTAGGTGATATTTGGTCAGAGAGAGGGTTAGTTTTGAAAGGAGAAAAAATGCAATCTTGGACAGGACCCACTAGTTTAGGTGGTTCAAACCCTTGTACTGCTACAGTTGACCAAAACATGCTTCAGAAAAGTAACTTAATCACCCCCCATCTCAGTCACCCTGCTGTTACATGCAGACAACAGTCCCTCCCATATCTGATCTTGATGGAGACTTCTAAATGCTGCTTTAATAAAGCCCAGACAGCCCATTGTGAGTATCTTGACTCGTGTCCATATTGTAACCTATCTTCCCCGATGAGAAGTCTTGACACTCTGGCAGACCTTGTCTTCAAAATACAAACCTAAAAAGTTCATCTAGATATGAACTTCCAAACTGCAACAGTTATTGCTTATTTAAAGAAGGTCCTTACTGCACCTTCCTGGGATGTATATTCCCAAACAAGCTCCACTGAAAATCCCCATTGCTAGCAGCAATACGGAATTCTGTTACATGAAGGTTTACTTGCTATAAAAATTTGGCAAAATAAACATAGACATCTCTGTAATCAGGAACTTTTTTTTCTTCTCTGCTTGCTCTGTTTTTCTGTGTAAAAGCAATTACAAAGTAGAAGTCTTGGTGATGATTTTACTGATCAGCTGGAGAAATTTAGATAAATTTGGCTTTTCATGGACTGCAGCTGTTGTTCTTTTTCAGTGCCTTAATGCAATTAATCATTCCAGTGTGTTGGCTTAAGAATGCTACTCCAGTTTTCCTCTACCTTCTATTATTAATCCTAACAGTATGAATCCAATTGGAAATGTTTGTTTCTTCTATAGCATCCCACTTTTCTCCCCTCTGGTGGCTGCAGTGGTAGTGAGCTCTAATGCAGAATCAGCTGCCATCTCTCTGCACCCTTCACACGCTTTCTGCAACAAACTGAAGACTTTTCGCAATCTTGGCCAGTTCCTGGGACGAACAGTGCCAAGGCAGGGCATGCAACTCACAGCAGACACATTGGCTACATGTTGTGAATGACCCACAATGTAAGGGAAAGAGAGCAAATCCAAAACTGGCAATAAAAGTCATCCTCCCTCCCAACCCCTTCCCCAAAAAATCAGCAAAACCCAAGCGAAAAAACAACAGTAAAATTTTAGGGCTCAATTTAATAAGTCTGAGAGTCTGAGAGGCCTGAGAGTCAAAAGCTAGCCAATGAAATAGAATTTTAATGAACTTGTTCATAATTGAGGGTATTAAGGAGGAAAAATACCTGGTAAAATGGCACTGCCTGATCCAAATTGAGAAATAATTCATTATTAAAGATGATATCTAATGACCATTTAGACAAACCTCGAAGACATAAAAGCAAAGGCCCAACTCTTCCAAGAGAGTTTCTGTTACTATTTTATTTCCTGTTATGTGATTCATTACGTGGGTCACTATGAGTCATTGCATGGTTTCAAATCCATTTGAGAACTTCAGTTATCATTCTCAGTACTGCATTTCTTGATGTGGAGGAAATGGGCTTTATTTTCTTTTCTGCAAAACCTGATAGTTACAACCAGTTGCTTACAAAATCTTCACAGATTTGTGTGTAATCACAAGCCAAATATTTGTGGCTTTTCTAAAACACTAGTCTAATATCCCCCAACCTTAATCCCCACACATTAGCTAGAATTTTTATCTTCTCTAAGCAGAATTTGGGTCTATATTGAGAACAGGAATATCTTGAAGACTGTGCATTTAGCCTCCAAGTCCTTCCAAGTTTTCCCATGTGAGGGAGAACAAGCCTTAAATGATTTTTCAAGTTTCCAAATTCAAGTCTAGATTTGGACCCAGAAATAACTTCATGTAGATTTAAAAAGAGCTTAAAAATTTTTGACTCATTATCTTAACTTAATAAACTCACACACTAATTCCCAAGAAGAAGAAATACAGACACATTTTAAAAAGGCTGTTCTCAAGGTTTTACTGGCCCAGGCAGATGCAGAAGGAAAGGGAAATTTCATTGGAAAGTCTGAGGTTTTTTGAGCAGTTGTGAAAGCAGAAATTCAGATAGTTTGGATCAGATTCAGATAAAAATTAATTGGTGAGCTGGAGCACAGGAAATAAAACTCTCTTAGCATAAGGGAGTGATATGAAGGAAAGCTCCCCAGCTTTAACAGAGCCTGGTATGGAAAGTCCACCTTCCTATCTATGCAATCCAGCTGAAGCTGAACAGCAGGTGTGTGAACTTCTGAGTGGTCGACATGGAGCACTGAACTCTTTCAGGATTCTCCTTCACCTTCCTTCTGCCTTTGATCATCATTGTGGGTCCCTTACAACTAAGGATATTCTGTAATTTTACAAATTAGTCCATTCCAGGAAGCCTAGATGCAATATAGTTTTAAATAAGTCCACAAGTTCTCATGGATTTCACTTTTGGACTAGTGCTGCTATTAGCATCAGCTACTTTATTGTCCAAATAATAATAATAAATAATAAATAAATAAATAAATAAATAAATAAATAAATATCTGTGAGCAACAGAATGTGTGAAATCTGGTTTTCTCTAAGTTTGTTTCTTATAGTCAGGTTCCCTTGTCTTTTGAAATATGTATGCTCTGATAAAAGTTCCTTCCAGTTTAGGGTATTATTAAAGGTTCTTTCATGTGGAGCCTCTGGGGTTTCACACAGTGTGAGCTCAAACCACAGCTTTTTCTCCAGTGGAGACACATATAAGGTCTCTCTCCTCTACATCACTGCCTATTTTTTACAAGACATATTGGAATAATGTAACTTTGAGACCTCTTTCTGCCACATTTAACTGAAATTGCCTACTAGGTTTTTAATTGGAGGACAGAAAGAGGTACATGTTCTGAGACAGCTAGTCTTGGGTCTTCAAGTAGGGATCAAGCTGTACTCAGGGGCTGGTACATTTCAGAATGGCTTTCCTGAAGCGACACTGAGCAAGACAAACTGGTCTTGGATCAGAGACCATGGCTTCACCCACTGCACTCAACTAACACTGAGACAGGCCCTGGGAAAAGCATGAATCCTGTGAAAACAGTCCAGAGTAAACTGTGTTTGCTCAGTCCTCCATCAACTGAAATATCTCACTCCCAGCACAAAGACTGCAGCAAGTGCACACACAAATGGTCATGGCCCAGCTCACAGCTGGCAAGCTATTGCTCTCTACTAGTGCTCAAAAACCAGCCTTCCTTTTGAAAACAAAGGCTGCAGCTTCACAGAAAAACTGAAATCCATCAATGGGACTTTTGCCCAGGCAAGGATTGCAGACTTGGTCTGTGCCCTGTAGGTGAGTGATCCTACACCAGCTCCCTTCCAGCATTCCTGTTTTCAAGGCACATGAGTATGGAATGTGAAAACAAACCCTTGCAGCTGCTTTCTTCGTGTCTCCACTGCAGCTGCAGGGAGTGGCTTTTCAGTTCTGTGTTGCTCTAAAAGCACTTCATAAGGAGGCCAAAAGCAACTACATGCACTTTTGTTCATTTAAAATTTTCTCAGTGGCATTATCCAAACACCAGCTGAGGAGGTGCACAGACTGTCAGTCAGACTGTGCATTCTAAACCTAGACTTCAGTCTAAGTAGGATGCCTTTCCCCCATGTGCTCTTATCCTAAATCCCATATGCTATTTTTCCTTTTAATTAGTGTGAACTATTTCTAACCCTTGTTATTTAAAAATCTTCATCTACAGGTTGGGGTTAAGTTAGATGATTGTTACTTGTACAAAGGAAAGGACTGATCACTGCATGCAAGAATTCAGCAATAGAGAAAAGCTTTAGCAGTAGGATTATATGTCATTTACACATTGTTTGAGACCTTGTTTATGTCACCACTGATATTAAGGGCCAAAACATATGTAAATACCAATAGAATAGGAATCAGTCACATGAAGTTCTTCCTGACAGATTCTTAAACTATGCACAGTGTCACTGGGACATTCTGGGGATAGTGATTTCTCCAAGTCCTGCTGTTAGCCTGTGTCTCCTCAGAATATGGAAAATCCAGCTACCAAACCACAGTAGATTTTTGCAGTAATAGAGATTATGCTCAACTTTAATACTGAACCTACTTTTTGGTTTCAGATCTCCCTCAAAACATTGATTAAGAATAAACTACTGAGGGAGACAGCAGATGGAGTCTCAGCCTTAATCAGCACTGAAGCCAATACTAACCAAGGATCTTCACAACATTGCCAAAACAAACCTTTCTGTGGCCAGAGAAGAAAGTAACTGAGCATATTTGATACGTTTGTTAACCTCCCCAAACAACAGCACAAAAATGCATTGCTAAGGGTATTTTTATTCCCAGATGCAGGGTAATTGAAATATGCAACCTCTGTTCAGCAGCGACTGGGAAGTGTTCATTCAAAGGACTGTCTAAAACTAGAAAAATACGGTAAGTTGCAATGTTTTCTTCACTAGGGCCATTCCTTGTATTACCAACAGCCTGAGTTTATTCTTCCTGTCTAAACTAGTTCTGACCATCCAGTCAGCGTGCAGAGTAAGTACTGCATGAGCTAGACAATCAAATCCAAATGCAGTTCAAAAAAAGCTACACATTAGAGTAGAGATATTTTAAATACAGCTCAGGATTTATGTCCTTAAATCACTAGATAAGTGTTTGTAAACAAGGAACACATTTGCAATTGTCAGGACCAGCTAAGAAATAGGAAGGGATTATTAAACCAAATAATTTACTAGAAAAAAATAAATTGATTGAGGAGCTCTGATAATGACAAAGATGACCTTTGCCCCTTCTCAGGTGGATTTGATTTTTAAACCCTAAATAAAGACTGCTTCAGTTTTAGCAGCTAGGGAAGAGAAGCACAAAGTCTGGAAACTTGTAATCATTCTCCGTTTCTGACTTGCTCCTTATTTCTAGAAAGACACTAGACCTGTGCACATGTAACCAACTACACAGCTGATGGAGCAATGATTATCTACCTGGCACAGGGACAGGGGTGAGATTTATCTTGTTAGTGTATGGAGATTGCTATGGGGAGAACTTGATGTTAGCATGAATGAAAACCACTGCAGTTTACTGTATTCAAAAAATACCTTTCAGTTGCTAAATTACTGAATAAATACTTTAGTGAGGCTTTAGATGTCTCTGCCAGCAACTCAGTGTAGCTCGATTCTTATCATCAACTTGTCTTCATCATGCAGAATCTCCTTCTGTAAACAAAGGCAGTGTCATGGTTTAGCATAGCTTGGATTTTAGTTAAGGAGAAATCCACCAGCCATGGAAGTGATTCTCTGCGAGGAGCTGCTAACAGCTTCCTCCGAACCCAACAGAACCAATCAGCTGGCTAGTTCTGAATACTGATAACTCTGTTAAGCCATCTAAGAAAGCTGAACACACCTCTGTGAAATCACATTTAAGAACAAAAAAACCCCAGGAAAACCTCTCTTGCTTCCGGCTTCTGGACAAGTAACTGGGGGCCCACACAGCCCGGCGGGGCCGGGCTGGGCTCTGCTCCATCTCAGCACTGGCCAGGTCTGCCCATGGCACAACTTGACTGAGATTCTGCTGCCGCTGAGTTCTGGGCAGGCCACTGAGATCTCAGCCACTCCTGCTTCACTGGAGGCCTGGCACAGCCCTCCAGTGCAGCCGCTGAAATGAAATTCTATATCGCAGTAGCTCCGGACGCCGCCCAGCAGAGATCACGTGACCAACATCGAAAGGCAAATTCCTGATGCAAGGCCTGGGTAAGATTAACTCTTGCAGTGCTGTAAAATTCCCCAGAATGGATGAAACCTACAGACATCAATACTCTCCCGAGTCAAAGGGAAGGACAAGGTGAAGGCACATGAAGAAAACAACATAGAGATACCAAAGTCAGTGAAGAAGGAAGAGCCAAAGCCCAGAGAGAGGAGAAAGAGGAGATGCTTCAAAGCTAGGATCTGAAATTCTTATGTAAGGCTATAGTGATGGACTATGATACTGTAATTCATGAAAACCATGGGGGGGATGGAATGTTCAAACCGCAACCATGAACAAAGGCATCTGTCCTGAAACAAGCAAATGTTGAAGTAGCTGTGTTCTAATGAGAAGCTTGAACAGAGAGAGATGAGTGATAAGGACCCTTGTGCCCAGAGAACAAGAAGAAGACCCCTGTTCCCAGAGATGAAGATGATCCCAGAGATAGATGAAGAGAACCTTTGCTTCTGAACAGCTCATCCTTAAAATTGTACCCCATTAGCTAAAGACTGAACCCTCGAAAACAGTTGTGGAGACAGCCGTAAGTTGAGGGAAGGGACTTTCATACTGTGAACAGATTTCCATTTTCTGGGCAGCTGATTCACTGTGACATTAAAGCCACAAGACAACTGTTTCTTGTGGAGAAGTCTCCATGGCACGGCAAGAGAGACTCCTCTCCCCAGGTGAACTGAAGAAAGATTATTATAGAGGTGGTAAACTGACTGAAAATCCCAAGTTTTGTCTCTTTACGTTGTCAGTGGGAAGGGAAAGAAGAGGTGGGGGAAGGAGAGGTGTTCTGAAGGTTTATTCTGACTCTTATTATTCTTCTTTTAGTTCCGTTAGTAAAGCTTTCTTTATATTCTTCAAAGTTTTGAGCCTGCTTTGCTTTTCTTCTAATCCTTATCTCACAGAGGAAAATGAGTAAATAATTTTAGTGGGTTCACTGGCGTTTGGCCAGCACTCAGGCTACCGCATTAAGTTGGACTCCGGCGTGACCTAAAACCACTAGATGCAGGAAGGAGTATGCAGAAGCTATTAGGAAAACAGTTTACTGTTTTCTTGGTCATGAATAAGGTGCCTGGAAAACACATTTTGTCTATTCCAAACCCTCTTAGTGTTAACTCGTTGTTTGTTCCCCAAAGAAGAGATGTGAATATACCTCAGCCAACACAATGCTTATGAAGTGTTCATTTGAGCATCCTCCATTCAAGACCTGTTGAAGTTCCTTGCACACTATGGTCATATAGGTAGACTACATGTAGATCCTGAATGAATGACTTAATTTTGGATTTCATGTTTAATGTTAATTTCTCACAGAAAAGACAGCAAAGATAGTCAGGTAGTAAAGCTCTTTCTTATGTGAGAAAACAGCTATTCTTTTTGTGAGAACAGTGAACCTCTACCTACTAAGTACGACAGAAAATGTCCAAAAACAGTGAGGAGCAAAGGGCACAATACTGTGACTAGCTCTAATGCTCCTCTAGAGATTGACTAAGCATGTAGGACTTCTGTAGTTCTACTAGGAAACACAGACATAGAGCACACAGTTATGTATTTTATGTTTCTGAGGACTCAAAAAGATAGTAATGCACACAAATTAGAGTCTTTCCCCTTTTATTTAGATTAAAAAAAAAAATCTACCCCATTTCTATTGTAAGCCATCATGTCTCCCTTTCTCTCTCTTGTTCATTGTCCCTTTACAAAAGCACACAGAATACACAGGTCTGCCTGTGGGTTACAAAGCCTTCTGAATCAAGTGACTAGTTTAAAATTCTCTTTCCGCCAACACTCATATTTAGCAAGATGATATCAAACAGGAGATGAGCCACATCTGAGCAACACTCAAGGTTAAATGCAGATACTTCAGAAGCCTACAACCAAAGAAAGGAAAAAAAGAAAATAAGGAAAAGAAAACAGACGGGACCTCATGAGAGCTCAGAAGTAAACAGAATGGAGGTGAGGGTTTACAGATACTTTAACGCAGTGTAGGTTGGCCCTGCAAAGCCATGTCCAATATCAGCACAGTCTGCCTTGATTTAAAAGCAGGCAATGTTCACATTGCCAGAGCAGAAAACATTCTTTTTCATGGGAAAAGTGATTGTTGATGCTGGCAATTGACTGAGGCTTACAGCCAAGGGTTTAACATGGCAGCATTCTTTTGCCATAAGTGGATTCTTGGACCCCTGCTCTGTTGCAAAAGAGGTCCATGTGGAATATGTGCTCTCCAGCCTAAAAACTGAGCTCTCCTCCCTCCTCTATCACAGGCAGTACCACAGACTCTTGCTTAGCAGGTCTACTAGCTGGGCTACGGCATAGGTCCCTATCAGAATTTGATCACCTGAAATGAAAGTGTTAACACATACTTGGAAGCAAGGCTTGTATTTTGTTATCTTTTTGCAAAGTAAATTCTTAGTTATGAACTGAAGGTATTACAGAGAAGGAAAAGGCCACTTGGCCTAATAAACTTTCCCCCCTTTGGGGTTAGCCGGACACCACTTCCTTCAATCCCCCCCTTTCTGTAGAAATAAAATATGTCTCCTTTTCTCTTGAACTCATTTATAAAAGCTTGATTTAAGGACCTAACTTGGCAACATGTTCCATGTGTCTGTTATTCTAGGAGCATGCAGGCAGTGGGCCAAACACAGAGCTTGTGTGATGGGCACAATCCTCCCTGCTTGCTATAGGAGTTGTACCCCATTTACCTGGGTTTAATTTGCTCCAGCTTGCCCATGGTTACAGAAGAGGGCTGGGGATGAGGAAAGCTGAGTTGCACTCCCAGCTCTGCCAGAGGCTTGCCACAACACCTAAGGGAAAACAACCTCTTGGCTTTGTTCTGCCTCAGTTTACACAGGCTCTAAGCTACTCATCTCCTCCAAGGGAGCTCTGTGAAGCTGAATTAATAGTGGCAACAACTAAGCCCTCCAGAAGACAGGCAAGAAATACCAAGCATACTGTATGCAAAGGGGCAGCTTAAAAATCAGGGCAGCTACATAAAAAACCCTGCCTTGCTGAGACTTATTAGAAAGGGAGGCTATTTAAAATCAGATTAAATTCTGGATGAAATTAGGCATACTCAACTTTTACAAGTACAAACTGTTTCAATGAAATCCAGGAGAATGCTAACATGAATAAGAATATTCCTATGCATGAAGGTGCTTGCAGGGGTAGGCTCTGCATGACTGCTCATGACCACCTAGAGTGCACTTACAGAAATCAAATTGGTAGAATCAGATCCTGAGAGGGAAACTGGGCAGCGGTGTGTTTACTAGCAGATTTTTGGTCATCTGATTACTGCAGAAAGCAGAGCAGCTAAAAACTCTACAGCCAGGAATTTCAGCATCTGACAGAACTGATCCTTTCCCCCAGCTTATCAATTCAGATGATGCTCTCTTAAAAAGGATTTCATGAGGAAAAGTGAGACTGGTTTGACACTGTAGTTACGCTAGAGCCTGCTCCTTTTTCACCAACAGTATGAGACATCTCAGATGTGCCTAACAAGAGAGGAGCAACTGTGCCAAGCAATTCCCCTCCTGGTGACCCCACTGTTAGACAGTCCTGTGACCACTTTTAACAGAGCCACCAATGACATGTGCCCTTGCCTTGAAACATGTAAAATCACCACTATGGCTAAACATCACCACTTTGGACATGGGGTCAGGCCCAAACTCTCATACTTCACAGATGATTAAGAAAATGAAAAAAAAGCTGAAGAGTTTTGCCCAGCTACAAATTTGCTTTTTAGCCCCCCAAATAAGAGAAAGAATGCTTGCCCAGGTCCAGCACTGCTTTGCTTTGCACACTGTCTCCCCTTGCAGCAGGACCACATCCATCATTCCTGCTTGCTTTGGCAGCACCCTGCCTCAGGTGCTGGGATTTCTCTTGTCTAACTAGCAGCACTGGCGAGTAGTAAAATGGTGTTTGGACAACACCATCCTGCGCACTGTTACGTTTATTCACAGTGTGGTGAAGTCAAACCCATTGTGAACGGACTAAAAGTCATTTCAACTGTCAGCAGGAGGATTACGCAACTTGTTTCTTTCCCTCAAAGAGTGACTGCAGGGTAAAAACACCTGTTCAGCCAGTAGCAGTGTTAGCTCTTTTCAAACAGAGCAAGATGGGGGAAAGGGGGAGTTAAAACAAAAATAAGTCTTATAAAGCATTTCTTTTAGGTTAAGCCAAATAGATATTTACTGTAAATCCAAGAGATCAGCTTCCCTATTTTTTTTCTTGCACTCCCCCCTACTAGAACTCTATCCTCACAGGTGGCAGATATTGGACCCTGCACACCTCCAGCAGCTGCAGCAGCCCATCACTGGCAGTCTCAGACTGCCCTCTACAGTCTAGTCAAACATCCAGCTACGCAGCTGATCTTCAAGCTAAAGACCTGCCAAATCTGTCAGAACTTGTGACATATTAAAGACATCAGAGTGTCACATATCAGGCAGATAAGCCAGTAATAGTGAGCCATCCACTCAGAGAAACAGATGGCTCAGAGAGGGTCTCTCCACTAGGACTTCTCCAGCACAAGAGATGATCTTGCGATCATTATTCATTACCATTTCTTCCACTGACAGATGCCTCCTTCATCCTTAGAAAAGCTGGGGGAAAGAGCATAGATCACAGCTGACCTTAGCAAAGAAAAATGCCCTGAGAAGAAATGAGTCACCTCCTCACCAGTCAATCCCCCACCTGCACCCCTCCCATGTCTTTTACCTACCTGCCTTGGACACAAGCACAGATCATATTTTTCAAGCAAGTGTTTCTTCTGTCCATAATTACACACCCAGATACCCTCAGGATAAAGTTGGTGTTTAAGAGATGGCAAATGTTTGCCTTGAACTTTAACACAGATGGCTTTGAAAAGATATTACTGTGTCCACTGATATTCCCTGCCCATGCTTGCTTTCTGCAGTGTCAGGCTATTGCTAGGTAGCACAGAGGGATGGTGGCAGATAAAAGAGAAAAGATGCCTGATGATTTTCTATTTTTAAGAAGCAGGGGAAAAGACCACATATCCTGCAACACAGATTTATTGCAGGCAGCAAAATGTCCCCTAATTAGCACTCACGGAAATTTAGTGAGAAGAAATCCTGTAAAACCAAGCCCAGATACCACAGGCCATAAGCAAAAGAAGAAAAAAAAAAAGCCAACACGTGTGTGCATTTATGTGTGTATAAATATACACACCATGTCTTCATTAAACTCAGATAAAGTTTGTACACCTTCCCCATCGTGGTTGGCAAGAGCTTGTGTCCCAAAAGAACGACTTTAATCTCATTTCAGACTCAATAATATAGTGCCAGATGTTCTTGGAAATCTATTTTGCCCCTGTACATTGTGCAATTAACCTTTCAGTTTCCCAGAGATCAAATTAGAGCTGTGGAAATGCTTCCAAAGCCCTCTCTTAATGAGAGAAGCATGGGGTGTTTGAACCAACTACTGAGCCATTTTCCTAGCCCTCTGCTCCTTTGGACATGCCAGGAAGGATGTCAGGTCAGCTAGAGATGCCATTGTTTCACTTGAAGGGGGAAAAATATAAATAGTCCAGGCAAAAAGTATTTTATCAAGTTTTTGAGGTCAGAGCTTGATAATAAGGAATGCAACTTAAAGGATTACATTTCCTTTGATTACAGAAATTTCCTAAAAATTATACATATATTTTCCCAGGAATGGAAAACACACCATATCACCCAGAGACAAAGATGCTGGTAAGCCCCTGGCCAAAAAATTGACAACTGATCCAACAAGCAGATTTCTCTGTCTGCACAAATCTCTGCTGATACCATGTCACAGAGACACGACAGTGTGGGACTGGTCCTAAGACCTGTGTGCCTAAGTTAGGACAAGTCATTTATCACATCTATGGGCCCATCCTAGGGGCAGAGATGCAGCTTCTTACCTGTCCAGTTAACTCAGCATCCAGAGTCTGAGTGGACTTTGGGATAGCCAAATTTTGACTTCTGTTTTACCCAGGCCTTTTTCAACTTTAGAGTCACGTAGGTGCTTTTGCATCCTTTTTGAGCATGAAATTACAAGGAAGCTGCTAAAAATGATAAATGTATATGAGTTCAAAACTAGGTACAACAATTTTTCCTACAGTGCCCAGAAGCAAACATTGAACCTGAGATAGGAGAGATTTAAAAGACCCTTAACAAATACTTCTTAGGCAACCCAACACATTAAATCTCTCCATCATCTCCTTAATTCCATCCTCTGGCATTTGCAGCCAGCCACAGGAAAAGCTAGATAGCAAGCAGAAAGGAGCAGTAGCTCAAGAGCACATAAAAGGTCACTGGGTCTCAGGGTTTTATTTACTCACAGGTACACTGACAGGATGTTATCCCTCTATCTTAAGATGAGGAAAAGTGTTTGTTTTAGCAAATATCTGTTGGTACTGAAATACTGACATAGCAGAACCTCAGTGTTTAAATTCAAAACTTTCACTGTAGGACACATCAATAGAATATGATCTCTGCATTAAGCATAGAGAACTTTAAATTTAGCTCAAACCCAAATAAAAGAGTGAGTAGGAGAAAACTTTAACTTTTCAATTACAGGATAGTTGTCAGGCATGTGTGTTCCTGTTTATTTATGAAGCTGTTACTATTGTTTTAGTGTAAACAGGAGTCAAAGTCCGCTGGCAGCTAGAAGGGGCCAGTTGAAACGATTTGAAAGAAAGCTCCTTAGAAAAGTGCTGTTCTATTCATGGAAGCAGTTCCTGCATCGTGGCTGAAGTGCTATTGAAAAAATAAACAAATGTTTTTATTACAAGATGATAAAAGGGTTTGAATAGAAAAGCTGGCCAGATGTGAAAACAAACTTTCACATATAAGGGCTTTTGATACACATGATTTACTCTGATGACAACAGGCCACACTGAGAAGTGCTGAAAGCTTATTAATATTATACAAAAGATTTTGTTTATCATTTGCTGGCCTGCATGGGAGTTGCAACAAGCAAGCAGCAACATGGCTGGTATCCTGTCTGTAGAGCTGCATAACGGGGCAAGATTTAGAACATACTGCTGGAGTGAACCATTGAAATAAAACTCTCTTTCAAAGTCAAAGGAATAATGCTGCTAATGATACAAAAAGCTCAGAAGTTCGATGCTTTGAAGGTTCAGCTCATCAGCACCCAAGAGAGTAAATTTTAATTTCAACCTCCGAGGAAACATATTTCCCAGTTCGGAGCCCAGCTGTATTGATTTACTGCTGAATGCACCTTTTCTGCCCCTGTGGCATAATTTAGTATCAAGTGATTCTCGTTTGAGATCCCAGAGAGCTCAGTTTTAACTGAATGAGAATGAAGCCACTGCAGGGAGGACATAACATGAGCCTCTCATATCCAAACTGGAAACAGAATGTCTGTGCCTGCCCCACATATACCCCAACCCGAGGATTTCATGGGCTAAAATCCCAGGTGGGTACAAGAAAAGATGGTGCCTTGGTGGATGCCCTCCTAGCTCTGGCCTCAGGCTTGTTTTCATCCATTTGCTATAAATACAACTTGCAGGAAGGGATAACAGTTATGTTTCTATTAGGTCAAAAATAAACCCCACAACAATAATTTCTAGAATCAGGGCTACAGTCTGCATTTTGATTACTGCAAAATATTATTAATCATACTCTACAAACTGTTTAGTTCCTATAGGAGAATGACACCAGCCTACACACTGCAGTGCTCACTGCAAACCTCAAAGCCACTTGAAATTAATCTCCTTTTATATTTGATAAGTACTCAATAGGAATAGGAAGCCTTCTGTCAACTACAGCATTGGTGATAAAGTACGGCTTTATTTCCCTGCACCTTTTCCAGATGGAGAGTATTTAACCAAGCACTGGAAATCTTCAGACTGGTATCCACACTGCTTGTGATCAGACAAGTAGGAAGGATCTTCACTGCCTCTCTTTTTCATCTGTTAAAGAGGATCCCCAGTTTAGGGCTTTCAGAGCACTTTCCTGAGCTGAAGGTCTCACAATGTTTAGTCAGGGAGTATTAGTCACAGCAACAATTTAGTGACAAAGTATTTCTTTTCCTGACAGATAAAGTTGTGTGCAAGGCTTTAAAGGGAGGAGGAAATAACCCAGCAAGTAAAAACAATCTTCAAAATGTCACTGTTTTCACTAAAAGCTTTGTGTTCCATTTTTTTTCAGCAAATCTTCAAATATTCTGCCTAATACAAAACATCAGTTCTCTTGGCCAGACTTCTGGCAGGTTTGACACCTAATTCTACCACAGGCATCAGCAAGACCACCAGCTGAAGCCAGCCCATGAAACACCTCCCAGATAAAGCACCGGAACCCGAGGTAGACACCTGCCTGAGGCCACACTACCAGCCAGTAGCATCCAAGCCACCATTCAGGAGCTTGGATCCACATCTCAGGAGCAGCTAAGATGCTTACAGTGTGAAAACTAAGCAGTTCTTGTTCAAATAAGAGCTGAGACATGGCAAAACACTAGCAGGCTCTCACAAAGCATTTCTGTTCACAACCCGTAAAATTATGCTGATCTGTGTCTAAAAGGAGATTCTTTTGCTAAATGTAATAAATATGTCAACTTTTAAGAATATTACAACCATTTCAAAAGGAGAGGAGGAGAACAAATAATTGAAAAATAAGGAAAAAGGCCATGTTCTGTGCAAGATGTGAAATAATGCTGTATTTCTGGCCGCTGCTATGTCCTATCATGAAAGAGGCCAAAGCGGCTCCTGAAGGGAGTCTCCTACCCAAAACTGCCCTGTCAGGGAAGCCATGTGTCTGTATGTCTTCCAGCTGGCACAGGTGTAGTAATAAGGTGAGCAAGAGAGATTCAGAAGGTGATGGGGTTAATTAAATGAAGATGCAGAGCTATGAATAATATGAGAATGATTATTCAGAAATGCCGTGAAACTAAGATTGGGTAGATTGCTCAGGAGAGCTGAGATACTTTCAGTAAGTGCTGGACCCAAATTTGCTACTACTTGACAGAAAGATTTCTACTACTTCCAGTGAACACCAGGTCAGCCAAAGGAAAGTGTACATTAGTAAATAAAATGAAGGCAAGTTTAATTACAAGATTTCCCCATCTGCTTGAGAAATACGTATTTGTACAAGGATCCAAGACACCTTGAGACTCCTCCTATGCTAGGATTGTCTCAGCATATGATGGTGGTTTTCAAAGCTATTAAAAAAAATTGAACAAATACTGTCAAGTTGATAGACTCCTTGAACTAAGAAATGTGAGTTCTTTTGAGAAATCCCAGCCTGAGCAGGTCAGATCCAGCACAGGCAGTGTATACAATGGAGATATATTTGCAGATACATTCACAGTACAACAGAAAAATCCAATGATCTTTCTCCTTACACAGGAAATTATTAAAATGTGGAACAAATTCGTTCTATGTAAATTATGTAAAACCTTAAAGAATAGTCTAGAGAAAAGAAAGGAGGAAAAAGAACACCCATTTACACATGCTTCAGTCCTGGGGTCACTGAAATAACATTAAGTTTTATCCCTCTGAAAGGGACGGGGCCATCCAGTGCAGCAGATATTGTTGGTAGTAAAGTTTTAAAGCATTGCTGCTGAATTCATCAAGATCCAGCTTCTAGACCTATATATCTTAGAGCTGCTATCTGTCCTTAATTAACAATTAGGAATTTTAATTAACAATTTCACTCCATGAATTACACCTCTTTTTTATCTGTCCACAGATGGATTGCACAGGCATCACTCAACATTACAATTATTTATATCCTGGTAATTTAAACAGTTTCCATCAAGATCCCTCACTGCAGCTGGTTAGTAGTACATCTTTGTAAGTGTTTGACATTGCAAGTCTGACCAATTTTGACTGGATGCAAATACTCAGATTAAAGATCTGAAGTTTTCTCCCTTTGAATAACTTTTGATATTCATTTAGATTTGCTGTTTCTGGGAATATTTGGCCAAATTTATCTTCTGGTAGGAACAGCCATCTGAATGATTATAAAAGGGACATAAACTAATGTAATTTGAGAATTCATATAAGTATTTGTAGATTTTTTTTATCTGAGTTTATGATATTCTTAAGAATGCTATCATTTGTCCTTGTTTGATTATGAAGTTCTGCAAGTTCAAAGCAAAAGGAAATAGGGAATAAAATATTTGCATCAACTACAATCATTCAATAAACTAGCAGACTCAACTGGTATTTTATCAACTTTCTGTTGACATTTTTGTCTTTGTTTTTCACAATGTCAACTGAAAATAAACTGTAACTTCATAAGAATAAACAAAAGTACAATCCACTCTTGGTTATCCACAGATGAAGTCTCCAGGCAGGGGCCATGAAAGCAGAGATGCTGTAGGTTGTTCCTCAGGAGCTGAAATCAGCCTGGAAGCACTCTTTGTGCTCACTTACAGCTGCGCTATGCAAATTTACCATCTCAGGCTAATCTTACAGGACTGTCTGCAGTTTGTCTCCATGATACTCCTTTTCGCAGTTACATTATTACCCTAAGTAAGTGCTGATAGTTAAAGCTGCAGATACATGTTGTACTGGGCAGTTTTCCTTTACATGGGTTCTACCAGCTCTTTCCTGCCCATTGCTCCCACTAACCAGGAGTTGAGCACACCTTCCTGAAAATTTCATACATTGCTTGAATTTACAAAGAAAGAAACTAACTATAAAGATTCAAGCCATGCTGCCAAGAGCATCCTAGACCAGAGCCCTGAGGACAGACCCAAAAGAAGACACTGTTCTTGTTAATCATGGTTTGAAAACCCTGCCTAGGCTCCCACTGCACAAGCAAGCACAATGTCTTCACACAGGGCATGAGTGCAATGTAAGGCCCAGAAGAAAAACTGGCTCCAACAGGAACACAGTTGAGGTCAGCTGAGTTTTGTCTGCCATAAAAGTCATGCATCTGACCTTTAAGTATGTTCTGTGCTCAAAGTATAAATCTGGAAGCCCATCCTTTTACAACTTAATACTCCTTTCCAAAGAACATCTTGAATGTTTGTTACACTTCCTTTGTATTTGTCCTGGGATGGCAATTTACCAAATTCTCATCCATTTCCTGAATAAGAGCATCCACTTCCTAATTAAGAGAAATGCAGTTTCTTATTCTCAGCAAAACACAAACAGTGACATTCAGGACAACACGGTAATTTTTTTTCTTTAAGCATAAATCCTGTAGATTTTATTCTGACCTGAAACAACACTACTTTTCCAATTGTTTCTACTTCAGCTGGTACCTGATCTTGATATTCACAGAAAGAAACCAGAGCCCAGATACTCACTCAGTGTAAATTTGTATAATTGCACCAATACTGCACGAGCATTGTCAATTTATAGTGACAAGGGATGGCCTACTATTTCCCAGCTACTTAACTGAGAGTAGAAGAGCAACACAGCCCCTTAGAGCTGGGAGGAGGAGTCAAAGCTTTGCATGGTTCTTGACCCCTTCATCAAGCCAACATTATAGCAAGGCTGGCTGGCTTTCAAAAACTACCTTGGTGCTTCATGGCACATCTCTCTCTGGCTCAGTG
Organism: Rhagologus leucostigma; assembly: GCA_013397725.1. Lineage (NCBI taxonomy): Eukaryota > Metazoa > Chordata > Aves > Passeriformes > Rhagologus > Rhagologus leucostigma. The sequence continues at coordinate 33,070 of VZTD01002915.1, forward strand.
AGCTGCACAAACAAGGCTCCTCTTGAACATCAAGCACTGCATCAGCTTCTGGGACTCAACAGAGAATCTGGAAAAGCTTGGCACATGCCTGGCCTATCCACATTGTGGCATATCCATATGCCATGACCAAACACACTACAAAGCCTCTGACTAAGGCCCACCAAAAACTGGTGCCTGAAAAGGGCCTTATGCCCAAGACATTTTGACAGTTCAGACTCAACAGAGAGTTTAGGTAGAACTACAAGTTCATTAAGAATTATCAGGTCCATTAGGGAATACATAACATGAAGAGATTTGTGTTACCACCAAAATAAAACAGTAGGAGAGATTTAACAATCAAATGTTCTTTCACTGTAAGTTTATATAAATCAAAAGCAACACCCAGATTTCCCATTAAGACCCACTGGTACTATCAACTCATGTTTCAAGTAGTGATTGCAGAACAGGAATCTCTTTCATCTTAAAAACCCACGAAGTGTTGAGTATTCACTCTCTGAAAATAAACAGGCTCCTTAAGAAGGACCATTTGAAAGCTGAGCTATAGTCATTGCTGAAAAGGTCATTATATTTAGCAAAATGTTAGGAAAGTTCTCGCTTCCTTGTCAGAAAGGACATAATCTTATCTGTGCCTTGACAGTGGTGTAACCCTCACTTGACAACCTGGCAGCAGCCAAGGGGAACACATGAGCTTTAAGAAACTCCATCTTTCAGAGCTTGAACAACAGACTGGACTTCTTGTAAGACTTCAGCTGCTAAGTGTTAGTGATACCATCTTTGCATGTGCCATTATTGAGACTGCAGAATACTCAATTAGTTCTTTTTTCCACTTTTCTTTAATAGCATTACAGTATGATTAGTAGCACAGACATCCCCACTGGCTGCATAGGTTCCACTTATGCCACACAAAAACCAGAAAATTTGTAACATAAAATCTGGCGTTTTGCCAGATTTCTACAGGGCATTAGTAACAAACTAGTGAGGCTCATTAAAAAAAAGAGAAAGAAACCTATAACCATTAAAAGTCCATTAAGCAGCATGTCATTTTGTAAAGCTAAATAGCCCACAGTAATCAAAAGCATATGAACCCCAGCTGGGTTACCCAGCAAATTGTTTCAATTTAGGGGGGAGAATTCATCAAGAAAGATTGTTCCTAGGATTGGGTTGATTTTTATCCTTCAGTTGCTGACTCCATATCCCATTATCAATTATGGTGATTGAGACACCTTGCACACAAAGGTGAAGAGTGACCAGAATAGCCAGAACATCTGCTCAATGCAAGGCAGCGCTAATGTGGAACCTCTGCAGAAAGTTATGTCACTTATGGTTCTCCCACTACTGCCAGCCAGCTACACCAGAAGCAACTTCTTTGCCAGTTTTCTTCATCACCTAAATTGCACAAAGGCTATCAACTGGCTTTTCCCGTCCCTGCTGCCTAAGGAAAATGAGAGAAGTCATTTTCATCACAGTTTGGTATGAAGAAATCAATCACTGATGGGTTGTTAACCAAGGAAAACAAAACAACACTAAACAAAACAGAGGATGAGTCTCTAGTGATTTTAACTACCATGCACCTCCTCTTCAAGCGCAGAGATGGAGCCACATTTTCCCTGAATATTTGAGCAATACCTGTAACTCTCTGCTTGGAGCAAGACAGCAGAGAAAGCAATATAATACCATGACCTAGACATCCATGTTTGCCTCCCCTATACCTGATTTGCTTTGGTGCCTGTATATTTTTCAAAAACCAGTCTCTGGGTCTCAATTCAGCAAGGCGTGGCAGCAGGCACTAGACACAAGCATATTCCAGTGAGACTGCTTATGTTCTTAATGCAGTATCATCTAATACCTTGCTGAAGTGGGGCTGCATGTTCTCTCTCCTCCGAAGTATATAACAGAAATAAATCCTTGCTATATCTTTTAAAGCCAGGTGACTGCCCAAACCAAAAGAGAAGAAACAAATCTATAAAATGACAGTTCTGACACATCTTCCATTTTCACAGGAGCAATGTGAAAAAAAATCTCAAGTTTTTTCTCAGCATCTTTAACAGATGATTTTTCAAAGCCACCTCATTCTACATTGTTGGAGGATTCAAGGTGATTAAAAGCCTCATTGAAATGAAAACTCCAGTTGACCCGGCTGAGTGCACAAGAATAGCACATGACATCTTTATATGCAAAGTCTTTTGGAGTAATGGGACTCAGATCTTTGATCTATTCCTGGAACTCACATTTCTAACTCTCCTGGAAGAGGCGGCAGTTTGGAAATTGTTACTTTATGGGAAGTGACCTGTCTTGGGGTGATTCATGATATTGTATTCCATATTCAGCAGTGCCCTAAAAATTGTTATTGTATCTTTAAGGCCCTGCAGTCAGGGACCTTGGGGAGGTGGGGTTGCTTTGCACAGGCATTTTAAAAAGCTCCGCACCCAGTTTTTTCATGGCTTTTTGCAGCATGATGTTTGCATCACTGGCTGCTTGCTCTTTGCTCAGGCAAGGACTTCTTTCCTTTTTGGTTTCTTTTGTGGGTTTTTTTTCCCTCAGCTCAGAGAAGCTTGCCGTGGGGAAGCTCTTCATCTGCTGATGGAATGGCTCCAAGTGGCTCTTGCCTTCGCAAGACAGATCTGACACCATCTTGTCACTCCGTCTTGCAAAGCCCGAAGCCGTCCCACCCAGGCCCGTACCGGGAACAGGTATTTTCCAGTATTTTGGGTCTCTCTTTGTTTCAGTGGGATGGTGAGGTCTAGCAGTTCCATATCTAGCAGTTATTTACTTTTTCTTTTCCCTTGCCTGTTGGCATTCTGTTTCTTAATAAACAGTTGTTTTTTCACTTTCATCTATTAATATTCATTTCTTATTGATGGAAAGGGATTGGTGGAACCCTTAGAGGAGATGACTCATTCCAGAGTGTTCTCCTTTAAACTGTGTCAATCCAAGACATCCACAAAAAGCTTAAAGCCAAAACTCCAGCCTCTCCATTCCAGAGATTCATGGTGACCTTGAAAATGTTTACAAGAGATTTTTTAGGGCACCCAAAGGGCCTGCAGTCATCCAATGGCTGAAATGCATCATCTCCATCTAAAGATGAAGCTGAGGATCTGTAAATCTGCAGCCTCTTGGTAAAGAAGCATATGCAGCCCTTTAAACAGTGTGTTTAATTTCACTAGACATCTCCGTCAGGCTGGAGAGTTTATTTACAGGGAAGTCTGCTGCTAAAGAAGACCTTTAGATGGTACATAGCTTAACTGACAATACTAAAGCATAGCACTAAATCATCCAAGTGCTTAAAATCTTCCAGTGCACTTCCCATTGCAAGTAACAGAATACAAATGGAAAAATCAGATAACATCCTAAGATATAGAGACTTGAATTACATCTGTTTCAAGTGCTGGATGTGACCATTGTAAAGCATACAGAGATAAATGTTCCTCAAATAAAGTGCTCGTATTAACATTGGCTCATGTTTTAGAATTGACCAGATATAAAGCCATGCAAGAGTTGCTCATTTTATTCTTTGTGGTCTGATAGAATATAAACCTGACAGAACTGAAGTTATTGCTGTTAAAAAAAAAATCACACTGAGTTTAGAGGTGGTCATTTTTAATCAGATGTTTCTAGCTGTCTATTAGAGTGGATGCATAAGTGCCTACATCTGCTTTGTAAAGATGGCACAAAACTCAACTCTCTCGCCAATGCCTTGAAATATCTATTCAATGCTTGAACAAAAACCACTGTTAGAAACAGCCCTGGCTTTGATTTTGTTTTGCAGAATCAACCTCTGAAAAAAAAATGGCCCCTTCAGCATCACTGCTGCTTTGTCTCCCATGGATCACAGCCCTGCACCCACTCCCAGGGCCCTCACTGCCAAACCAGCCCCCATTGCAACCCCCCAGAAACATCCATGGCTCCTTGGAGGCATCCTGTCTGCCAGGCAGGGGGAACACGGTGCATGCCATGCGGCTGCTGCTTTTACCTTGGCCAGGAGAGTTTCATTCCCTTCCCTCCATCCACTCAAGCTTTCACCAAAATCCTGGAAGCCTCAATCCCTGTAAGGGCTCTGCCCCTGTGTCAAATTAGTGCGATAATATGTTCAAAAGTTATTTGTGAGAGACTTTCATGCAGACAGTTGGAAGGGCTCCTCAATTGCAAATCCTATTTTCTTAATAAAACAGAACAACAGAAGTATCCTCTATTTTGGCCTACAGAATGTGAAGCTTTACAGTCTCTTTTATTAGCTATTGAGACAGTAACTAAAATCTAAAAACTGCAATGAATGACACTAAACTTCTTAAAAGACTGTTATAGAAAGCACACACATTGTGCATGCATATCTGAATAACCCAGATTTTTTGCATCTGCCAGGCTGCAGTGGGAATTTCATGACTATGGGTCCCATTAGAGTAACTTGACATGACGTATTGACAACCCAAAAAAAAAAAAAAGGAAAGAAAAACAAAGAAAGGGGAAAAAAAGAAATTCAGTAGGACAGGTGTAAGTTAGGCAGGAATAATTAGATGCAAAAATAAAGAGTGGTGGCCAACTGTTGGGTAGCACATCTTTAGAGAGGCACTAGAGGACGTGCTAATGCTCCTGGGAAAAAAGGAATATTTTGTATTGGGATTAAGTACACAGAAATGTATTGGATACCTGAAACAATCTTTCTGTATCTATAGAGATCCTATATCTATAGCTGGATCTTATATCTATAGCTGGATCTTAGCTGCATACTGGGTCCAGTTTTGAACCCTGAATCTAAAGAAAGTTGTAGATCAGCTGGAAAGATGGGCACACATTTGGGATTATTCAGTCTAAATTGCATAAAACTCAATGAAAATGGGAAAACATTTTGAAGTCCATGGTATGTTACTGTAAAGAAGAAGGAATCATTTTTCACTGTATCTTTGGAGCCAGGAAACAACCTTATACTGCAGGAAGAAAATTCCAGGCCGGCATTGACAGTAATTAGAATAGCAAAGTGCAAGAGCAGAAAACCCAAGAAAGCTGCAGGGCAGCTGGTCCTGGAGATCTTTCAAGAAGAGGTCAGATAGACATGCCAGATGTCACACAGTTTTCGGCAATCCTGCTCTGAGGTAAGGAGACATATAGACAATTTCCTGAACTGCAGCCCACCACTACTTACCAATTTAGTCTGCAATCAGTCGGAGAAAATGAACACAGAAAATGCTTTTGAAATATTCTTTCCTCCCTCCCCACAATATATCACATGAAGTGGCTTTCAACTTTAATCTGTTGGCCAAAATTTAAGATTTTATTTGAACTCTCGTCCTCCTTCCACAGGATGAAGCCAAGATGGTTTTTGGTATAAAACAATGCTACAGCCAAATTAGGTATCCAGCACACAGACTCTAGATCTGTAAATGTGATGTGAGCCTATGCATAAATCATTCTGTTGGACTTGCAGAAAGGCATTCATATCTTTGCAAGACTGGGGGACATGATTTCTGCTTCCTCTAACAGCCCACAAATAGGTTCCCCAAGCTCATTTGAATTCTGTACATAATCAGGATGTAGCCCACAGCTCCATTGATTTGTGAGTTTTATGTTCCACAGTTGAATTTACCCCTAGGAGTTTGTCACCTAATTCATTGAACAAGCAGAGATTTTAAGATAAATCCAGAAAAAAGTACAGAAGAAAATAAAACTGCTATCTTAATGAATAAGGAGAAAATACTAGTAGTGGAAAGTGGAACAATCAAAAAACAGACCAAAAAGATATATTATTCTCAAAAAAAAATTAAAAAGGAAGAATCAGGCAGAAATTTTACATGGGCATCTTAATACAGACAGGGATGATGTTAAGGGATTATTTAAACAATTTGAGAGAAGTTATCACCAGTTAATGATGAGTTTGTTAGCTTACAGGCTGTTAACACTCAAACAAACTGGTCATTAAATGTGGTTACTATTTATTTTAATGGAAATTTACTAGAACCTTTATTTAAAGGTTTAATGGGAGGGAGAGCCCCAGCACGCACACGTGGAGTCCCACAAATCCAAACAGATTTGCCTGGATTTGCAACAAAAAAGAGAAATAAACCTTTCACAGCATCAATGCCCACTTCTGCTCTAGCAATAGGATATTACGTGAGTTTGGATTCTCTGAAAGAGCTTCGTATCTAACAAGAACCACTTGAATCTTCATTACTTTGTAGTGTCATTATGGTAAGTGGTTCTGATCTGTGTCTTTTAGAAGCCCATTGCAAATCTCATTATTATTACACAGAAGTTTGATAAAGCTCTTAACGTCATCTCTCATGTACCTTCATCCCCTTGGAGAGAAAAAAAGAGGAAAAATAAAAACAGAAATAGCAATGTATTAAAAGGGAAATAGAAGTAACAAAACTTCAGATTTTTTGGTTCATTACCATGATGAGCTAAAATACAACAAGTTGCTCGGGGAAAAAAATGGTATTGGATCCTCCTCCAATGTAAGACTAGCCTCTAGTACACACTGTCAGTAAGGTATATAGTTATAAGAAGAGAAAGCACAGTCCAGTGGAAAAAAAAAAAGCACTGTACTAGACCTGGAGGGACAATTATACTCCTACCTCTGTAACTGACTGACCACAAATTACTTCATCTTCTCCAGCATCCTCCCCTGTCAATTTGCCTATTTAATTTGTCTTTCTCTATAGAGAGGTTAGTACTGATGTGCCTAAATTCTTCACACAGCTTCCTCTGTTCTCCCAGTTACATAGAAAACAGGTCGGAGTAGGAGAAGTAATCTACTCTAAACTGCAGAGAGACCAAAAAAGGATACAAAAGAGGGTTTGGAAGCAGTAAAAATTATCAGAAAAATCTGTTTTAGATAAAGCCCCTAAAAGTCACCAAATCAGCCTCTGGAAGAACATCCCTCCCCACCAGTCAGAGGGACTCACAGATTTGCCTTCAATGAGAAGCCTGAAATAAAAAGAGGTTTTAATGTCCGTTACATGCTTCCTCATGTGAATAAAAACACAGGACCTTCAAAGGCTCAGAGAGGTTTCTAAGCAGATTACATGATACGTGTCCACCTCCTTAACACAGCCTTTTCAGCTATATAACTCAGTTTCTGCAATATCTCTCCTGATTAACAAGAAAGAAGATAGAAGGGGAGGAATCTTATAAGAAGGCCTGAAAGGCAAGTACTTCCGGTGTGGCCACACATTTATTGAGTTGGATCTGGTTTTCTGCAGAGCTGAGCATCCACAGCTCTAATTAAAGTCCCTGTTAATTCTGGGCATTCATGACTGACAAAAGCTGAGGCTGTCCTGGAGGACAGGATCTGATTACTGGTCATGCTCGAGCCCTGTGCAGGTCTTCAGAAATCTCTGGCTGGAGTCAAGAAGTGAACTCGTGTCAGAACTGAGAACCAGCCCCAGGAGCCTGCACCGCTTAGCCTGAAAAAATTTTTTTCTTAACTTCTCATTTCTATGATTTGCTCTGTCTTTCAAATATTTCTCGCTTTCAACCTCCCGGGATCTGACAGCCTCCTGTCTAAACGCTCACATGTGCCAGACCCATTGTTAATATTATTTCACAAGATATTAGGATTTCAGATGCATCTCCCTTGCCTTGTTTGCAAGAGCTTTTCAACAAAAGACTATGGACATGTCTAAACTCCTAATATTTGCTGTGATAATACCATTTAAAGGCAAGTGGGCTGGGAATGGCAGAGAATAACTGATATTTTCATTTAGCTGCTGATGTGACTGGGATTTAGAGAACAGTCTGATTGATGTCTCGGCTTCATTTAAAATAAAATAATTAGGCTACTAAAATCTGGAAAGTATATTTTCATTTTAACTGGTCTGTGTGCTCAGCCCAGGCTCCAAGAAAGGACATGGAACGTTACAGGAATGGAAATGAGGGATCAGAGTAGGAGAAATTATATACTGTAGATTAGAGGCAAACGAGGAAAGGATATGAAAAATGGTCTGGCAGAATTAAAATAATCAGGAACTAAGAGGAAAAACCAAAAGTTCAGAAAAAGATGTAGAGCATTCCATTAATCATCATTGTGGGAGGTAACAGAGAGTGAAAAACAATATAAGACGACTGAAGAAGCACAACTAAGAGACAGAAAGCTGTAGATACGAATAAAAAAGGCATAAAATTCATCTTTTTTGTTCCTGTTTCTAATAGCACTCTGGTCGCTGCCTAGTGGGAACAATGAAAGGTTGGCTGAGGGAACAGAAGGCTCCCAGCTGCATGAAAAAGGTGTAAGATCAGACTTACAAAAATATGCACAACTTAAGCATCTTAAACCCCCAAATAAATGCATTTTTAAGACATTTTGATCCTTTGCATCACTCTGTCACAGTACAAAGCAATTAAAACATTGGACATAAAAAACAGCCCCAGGAATTTTGGATTTGATCTCTTAATTCTGTGAAAATTCAGGAATGTATCTCAACTGTGGAAGATCTCAGAAATAGAATCATATGGACCAGCTGGACAGTCCTAATTATACAAATACACAGACTCTGACAGCAAGAAATGCAACACAATGCACTTTGTTGAGACAAAAAAAAAGCATTTTGTTTATGTGAAGCCAAGACACAGTACTTCACATCTGTACACACATGGACCACAGGACATGGTTAAAGCTAACAAGTTAATCATGGAGCTCAAGCCAGGCGTAGAGTGAGAATGTGACAATACCCACTCCAGTGGCCAACAGCATCAAAACGTAATGTAAAGTTTCCAGAAACCAGGAATCTCAGCCAGTGAACTGGAAACAACTTGAAACAAAATTAAGTAATACCTCCTTTGGATCTTTACAATCCCTCCCACAGTGCGAAAGCCTCATCTAACTATGACAAGAAAGGAACTAAACACTCCTTCTCCCCTGTAATAATTGCTCCATATAACTCAGATTCATGGTTGTGTGGTCTTTCACACCTACATTCCTCTGGAAGCCAGTTGCCCATAAAATATAGTATACAAGCTGCACTGTATCAGCTGGAGAAAAATGAGGCTCTCAAAATCTGAGAGAAAGCTGGAAGAAATTTAGTCTAAGTGAATATTGCGTACACAAAGGACAGAGGTACTTGAAGGAAAATCCTGTTAAAAACAGATTGTTTTCCCCCTCTTCAGAGTCTTGACTTTTCCTTTCTTTGGTTTTGTTTCCTTTTTCTTTTTCTCTAATTTAAAATAAGTTTGTCATCCCCCAACTACCTCTTTCTCAGCACAGAGAGGTTATTTTTGGAACATATTGTCTTGTATTACAGATACACTGAAGTGGTCTGGAATAGCTTTTCTGTTCTCCTCAGCATCAGCAAAAGAAGCTGTATTTGGGGGAACTTCAGTTTGAGTGCTATTCTACAAGAAGGGTGAAGACCAACCAGGAAAAAAACCCCAAACCTAGATTAAAAAAAAAAAACCGAACCAAAACCAACCAACCAAAAAAAGACAACAGACAGATTTCACAAGAATAATCCTAGATATAAACCCAGAAAACACGTGTCAAAAATATAGGCAACAATTGTTGCCCTTGTAGTTCAATTTTCTGTTATAGCTACCTTTCTCCGGATACTAACAAAATGAGAATTTCCAAAGGACAGGAAGAGGAAATCTGTGCACCTTATAGTCTGTTTTAGTTTGTTGCCGACACATCTACCCTATCCAACCTTACAACTGCACTAAGCACAGAATAAGACAGTAAGTTTTTTCATGAAGGTCTCCAAATTTCTGCACTAAATAACCTTTTTGTGGTTTCTGCGACTAATAAAACTAGGCTCGTTAGCTGAAAGGAATTTTAAGTAAAACAGGGATTATTGCAATGCTTCTCCTCTACCTTTTGCTCCTACCTGATGCCCAAATGTTAATCAATTATTGGTGTTCATGGATGTATCTCATGCAAGACAAATGAAAATCCTCTTCCTCTCTGGCCTAACGTATTTTGACTTTTCACACAATTCACTGAAAACCAACTCTTCATAGCTCAGAAAACTGTACAGAAGGTACATCAGAAAAATTCAGAATAAAAGTAAATACCACCCTCTTCACATTAAAAAGACAGACTTTTGTCTCCTATTTGCTAACCATTAATGGTGCATAAAAAATATGTGATTAGGACCTTGAGAGCTGGCATGGCTCAAATACCGTACACTGATGAACCACACTGGAATGGAAATCAGATGAAAAGTATTCCTTTAGTGGCACTTTAACCTAAGTGTTGACAGATGGAGAATGGAAGCAACATAAATGCTTTTTGTGTCAGCACTATAAAAATATCTGACTAGTCCATGAAAGATGGAGATGAAAGCTTAGGCAGCCGTTAGAAACTGTGCCTCACCTCAAGCAATAAGTCATTCCCATGGTATTCTGAAAATGGTTTTATTGGAGAGGGTTACTTCTCCGCCTTCTGCAAAAATTGCTGCTTATCAGCAGTGCCGAAATAAAGCCAGAAACTCTCAATCTTTTAAATTCTCCTATGCAATCTCCTTCCCAATGGTCAGGAATTTCATAAAATATAACATTTGATTAAACTAGTTTGCATGCCTTTAGGAAACTGACACCATTATCTGAAATACAGCACTTTCAAATGTCCTGCCATTAGTTCACAGCAGCTTACTTGCCTGTTGCATTTTATTTATCTGAGTATTAATGCTCTCCAAACTGCCTTGATGGGAATCCAAATCTTTTGACAGACAGGGACTGGAAATCAAATGGAGGTAATAAGGGCAGGAAGACATTTAAAAGCAGTGTCCAGTAAGGGGGTCATGTTTGGGATTGGTTTTTTTGGAGTTTGGGTGGTATTTTTTGGAGGTGTCTCTTTATGCACAATGCATTTTGGTTACAGCTTGTTTCTAAGAAGTCAAGCTTCATTAAAGAGCAAAATAGAACCAGGTGTATTTTAAATTCAAACACTCACAAAATCCAAAGTATGCATGATCAGCATGCTCAGTATCATCAGCACAACTGAACGTTATGTCAGTACATCCTGAAGGGATTTCAGGCTCCCCAAGGCACAGGAATTTAGCCTGAGAAGTGAACGTTTAGTCATTGCCAGGCAGCAGAAGGTGTCCATATTGGACCCTGCAGTCTCCTCATCACACCAGTGCCCTGCAGAATGTGCAGCTGACATACCACAGCAGCTTTATCCAGATCTTGCTTGACACTCCAAAGCCACTTTTTTGGCAGCCAGTTTCGGGAATCCCTCTATAAACCTATCCTAATGGACTGGCCAAACCTCGTGGGATGGCTGGAATGAAAGAATGCAGCCTCACTTGGTTAAAATACATTTTTAGCTTTGCTTTCTTCAATATTTCAGGAATCTCCACAGCCAAAAAAAAAATCAGGCAAGTTTGGCTTCAAATGGTGCCAACAGCATGTTGTCTAGGCCAGTAAGGCTATTCCCTACACTTTTTTCAACAGTCATATACACATGTGAATGTATGCTCATAAAAAAGAAGGTGAAGCAGTGGGCAGAAATGGGGATGTACCTTTCTGTCAAGCAACCCCAAATCACACAATGAATAAAAAACAAACTTGGAGCAGGACTGGCAGACAGAGAGAGCATGTTTTCTCAGACTCAAAGGAAACCCTAAGTGACAATTTTATGACTGTGGTAATTTTTCACGTGACATACTTCAAGAGGGTATTGTGGTCTCGCATGAAACTTTTAATGCTCCCACTACATAGGGAAAAGAATGGCTGGAGTAGCTCCCCAGCCTCTGGTGAGACTCAACCCTTTGCTGCTCAGACACTGATGTGAATATCTGCAAGAAAATGTTTACTCTGCACCTTAGGAGGAGACTTCTGAAAAGCAGATTCACGTTTCCTTCAAGATGTGTCTAGTATCACACTGAGATTTTCCAGACAGAGGGTCTCGTCCCCCAGATTGTGCATATCGGACAAGCCATGTGTTCCAATGATTAAATGAAGACACTTGCACAGCAACTTAGCTTAATTTTTTCTTAACCACTGATGTTTTCATTCAGAAGAGTAGCAGTAATTGTACTTCACATTTGGGAGGCCTTGTTCTCATCACATGCTCAGGAATAGTACCCATTCACCCTTTTAAACTTTGATTATACAGCTCTGAGCTAGATTTTCCTCAAGCTGTATTTTGGCCAGTCAGGTTCTGCATAGAGAAAAGGGGTTCATAATCCTGTAGTATCTGTACTAAGGTATATTTACAAAAGAGCTTAGACAACACCACTCTAATACTTTGTGTCTTGGTGAGGAAGCTGAGCACCAGCCTTGGAGCACAGTCATTTGCTCCAAAGCAACATGGCCAGCCAAGCTAATCACTCAGCTATATGAATATTTACTGCTGCAGAACTACATACTCAGAGACCATTTACAGAAAAATGTCATTTGCCGCCATTACAAATGCTCAAAGCTTCCAGCATTTCCTTGTTAAACCACACTCTATTCCCCTTTTCATCCAAGCCTTACCAATCTCAGCATCTAAAGGCCGTTCTAAGGGACAAAGCCTTTCGGGGAGAGGAGAAAATCTGTTTTCATTTTCTATCCATCCTACAAGGGTAGTAGTTGGTTTGAGTTCAGCAAGATACATTAGTAAAGTCCTACATACTGAAAAATGTTTTTAAATCAGGAGGGACTTACACATTCAGCATTTGCTGAGTCTGGCCCTTATTAGAGAGCTTTGCAGAGACATTAGCCACACATACAGACTGTGCATTTTAAATTTAAAATGACAGAGTCAGTCTGATGTTGAAAACTTTGCTACCTTGCTTGTACAGTAATGTTCTTACAAAAGTTTTTTTAAAATGTGCTTGATTTGCATAACACCATTATGAGTTACACTGTTGCAGACTCCTTTAATAACAATGGGGTGCTATGGATTGACATGATCACTTATTATGGCTTCAAATAATATGTAAATAATATTTAAATGGCTTCTCTCAGAGCCATTACTGTCAGTCAAATAAATACCTGTATTTTGGCTTTCATTTTTATGTCCTTAACTAACATAAATAAAAAAGCAACTTATACACAAAACCTTTAACAAACAGCTATTGTGCTAACGATCTGGTTTAAACTGCCAGGAAAACAACAGAACTCAGCTGCAGTGCCAAAGCTGTAATTTTGGGTGCCCTGTTGCTTCTCAATGCCATAGAGATTAGTATTAATTTTGTATCAGGATAACCACTGTTTATGAACATCAGCCAGAAAGGGCTGATATACAGAATTTTATCATCAAGAGAGTAATTCCACAGTACTCTCAATGATGCTTATCCTGTAAATTTTATGTGCATTTTCATCACCAGATCTCAAGGTGATTTATAAAACTGTATGATGGACCACTAGCAGGGACAGCAACACCTGGGTACAGACACCGTAGAGTTCTCAGCAATTTTTCATTAGCATCTCATGAAGTGCTCTGCACAATATTGTGGCAGAAGGAAACGCTCTCTCTGCAGACTCCATGCCCACCTGCCATGCCCTGCATAGCCAAAACTACCTGCACACTGATCACCCCCATGCTGAAGGTGGGGTGAGTCACGGGCACAAAGCAAGGGGACTTCAAATAATGCACAAGAGTTAGAAACATAGCCAGATCTCCTGCAGGTACAGCTACTGTGTGCATGGAGTCTGTACTTGTGTGAAGTACAGTAACCCAAAATCTCAGCCCCAAGCCTGTTTCATGTAAAATTGTCTTCTTGCAGCTGTGTCCCTTTCCTTGTGCCTATGCACACAGGTGCATATGCAGAACGAGACCCAGCAGCACACATTTCAGTACATTGTGCCTCTTTTTTCCTTCTGGCAGAAAACTATCCTTTGCAGTACAATTATGACGCTACAAAGATTCAGTATAGTACCAGTGCCACGGACCAGAGCCTGGGCGTCACCCAGCTTGCAGGAAAACAGCTCAGTGTAGACAGATGTGCCCAATCAGAGAGAGATTATTTTTGAGGGCTAGATTTAAAATTAACACTGCAATAAAAACAGTCTTATGTCAGTCATCTTTGCTCTGCAATATATTCATAAGCAATATTCAACCTAATACCTGTACCTAATACTGCTACAAAAAAAACAAACAAAAAAACAAAGACTTCACCATTTACTGAAGAGGAAAAAATTAATTGAAAGGAAAAATTTTTAGGACAAAAAAAGGATAAAATCTGGCTGTGTCTCAGCCAGATTTTTGCCATAGAGAGCCTGTTTTTTGGTTTCCCTATTTTGGGAGGAGGAGCTACTTTTTTCTCTTCTGAAGCTCAATTACAGCTACAGTTTCTCAGAGAGAAATTTGTCCTCTACCCTCAGAAAAGCTGGTTTTACTGACAAGCCTCTTGGCACATTCCCAGCCAGAAGGAAAAAGCCGGTGTGATGGGCTCTTAGCTGGCACCTGAGTGCTGCTCAGTGTCTTCTCTGCCTTAGGGTTCTTTTCGTACTAACCCCACGCAAACCACTTGACGCTTTGTGTACTTTAATTCTCCACCAGTAGGGCTGTCTCCTCCATGCAATAAAAAGGTTGTGAGGTTGCAACACTGACCTTGAGGTGATCAACTACCATTTCATGAGTGGCCTTATCAGTAATCGAGCTAAACAGCAACAATTAAATGACAGCTAAAGCTGTCATTTCTCCTTTGCTCTCCATCCCCAAAATGCCTGCTACAGCAATGCCAACTAGGCTGACCTGTCTTTTTCAGCAGAACAAGACCAGTGTACAGGGATGAGCAGGACTAGAATGAAACAATTAGAAAATGCAGCACACTTCACATATGTCCTAATGTAGGAAAGCCAGAAATATTAGCATAATCACAGTGTGCTCTGTTAGCATGAGAATTAAAACTGGAGAGAGGAGGCAGAGGGAGCCTGTTGTTAGTGCAGACAATTCAGCCAGACAACAGTTGGCCTTACTAATTAGCAAAAGAGTGCCACTTTAAGAGCTCTTTGGGTAATCCTCAGGGAATTTCAGACATCAAGGCAGCTAATATGCTTTCCAGAAAAGCTGGCAAGAACTAAAACCTGTGCAGCCAAATACCTATGTGCAAGGAATCACTATCATGAGCAAGTTCCATGCCGAGAAAAGCCTGGATTCATTTATTCATTCATAAAAATATTGCCAGCCTGCAGGTTCCGCTGCAGGTCTCCTAACACTTGTGTTTTGTTTTGTTCTGCACTCTCATTTCAAGCTCTTGAAAGCAGATGATTATCAGAAAGTAACATTTTTTTTTAATGTGCATTTCTTGCCCTGTTAAGGAAGCAAACTCAGAAGAGTGAACTTCTTAAGTCCAAGCATGAGAATAGAATCAAATAAACCTGCTTCATTCCTCTTGAGGAGCTTCAGAGAATTTTGGAAGAGAAAAGAATCTGAGATTTTTGAAAAGCCTGGAACTGGGCTTAAATATGTATCTTGCTGGCTATCAAAACTGTGTCATTTAAGTAAATCTAACCCCTTGTTTCCGTGCTTATCCAACGGGTGTCTCTGTTCTCCCACTCAGCAGCCTGGAGCCAGCCCCCACCCCAGCATGGGACAGCTGTGTGCTGTTCATGGCAAGTTAACATGCAAGCCAGGCTTCCAGCAAGTCTCCGGCTCTACTTACTCACTTGGAGATGAAAGAAACAATTCTTTCGGGAAAAGTTGTGTACTTCATCCTGCATTATGCTTACTTCAGCCCATATTAGGGTATTTAAGGCACTGCTGATTATTTAGCATAATGATTCAACAAAGGTCATTCATTATAAGGCTGTCTTGGACAACATGAAGATCTGTTCTCCTGTACGGGGTATTTTGGCTCTATAAAGCATATGATGGTTGCAGAGAAAGATATGCCCGAAGTATAGCACACAAGAATAATAACCTTAAATGTTGAAAGCATATTAATATTTTGTCAGGGGAACCAGAGAAGCTGGAAAGCACTAGGGGCCCTATCACATGATAATTATTTGATAGGACACTACATTCAGCCGCAGGGATAATTCTCAGGGTTTACAACTGCTCTATTTTCATTGACAGGCCTGGCAGGCAGCACTGGACACACTGACAGGAGGAATTTGGTTGCGAGAACAACTCCTGAGTAATTAATCCAGGTCAGGGCAGGACCTGGTTTCAGAGAAGTCAGGCTCCTTACCAGCACTACTCTCTAAGCTTTGTGTCCAGCCCAGTTGTCCCATTTCTTCTGTTCATGTAAGTCAAAGGATTGCTGCCTGTTACAGAACACAGTGGATTGAAATAATTTATTCTGAATTAGGCTGCCACAATGTTTTGGTTTTTTTCTAGCCCATTCATAGATGATTTGTCAAATGCTAAAAATGTCCTGAGGTGTAGGATAGGTGTTTGGATTTAAACACCCAAACTGGCCAGCCTGACAAGCCACCAGGTAGCTCAGAAGGCTCAGTTCAAGCTTCAAGCATGAGGCTTGTACAGCAGCTTAGCGAAAAAAAGGTGCAACCCAGTGGTTTCCATCATAGAAAATAGCTCCTCAAAAGAGACTGGACTATGATTCATGCAGACATCCACCCATCTCCCAGTAACAGTGCTAAAAGGTGCCCAAAAACCCTCAGAAGGTGATGCTAGAAGACATAAAATAGCAGGGAAGACACCACAAAAGTCTATCATTGTGAAAAAAGCCTGATGTTTCAGTCCTTCTAACCCACAGTTAAGGAGACAGATTATAACATTAAAAGTGAGAAAATCCAAAAACTGAAAAATTCAAACCTGAAAAAGAGCAACTTTTTCTGAGCAACTTAGAATTGTACTAAAATCTTATTGTCATGGGACTTTAAAAAGGCCAAGACCGTGGCAAGACTGAAAGCAGGGTTAGGAATTTACATGGTTAAGGAGAACTTCTGCTATTGCTGTAAATGCTGCTGCTACACCTTATCTTCACCTTATCTTCCTCTCTATTCTAGGTGCTTACACCATGCATGTTGCATGATATTTAAACGTCTCAATAACAGTATTTTCCTCAGCTTCTGGAGGAAGTTCAGGCTGTAGTTCAGGCTTGGCTTGATCTGAAACTGAAGTTAAGACAGGTTGATTTCATTTCAGTACTAATCTTCTACAGTCCTGAGCATGGCATTAAACCTGTCCTTTCCATTTCTGTGCAGAGTAGCAAAGGCAAGCTTTGATACTATTTTTATGGGTTTTAATTCCTGAAGCAGAAATGACCACTCACAATGTTTTTCCTCTTAGTATTTCCATACTTATTCAACTTTAAAATGAAGTAAACTGTCAAACAAGCAGCCTGGAGGTTTTTCTTTGTTTCTCTCACGTATTTGTTGCACATATTGGAACACACACAAAAGCACAGAAGTATATGCGTCATATTGTATTACATCAAAAGATTGCCTTTCCTTGAAATTCAGACTGAGCAGTCTTTTTTTTCAATATATATGTATACAAATAAAAATAAAACTGCCTGTGAACAGCTTTTGGGCATCAAAATGTCCACGGTCAAGTGTCACCAAACTTGCATCACCAAAGAAGAGCTTTCTGCCTCCTCTCTTCCCCACACCACCAAAACACATTTATTAAAATTGTGTTTCCATCTCCAGTGTGAGCTCATCCCCTCATGACACATTCTGACCTTCAGAAAATAGGCTGCTTCTCTGCCCCAATAGCCTGCTACATAAAGCCCAGATCTCCATAAAACTGTTTCCTAATTGCTCATCAATGATCACATTTATCTGCCAGGCAAGCCAGGCTGCAGTGGTTAATAGTATAAATGGTATCTAGTACAACAAGAATGGGGGCTCTGTTTATTTCACAGTTATCGAGATGGAAGTCTACATTAGCTTTAGTAACCTGAAGATATTATTCACACAAGTTTTTAAGCCTGTTAACATAATTTTCTGGAACTTTGAGGCTCTGGAATAACAACCCACTGAAATAAAGCAATAAAGAGGATAACCATTGCTGCCAAAGGGAACTTTACATACAGTTAAAGGAATGACATGATCGAGTAGGAGAAGATTAGCATAAGGCAAAAGTTGAAAAATAATTAAGGCTTTAATTTAATTCAATTCCAGCAAAACAAATTCTTAAAAAAAAAAATTAAAATCTCACATTTTCCAGTAATTCCGAATCAGTTAAATTTTTACAGTATATAAATAATTCTAATTATGATCTTATAAGGTCAGCCTTCCTGCATGTTGGCATTTAGAAAAATGTTAAATTAAATTATCTACATGCACTGGAAACATAATACAAAGAATGATCTAAAAAGCCAGGAGCAGGAGACCAATACGAGCAAAGCTCTTATGTAATGTCTGACAAAGCCAAGTACAAGCACAGAACTAGAGCTCACATTTTCCTGGGAACCATTCTTTATTCAAATGAAACATGAATCTGAGTCCATAAACAGACTCTTCACGTTGAAAGAGTGAACCGAGGATTTGATGCAGATGCACCACTGGATTAAAAGATCCTAAAAGAAATTTAGCAATGTCACAGGTAATTATTTAAATTATTCCCATTGGGTTAAAGAAAGTAATTGTTGTCAATTCTTGTGTTTATTATTATAAAACTTATGATATCTGTTGCTAGTTTGTAAAACTCCAGTTTTGGAGGCTTTGTGATTACATTTAAAATTAAGGAAGGCCGATTAACTTCTAATCTTAACTATTTCAGAGAATAATGTGAGAACAATTAACCAAAACATAGATGTAATATTTGCAAATATCCAATTACAGCTTTTTGTATTTTGGGGATATGAATAAGTGTGCAAAATCTTCATATTAATCTCACCAAATGTACAACACTGTGTTTGCAGACCACCTGTAGCTTTGCATATAAAAATTTAGAAAAGATACTAATCTTTTAGTATCTTTGTTGTCATGCACAACATCAAATACGGAATTACATGCACGAATCTCTCCCTAAAAGTATTATCTAAGAAAGCCTATTCTGTTTTGAGGTGTATTAAAAAAAAAAAAAAAAGAACCCTTACAACAGGAGAGGACATTTTCCTTGTTGTGAATAGACTCTGGTTCTCTTAGCATATAAAACATTGGTGTCTGCTCCTGGGAACCAGGACACTGGCATTTTACCTTATGTGATATGGAGTTTCTCCCACTCCTCTAAATGCTAGCTGTGTGCAAAAAAAAAAAAACAAAAACACAATAAGTAAAAGGTTTGCTGAATTCCTTGTGGGCACCTACTTGAGTCAAGCAAAAGGACACACATTGGTAAGATCAAGGTTCCACTAACCTGATTGCCATTAGAAAAGTTTCTGGAATAACTTGAAATATAATCCATCAAGTGGAAGCATAATGATAGTTGGAGGGCTAACCTGGTCATTCAAGTCTCAATTTAATTAGTAGATATGGTCATTCACTGACAGTACTTTATATCTGAATTTGATTAGAAGCAAAGGAAAAAGAAAACTCTGCTCAAGAGCTTCATGTTAGCAGAGCCCTCTCTTTCTAAGAGAGGAGATAACAATACACTTTAATTTCAGGTGCCAATAACCTCCAAAAATGTTTAGGTCCTTTAACTAATATGTTAAAAATGTAATCAGTGTGAGACAGGTGCCTAAGAGCAAAAGGAGCTCAACCAAGTCTAGTATCACAATGATAAGAATTCACATGAAAAGATTTCAGGAACAAGATTTTGCAACTCTGTTGAAAAATGAACAGCATCTTTCCACTCAAACACTTCTATTTGTTACATCCTTGGGGTATCTCAGCGGGTCAGTTCTGGAAGTGACCTGACATCCAAAGAGCTCCTGTTATCTTATAGCTAATGTCCAGTGCTTACTGATAAGAACTTTGAAATTCTACCCCAATTTCAAGCTCACCTGCACATGCTGCTGATGAAAAGTGGTCCCTTGGCAGACTAGAGGAATGGGACGATGGGGGGGGACCCAAAGAGCTTCAACAAATTTGCATATCTAAGCCCAGGCCACCTGGGCTAGTTGGCTCAGCAGAACTGCTCCAGAAGCACAGGAGGCTCTCATCTCCAGGCTCTCATCTATCAGGTCTACCAGTGAAGTAATACCAAACCAGCCCTACTTAAGGAATCAAGTATGTGACTGTGATGGTTTGAGTCTGACCCCCAGGCCAGGCTCAAAGGCACTTCTGCACAGCAGTATAAAGCTAACTGCTAACACCAAAATTAAGTATATGGTATGGAATAGGATACGAAGGAAACCAGCGCAGGCTGTGTAGGACCATTTTCATTTTTCAGGCAGGGAAAAAAGAGTCAAAAGTTGTCACTATGACCTGCTGAACCTCATATTGCAAAAGTCTGAGTTACAGCACCCATGGACTAGCAGATTCCCAAACACTTCTCCATCATAACAGGAAACATAAGAGAGACCAGACTTTAGTGTGAATGGACATTGAAGGAACAAATGTGACAGTAAAAAGGCAACCACAGCAAAAAAGCATTTCCCTATTTACCAGGGTTTTTTTAAATAAATAAGCAAGAGGGCACTTAGGAGTGAAAGCAGAGTCAATTCTTGTGCCTAAAAGAGCTGCCAGTATTACAGTCTGCCCTGCTTCCTCCTCCAAATCCTTCCTATCTCAAGGCCTGATCTGCACCAGTGGGAATAACCACAAGTGCTGTAAGTGTACAAGTGCAACCCTGCCTTTAACTAACAAGGCAGTGCTGGGGAACTGTATGTCCCTCAGCTTCAGACATTAATTTGTATATTATTGTATAGAGAGGTCAACTTCAGGCAAGTATTAGATTATTTATAACTTCAAATAAGTTACTTTGCAAGCTCATTTGCCAGACTTCCATATGAGGCAGCATTTGATAGAAATATGGAAAATGGCCTGAACTTTAAATGACAAACAGATGAGAAGGTTCAATGAAAATCAAACACTTTTGAAGGCCATGTGTTTTCATAGGGAATATAAATGGGATTTTTAATTGACACTGACTTCAGTTCATGGTAACATTTTGGGTGATCTCAATTAGTGGGGTTACAAAAAACAGTAAAGAAAGGAATTTGATTATGGCTAGCCCTGGAAAAAGGGATCTGGCAGAAGCATTCTCTGCATTTCTTAAATCAGGGAGTAATTTCTTCTGTAATGTAACTATCCAGTTAACATATTTTTGCAACCACCGGGCATAGTAGGAGCTTCTTAATGCCAAAGATGCTGAGTACTGTCCTATTATCTTTTAATCAGTTTTGGGGTTTGATCTCTAGTGATTTGGACAGGTCTGAGTGCAGAGGTAGCTCAGGGCTCTAAACAAACAGGTTTAACTGGCATTTCCCATAAAGACTTGCTACTGAACAGTGTATTACTTGGCTTTCCTGAAATGTAACCCCCAATTGCACAAGTAGGGATCCTACTTGTGAATCACAAGGATCACATGAAAGGATCAAAGGATGAAAGGATCACATCCTTTCAGAGGGGTGAGGTGAGGACAAATATACTGAAGGACAGAAGCTACTCATGTAGTGTGTTAGGCATGAAGAGTACCTAGAAGTTATTTATTTCCTAGTTGGCATCTGCCCATGTAGGAGTAACAAAGGTTCACTGCTTCTCATTCAGAGCTTCACTCAGATCACCAAACTGTTTTAAGATGGGAGTTTAAAGCATTTCCACCAACAAAAATTAAATATGATTTGCTGGCTCAAGATGGATGGTCATGATTGTTTTATTGCACTGTTACAAAATCCTTTGTGCAGAAACAGTTTCTAAATAAAAAACATCTTACGTGAGAAGCTTGCACACAAATGCACCACCAAAATAATTCTTTACCTATGCCAGGAAAGCCTTTTGTAACAGATTTAACATATTTACCAGATCTGAATTAAGAAGTACTTTTTCTTGGTTCACAATCGACAAGAAAATTGTATCTTATCGGTCAATTTTTAAATCATATTTTTCTAAAAAATTGTAGTACCCACACAGAGAGTCTGTTATTCCATAGGTTTACAGAAAAAAAGTCAAGTCTGAGCTTCTTCTATGTACTGTTCGTGAATCTGTGAATATTTATCGTGTCTAGTCGGCCCTTGATATCAAGACACTGAACCCAACAGAATCTATGACAGACTGCAACTAGCTTAGCTGGCAAAAAAATCTAACAAAACAACAACAAAAAAATCACCCAAAAATAGCAAAAAGAAACAATGGTCTCCTTTCAGGGAAGGAATGCTCTTACAGTCAGTTTGAACATGAATGGAGTAATTTTTTCCTCAGCAGTGTTCAGCTGTCCCCTTCCCAAGAGAGGCATCATTTAGTGCTTCATCTTGGGGATGAGGATTAAAAACTGATGAGGAACAGTGAGATGAAGCACCTCTACTCTGAACAGGAGCAAAGCTTTCACCTTTTTTTCCTTGGCCAAAGCAGCTTCCTGCTGATGTCACAGAAAGATCCAGATTACTACATCCTCCTAGACCTATACTCTCTCTTCCCAAGCGACTGACAGAACAAGTTTATCCTTGATGCTGTATTTTTGGTGGTGGTGTCCTTACCTTGTTGCTCCTATGGCTGTACCTCTACACTTGAGGCTCTTCCCCAGACTCATGTAAGAAGGCTTTTGCTCTTTGCAGCCATCAGATGGTAGCCACATACCATCTGGGGACTCAGGTGGCACAAGTGCAAATGTAAAAGGCACAGAGATACACTGCCATCTTCATTTCCAGAGAGGCTAGAGACTTAGGGAAGGAAGGAAATAGCAATTTTTCAAGTCACATGCACATTGTCTCCCTTTTCTACCCTTAAGTCATTCCCTACATCATAGCTGTGGCAAGGTTCAAAAGAGTCTGGGGTATATTCACTGTTGTGCAAATCCAGCTCTTATTTACGACTCAAAAATAATTGTTCCTTCCCCCTAATTCTTCCACAGAGATAGCAATCAAAAAACTTTGGAGAACTTTAAAAAAAAAAACCTCCAAAAAGCCCCCAAAACAACATTTTTTCTCCTCTCACAAACAGAGTGGAGTATTTACCACCTACAGAAGGTGTACAAAGAATTGATGAGAAATCCAGAAGCAATGGAAGTACCCTTGTTAAATACAGTGTCTCTTGGGAATATAAGAGTTAGACTTGCTATTCATGCAGCTAATGCTTCATCACAGCAGATCCTTTTCCTTTTTTGGTTTGAATTTGAAAGCTAGGAGATAGAATATCAGAACACTATGCTTTGGTGTTCCGAACTCATTTTTCTCATTAGGTTGTATGCTCCAGGATATAGTTAGATCCCCTAGAGATTTATCGTCTTTCATACGACAATCAAAGGCCTTGAAAGGTGTATAAGTATTAGTTTTGAAAACACATATGGCTTAGAACAAAGAGAAACAGACTGATCAAACAGCAGGGGCAATGTACAGGAGTTAATAATACAAAATAATTCTGAGCAGCAGCCAGTTTTCACAAAGCAAACATCTCAATGTGGATGCCATATTGTCAATCAGACTCAGTCATTTTCAGATGTAATGGGAAGCAGAATACAATATCTACATCTGATGTATGAACACAACTGTAAAGAATCAATACCATCTGGCTGCAAAGCATTTGGTCATTTAGTTAGCAAAACCAGGCCATTCACACAATAAAGAACAGTTCAGACAATATGGGAACCTCATATTTTTCAACATATCATTTGTAGGGCAATTTTTAAAAGAGGAGACAAAGTTTCAGCAATGCTTTACCAATAAATTTGAATGTAGGGAATAACCTCGGTGAGGGCCAGGGGTTGAGGTGGAATCTGTGTTCCTTCAGGAAAGGTTTATGCCTTCATATGTGTTACATTACAGTCCAAACTCAGAGCTGTGTATGCAGGTCCAGGGCCAGGTCTGGGTTTGGCCCTGCATTTTCTCATTATGCTTGTCACAAGACATCAGAAGTAATCACACCACACAGCACTATGAACGCTAATAGAATAAACCAGTGATTGATGAAGAACTTTATCCTGAAGCATCAGCTATCTTTACTTCAGTTTCATGGGTACGGCAGCATTAACTGTTTCCATACTGACTTAACTCTGTTATGCCAGTAATTAGCACTGCTGCTATTCACTGAAATTGCATTTCTATGCCAATGCTCTCTTTTTCCTCCTTTTTCTTCTTCCTCCTGAAGTCCTGGTCACATTATTTACCTTCACTTGAAAAGCTGGATAAAAGAAACATCATGTCATGCTGCCTTCCCCAAGCCTTCCCACTTGCAAATTAGGCAGCACTCTTGGTGCTTTGAGAGCTAACAAGCTCTCGAAAACCTGGGAGCAGGTTTGGGTTTCTAATGAAGTGTAAATCTAGGGGATGAAGGAATTGTGTCATCAAGCAGGAGAATCTTCTGTAGTGGGAAAGGAGCAGCCAGCACTCCATTTGTCCTGTTTGGAATTTAATGCTGCCCTAAGATCCGACATGTAACTGATACCCAAGAATACACCTGGACCTTGGCTCTCAGAAAAGTCTTTAGGGATAAAGGGCAAAAATAACCGCAATGGGTAAAATGCCAACTGGCTGAATTTAGGAAGGAATGTATGAGTAACACGGGACATGCTAATACCAAGCCAAGTACTGACTTACAGTGAACTGGTTTAGCTTTAGGAAAACTCACTCAGAGGGCAAATTACATTAGCTGAGAATCTGACCAGTATAATTTTCTAGGCATTTTTGTTGTTATTGTTGTTGTTGTGGAGAAAATAATGTACAAGTTCACTCATTATGCCACATTCTACTCACACAAGAACTTAAAGGGATCTCATATTCTAAGAAAAATAGCAGATTTAGTATTTATTTATATAATAAATATGTTTGTGATCCAACAGCATCAAGAAAGATTGCACAGCCAGCCCTGTAGGATGACCACTTAAAGAGTGGAATTCTGCAAAGTGCTATCTTGTTCCACAGTCAGTAGCCTCTGTGAGGATGCTCACAATGTAGTAAGAAAGAAGAAAACCTCAGACATGCAGCAATAGCTCTGAGATAAAGGATGAACTCAAGTCTTCTGACCTTATCACGGCTCATATTTTTTATTTTGTTTGTTTACAATTACAAGAAAATAAATGAATGGCCTTGTCTACTCTCATGGTTGCTACTATTTTGCCTGTACTTGTTAGTTTGTCGACATCACAAAACATTGAAGATTAGTCCTTGTAAGCAAAGCTTACACACCTTCATGCCTCCTGATGTAAACCAGTACACACTCCAAGAAGTTCGCAACATCTTAACTTTTCTTTAACTTTTTCTTCAACTTTCACATCTTACATTGTCATACAGACAGACCGAAAACAAGCAGCAGTCAGACCACCTGTGTTCATGAAAATTCTACGGGGAAAAATGGAGTTAACTCGACTGCCTACCCTCACTTCAAACAGCCTGAATACAAGTTAAACACAGTCGCTTCTACTTGATTTTCGTCATACACATGCTGAGCTCTGCCAGGTTTCCCAGTGCAGTGGAGCCAATGGACAGACAAATCCTGGGCTGCATCCCACCCCATTGACTCCAAGAGGCCTCCACACAATCTGTCCCCTGAAACACATCTGGCTACAATTTCTATTTTTAGTTACGCCTGACAAATCTTGAACTGCTGAGATCAGAATTTAAAGAAATACATGAAAAACACTATTTTTCCTTTTAAAACACTGTTCTCCTGGGTCTTCTAGAGTTAATAATTACTGCTCTGCTCAGCTAGTGCTGCCATTATATCGCTCAATAAAATGGATCATTTTTAACTCTCAGGAGCATGGGAAGTGCTGCTTCTTCCTTGCATGAAAGTAGGAATGTGTCAGCTTTGTTTAGCAAATACAATATTCAATGTCTTTGCTCTTCGCATTCGGGATCAGTACTGCACCAACAGCAAGGAGGCAAAGTAGACCCTGAACATTCAGACTTCTTTTAACAGAAATTAAGCGTGTAAAAAAATCCCCCAGGTAAAAAGCAAACCTAAAAGAAAAGATTTCCCCAGGAACATGCAAAATACAAGTCATGTCCAAAACTACTTTAAACATTCTGATTCTATGTTGTGCTGTCAGAAGTTGTACCTCACCACTGAATTAGTGGTTCACATAATTTTCACTGCAGTCGCCAGAAGATATGGCTGGATCTGACTGTTTTTAACTTAAGTTGTCAGAGTGATAGCCCACACCCCACAGGAAAGCGAGGGCAGTAAAACAGCCTCAACACCCCTTACTTCCAGTACTATTCATCATTTACTCCCCAGCTGTAGTGACTATACAGTATTACATGTAAAAAAGCCTCCTTAATGGCCCAGACTGGAAAAGTATCAATGATCTCCCAAGCCTATTGACTAGCTATGGGGTTGAAACAGCCATAGCTCTGCAGGGATGATTCTGTGCCAAGATTACAATATGTGCCTAATGCACAGTAACACTTGAAATACTATCCTGATTTTCATATATTTTTTTCAGGCTAAAGCCTTAAGAACTCTGGTCCTCACAGGGAATACACCATCCCTAAATCAAAGAACCCAGCAGACAACTCACCTGTCCAGGCGTCAAAAGAAGTCACAGTGGTTCCTTTGCTCAGAGATGGAGGCCCACTTGGCATCATATTATGTTACTTACTATCATGGTACTTTCACCTAGGAGTATGTGTGGAACATGTCTATAGAACAAGTACAGATGAGTCTCAGCCTCCTTGATGTTAGAGGCTGAACTGGCTCCCTGTGTTCTAAAAAGATCTTGGTATAGAGAACCTTATCTCCTGAATAGATATATTGGTTTGGTTGCTGTTCTAAACTATATCATTTGTAGTTCATGCCCTGGCAGAAAGAATCTGAGTAGGTAAAAAAAAAAATTCTGAACATGGAGGAAAAAAAAAACAATTTGAAAGAATGAAATGTGGGAGCAGCCTCTATTATTCCTCCTGTGAATCTTCAAGTTTCTTTTCAGAGAAGGAATGTTTCCATCCTTCTGAAAAAGCCTTGGGCTCACAACTCTTTGGATTCTCTGAATCTTCATTAATCTTCAGTAAGCATATGAAGAATCCTTGCACCCCCACACCATTCCTTCTCATGACCTCCTTTAAGTTCCCACTTACAGCCCAGTATAACTCCACTTCTCAGGACTCAGCTGACACCCAGGCCAAGTATTTGGTTTGCCCAGAAGAGATTCAACAGAGACTCATAAGGATTGTGTGCCTTATCACCACAGTCCCACTCTTCGGCGGCTACAGAAAGAGTCCTTCTTAGGAAAAAAGGGAATAAAAGTATTGAAAGAAAAGAAGACCTCCTTACTCCCTCGAAGACTCTTCTTCATCTCTTCAGACTTCAGGCATACAATTCAGTCTCTTAACAAAACTAAATGCGGGAGGAAAAAAAAACAAGAAGAAAGCAAAGGAGAACAGTGGATACCAGATACTTTACAGATCTTTCCCACTATGCTCCCCTATTTAATCAAAATTGGTGTGCAACACCTGAATGTAATTCTTCAGCCTGAGGACAATATAAGCAGCACATTTTCATGCCTGATCCTACCCAGATGGGCTGGCTCCCTGACAGCAGAAGCATTTCATCTTACTGCATAACCCTACTACATCTGCAAAGACAAAGGAGCTGTCATAAAGGGGTTCCCAAACATAGCAGAAGCGGAGCCCGGGGGGTGAAGAAGAGGGGAAAACAATAAAAGTAGATCTGCTGCACTCATACTTGATATGAACACACATGCACACAAAAAAAAAATCCATCAAGAAGATAAAGGACTTCTCAGATAGGGAATCCTGCTGCTAACATTACACAGCCTGAACTGCTACCTGACTAAAAGGGAGCCTGGCAACAGAGCTCAGAGGCACTGAATTTGGACTGCCAGTAAAAGCATGGGTCTGGCGAGCCAGCTTGGGGTCTGTGTCATGAAGCTGCATTTTCAAGATTAGTGGGACCAAAAATGGGCTTGGAACCACACTATATTGCATGGAAGAGTCTTACCCAACTGCAGAGCAAAAAGGGTCATGCAAACAGACGATAGATTTTGAGTCCTAAAATGGGAAAGAGTGGGAAAAAGGGTTCTGATACTTTTTGCTTACTCTTTTTCTTTCAGGAAGAGCAAGGTTTTTCAATCTGATGCTTGTTTTGCAGCACTGAAAGTAAAGGATATCCTATTTACAATGCCTGGGAACTTACCACAAAACCTGAGGCTTTGTTTTGGTCGTTTGTAAACTTCTGTCTTATTTTCAAAGTTGATTTAGCATGTGGCAAATAATAATTAGTGATAAGTCTCAATAATTTAATCATCGCTCACAGATGGCTTTTCTTTATTAAAAAAAAATATTAAAAATTGCAGTAGTCTCATCTTGCTTATTTTAGGCTGAGACTCCAAGTTCCAGAGGTCATCTAGTGAGCTCTTAGGAACCTGCTGGGGTATAAATGAGTGACCTGAGATATTAGAAAAGGTAAATACCCCAATGTTTAGAAATGAACAGATGTTCTTGAACATCCGAGTCCCCCACTGACTTTAGAGGGAAAAAAGAGTAGATGAAAGGTTGCATTAGCACCAAGTTTCTAAATCTTCATGTGTCAGGGTGTCTGGAGTTCACTGAAGTTAATGAGAGCACTGGGTGCACAGAAAAAGGCAAGACACATCGCTCTGCAGCTGTGGGAGGCTGTGGCCCACTCGCTAGAGTTTCCTGTGTTCATTTGTTCATGGAATAGAGCTTAGGTTAGCTCAGGAGAGAGTTCCTCATTTCCTCCTCCTCCTGCCCCTCTCCCTAACCAGACGTGACAATGTTACTATATTATTATCCTGTCAACACCACAGGGAGAAATACAAGTAAAATTCAAGCTGAAAGGATAGCCAAAAACAGATCCCATGCAGTACCTTTCAGATTCAATAGCCCATCACAGGAAAACAGAAACCTTTACAGCCAGACTGTGGTTTCATTTAAAATGTTCATGGGCAAATGATTACCAGCAACTCTTTGAGGTCCTGTTGCTATGGGTAATTCCTACTGAAAGCCATAGGAGCAACCTGCAGCCAAAAGGTGGGATGTAACTTTTGGGGCTGACAGGATAAATCACATCCCAGACTGGAAGGACCAGGCTGTGTAGGTTTCACTGTACCAGTGTCCTTCAGTTTTTCAGTAGCACTGGGAAAGACATACCCAGATTGAAGTTGCACTGTACAAACCACTGGACTATAGATTTTCCCCTGGCAAGCCTCCCAAAAAAGACAAGCCACCTGAGCGGTCATAAACACATGGAAACCAAGAAAGGATGCTCAAAAGGAATGAATCAAGCAAAAGAGTCAGAGGAAGGAGACTGCTTAAATGAAATGCCATTAAACATTCACAATATGTAGAAGATTCCTTTTCATTGAAAGGCTTTTGCCTGAGTTTACCATATTGGAGAAGTCAGAGATACAGCATTTTTAGAGCAAAATTCAGAAGCAGGACACCTCTCCCTTTCCTGCAGCCTACCAAAGAGTTATAGCTGCAAAATAAACCACCACTACCTCTGCTCAATACACGCTACAGACAAAAGCATGACACAGACATTATTAATCTCCTTCAATGCCACAAAGGCAGTCTACAGCTTTTCCTTCAATGGGTAAACTGAAAGACACATAGTCATTGCAGGAAAGGCAATTATCTATCTGTAGACCATTTTCTTTGGGTTTTTTTCTCCTTCATCTAAGGACAGGTAAATAGGAAATTGTGCCTAAGTAAAGATTTGACCCCCAAGACACTGCATCCTGAAAATAAAGAACTCAGAAATATCCATCCTGCTTTACCCTTTGTCTTTTCACTCTGAAAATTCCCCAGGGTCTGCTTCTGGCCTGCTGAAGAGAGGTTTCTTCTGTCAGTCCATGGGGGACCAGGATCTGCCCTCAAGTCTCTAGAAAGTACGAGAAGAGTTTTCACAAATACCATGTGACATACTGGTGAGAAGTACAGGTTTGTCATGTGGTAAACAACAGTCTTTGAAGATTTCCAGCCAAACATGCAGGATTTGGAAGACAGCTGTCCTGCTTATGGGGTCCCTGCAAGAGCAGCATTATGTTCTTGCTCAGAAATCATTTCTCATGGCATGCAAATGGATCTCTACTGGGGCTGGCGAGGAAGTAATTGAATTCTGAGTTCATGTTCATTCAGCTCTCTGGGACTGAACTACAGAAATAGTTTCAAGCCTGAAGGTGGTTCACATAGCACTGCGGTCCTTTCATATGTCAGCCCTGCTAAGCCACCAATTACGTATCTTGACAGACCCATTAATCCTCAGCAAGTCTCGCACAGGAAATCATCCTGTTTCCTCTCCGTAAAATAAAGCGTTCCCATTATAAGGGAAAGAGCATTGTTGTGCACCTCTGCAGCTAAATATGATGTAACCAGCAGAAGAGCTGTTTGTACTGAGTGACAGAGTGTGGTTGGAAACAAGAAAGGGATCCAGGACGACCAGCTGGGCTACTGGTTAGCAGGAGTGAGACAATAGGGTCAGCTGACCTCCTGAAAAGGAGAAATTTGTAAGGACAATGTGAAAAAGACAAACCCAAGAGGTCTTTGAAGCAGCTTCTGCTTGGGCTAAGAACCACACTGACATCAGTGTTCTACCTATGACAACTGGAACCAAGTTTAAGAAGCCTAAAATTGGCAAGACCTAAACCAAAAATGCAGTATCTACACTGATGACAATATAATTGGAAAATATAACTCAGATACATGCAGAAGGCTCAACTG
The DNA here is from genome assembly GCA_013397725.1 of Rhagologus leucostigma. Classification (NCBI taxonomy): domain Eukaryota; kingdom Metazoa; phylum Chordata; class Aves; order Passeriformes; genus Rhagologus; species Rhagologus leucostigma. The sequence continues at coordinate 63,582 of VZTD01002915.1, forward strand.
TTTTTCATTGTAGACAACTGCATTATAGCTGCTTTGAACATAAGCCCCTCAAAATTAGCAGGAAGCTCTCAATTGCTCTCAACGAGCAAGAGGACTGATTCCAGGATAAGAACTAGCACTTGGAGATTCTCTGCCCAAAAGCAAATTTCTGCCAGATGTGGCATTTCTTCTCTCTTTTGCCTCAAGAAATAGGCAGTGCAGATGTACCTCATCCTTTGTTTGGGACACAGGCAAGCTGTGGCACTTCATAGCAATGCCAGGCTGCAATTTGATCACACGTCTTCTGCAATACCCTTTACCTGATTTGCTTTCCAGTATTGTCCTACAATCCATGAAGCAAGCCTATTGGTAAGGAGGCAGACAGAGGCACAGCTACCAACAATGCTCACTGTATTTTTGTGAGCAGCTGTCACAACCCAATGATCTTGCACAAAGTAAAGTTTATGTTAGCAACAGAGGAGGAAGAAAAGTAATTTTATCATGTAGAAACAAGCAAAAAATAATAGAAATTAGTTTATTCCCAGAAAAAAAAGTGTATCGACTTTGCAAGGTGTTGAACAACCCTCTTGGAAAGGAGTTGGTCTCTGTCCCAACAGGGAACTCTACACAGACTTCCCTGTTGCAATCAACACAATTATTTGTCTAGTGTTAATACAGTGACATGCTGTTTTGCTGAAATGTCCCTGGCTGCCTTTCAAGCTCTTGAAAAGACAGCAAAGACTTTTGTTTTGATTTAAAACTATTTTTCAGCACCTCTATGTTGGAGTACCCTTATAAAAGTGGTCATGGAGTCTTTTGACAGGGCTGTGTGACACAGGCACTTAAAGGAAGGAACTAATATTAGATGCTGACACTCAAGTAGGGACTTCTAGCCTTTAAAAAAGTTACTTCTTTTTAGCCCACTGAATTTCCCTGACACTTCCAACTTACTACTTTTTATTTTATAAAAAGGCTATCTTAACCTCTGTGTTGGTTTAACAAAGCCTGGTTTGTGGGGGCAGGAGAAAGGCTGCTCGAAACTTCTATGTCCGGCACAGAGCCAATTCCTGAAGGCCCTGACGATGGGCAGGTTACTAGTCCAATTAGAGAAGTTGGTAATGCCTCTGTGATGACATATTTAAGAAAGGAAAAACAGCAGGAAGCTCTTCTCCTGAGGAGTGGTGAGGCAGCTGCTGGGGTCCATCCTGGCAGGGGGCCGCTGGGGCCAGGGCGGCCGGAGCCCTCCCAAGGCTGGGCCCATGCAGCTGGGCCCCTCCTGAGGCCAGAGGCGCCCATGCAGTGCTGGGAGGATCACACAGCCGGAGCCGGCTGTGCGGTGCCGGCAGGGACCACGTGGCCAGCAGCAAGAGACACGGCGAGCAATTCCCTGATGCAGAGCCCAGACAAGATCAACCTCTCAACTGCAATTTACAGACACCGACTTTCTTCCAAATCAGAGAAAAAGGAAAAGTGAGGACACGTGAGGAAAACCAGCATGGAGGCACTGAGGTCAGTGGAAAAAAGGAGAGGGAAGAGGTGCTCCAAGCACCACAGTTGAGATTCTCCCGCAAGCCGTGGTGAGGGCTGTAATACAACAAACTGTTTCCCTGTAATTCATGAGGTGCAGGGGAAGGTGCAGAGATCCCTGTGCAGCCTGTGAAGAAGAGTACTCACACTGGAGCGCATGGATGCGAAAAGCTGTAATCTAGTGAGGAAGTCGGACAGAGAGGACCCTTGCTTTTAGAGATAGAGGAAGAGAGCCTTAGCTTCCAAACTAGAACAGCTCATCCTTAAAAGACCAAACCCCATAAACTAAAATGACCCACGCTAGGCAGTTGTGGGAAGACTGCTTGGCCCTTGGGAGAGACTCACGCTGTAGCAGGTTCGGGCGGGACTGCTGCTTGTGGAAGTTAAAACCACACTAAAAAAGTTTGCAGAGAACTACCTCCCGTGGGAAGGATCCCACAGCACAGCAGAAGAAACTAATTTCCTTAAGCATACTGAAGAAAGACTTTTAAGAAGTGAAAGACTGACCAAAACCCCATATTTTGTTTCCTTGCACAGTCAGTGGAAAGAGGGAGGGACAGGGAAAGAAAGGTGTTCTGAAGATTTGCTTTGGTTCTCATTACCCTTTTTACTTTTAATTCTGTTAATAATAAATCTTCTTTATACTGTTTAAATTTCGAACCTGTTTTGGCTTAAAGTTTTTTTCAATAATCCTCATCTCAACTCATGAAAATGAAGTTTTAATTTCCCCTCCTCTGCTTAACTATAGCAGAGGAAAATAAGTAGACTTTTTTTTGTGGGTGACTGGCGCTTAGCCAGCGTCAAATCACTACAACCTCAAATTTTAATTAATATGTCACCAAGGAATCAAATACTATGATAAAGCAATGCAAGTATTACCACGCAATATGGAACTAAAAGAAGTCAATAAATTCTTGATAGTATGTGTTCATAAAATGGTCAAGCTTGGAAGATTCCCTTAAACCAGTACAATATCACTCTTTTTTCAAACAAAAAAAGCAAACTGTTCTTCAGGGCCCATCCTTTCAAGATTAAACAAATCCTTTCCTCCCATTTCTCTTCTATTTTAGAAATTCTATTGAAATCAGGTATTGAAAATTTGCGGTTACACACTGAAGATATGGAATCAATGTCCCATATGGCTAACTGAAAGTGTAACCATGAACAGTTCATCGCTCCGAAAATTTACTTCTTTTGTTTTACCAACAAATGTCAAACACCTTCATAGGATGATCCTGTTCCTGCCAAATTCCACAAGGTTTTCACAAAACGTTATCACTGAGCTTCCAGCAAACTGTTCATATTAAATAACTCAAAGTTGACCTGATAACAGAGAAACTATGGCAGGTGATTGAAGTAAGCTGGATCTTTTGATGCCACAATAAATCAAATCCACTGCAAAACAGTGTTGGTAAAGGCAAAGACCTTACACAGCAAAGGACACAGTAGAGCTTTCAATGCTAAATGTGTTGGGAAAGGCAGGAATTGAAAAAAATGAAAGTTGAAACACACGTAAGAAGGAACCACATGGTGGCAGTTCAAAAGTCTAACCATCTTCCTGTAGTTAAACAAGAAAATAACTGTGGGTAACTGTTGACTTTGCTAATGGCATTCATGGAGGGTTTTCTGAGGTTCACTTTGCAGATGAGGAAACTGAGTCAGAGGAACTAAGTAAAGGGCCCAAAGCCACAGGCAAACTTCACTGCCAGGGCCAAGTTTCAGAAGTCCCCTGCAGACACCTGACTTCCAGTCATACCATGAGGCCTCTGCAGTCTGTTAGATCTACAATGATTTCACCTATTCTTATAAAGCAAGGAGGATTAGATCTGTCTATTTTTTCAAAGTGTATGTTTGTTTTGAAGCATTCACATGCTTGCAGTAAGAAAGGCTATGAAACCATCACAGGGAAATGTTTTTCACGCAGTCTAATATAATTTCTCCACTTTGAAATCAGGTATCTTAAAATGTGCATCTGTGTCATCTTTCAGCATCCAAACCCCTGCAAAATGGAACAGAGTCAGAGTTTTGGCAGAAGAATGATGTTTCACCTTGCAGCTTAACAATAGCTTAGAACTGCTGGTACCCTTCAAGGAGCTCAAAATCTTGTACAAGCATAACACCACAGACAACAGAGTCAAGAGATGTCACCTTACCTATCTTCTGGCTTCTCTCCAGGACCTAGCCCTTTTCTTCACCACTTCTCCACCAAAATTCTTCTCCAGACTCCTGACACAACAAGCAAATCTAATACCAGCTTCCCTTCCAAAATAGTTGTAATGCGGCCCTTGAAGACCTGTACTGAAACGTTCACAGCTCAGGTGTAACAGAGGAAAGAGGACTTATGGACTCCAAATACTTAGGTAAAATGTAGGCCAAATTCATAGATTTCTGTTTACATAGATTCTGAAATCTATTCACTTTCTCCAGTTAGCTGAATAGCTTTTTTATGAAAAGAGGATAAAACTCTTTATCAAGATACTGAGGACCAATGCAGTTCACTATATTTCAATGGTACATTTCTGTTCCATGAAGAATGGGTCTGTCTGGGTTTATAATTTATCATTTTAACACTTCCTGCTAATAGCATCTGATTTTCTTGAGTTGTCCAGATGCAATGAGGCCTTCCAAATGCAATATGCCATCTTTTTCCAAATGGAGCACAAAGGCATTAACAGCATCAGTCACAGTATATAAATAATAAGGTTTTGTGGTGATACAGTAAAATGACACAAGTTCTTATGGAGGTTTCCAGTGGACACCCCACAAAAGCAAGGTTGAAGTTTTCAACGCATTTTGTGCCATCATATACAAGTAATGCAGTCAAGTACCCAGTTATCTTTACAGAATCGTGAAAAATAACCAGTCAAAAGAAAAATTAACCAGATAGGCACATTCATTTCCACCATGCAGAGCACAATCCAGCACATTTTCTATTTATGCAAGTACAAGTATTGCATTGCCTCGACTCTTCCGTAATTGTTTGCCTAACCTAGACCAAATAGACTATGTAGCTCTTTCCCTGTATTACAATCCTCTAAATCCAAATCTGGATAGACCTGCTTAACCAATAGTCTTCCTGCACATCCAATAAATCCAAAGTCTCAAATGGCTGCCCCAGTTCTCCTCAAGTCCTTGTTTTCTGTTCATAAGGCTCATTTTCTTTCCTGTAGGAGCAGTTTATTTGTTCATTCCATAGCACAAGAATGATCACACCAAATCAGAGCAAATAACCAACTCCCACCACCTCCAGGAGTGACCAACAGAGAAATCCTACTGGAGGATATGAATATGAGACCAGCACATAACTAGCTCCCTACCGCATTCTCCCAGCTTCAAGAATTTTGACTTACGAAGGACCCAGATCTTTCCTGCTTCCCACAGTTTGCCAGAGTGGTAGTGATTAATGAAGCCAGCTGTATAATCTTCTCTCCTGCATTGCAACTGAACATGACAGATGAACTTGAGCAGACTTTCAGTGCCACCCAGCATAGCTGATAGCAGCATAGCCGCATTGGTCATGCATGCCCCATGACAACTCTCTCCTCACTCCTCATGCTACCTTTCAGCCACATCAAGGAATGTCTCTTGGATAGACTGAGGCTAGGGAAACTTGTGTTCCAACCTCTCTTCTGTAGCTGGTTTCCTGTGCAATCATCAGCAAGGCAATTTGGGATCTGTTTTTTGGCAACGCAAAGATAGGGACTCCTACACAGGTTGAATGAGAGAAGTTTGGTTCCTGCTGGAATCTCTCTAGAAGAGCGTGTTTCTCTCCACTGAATTACAGCTGAAATCCCCTTTGAGTCCTCAGCCTGCAAAACAGCATAAGGCACTGTGCTGACTCCCCAAAGCTGCTGAAGAGGAAAGATAAGTTAAGCCTTTTTAAGTTTAATTACAGTTTTGCAGGGGTGTGTAACTAGGTAGCCTTTGTTACCCTTACAAAGGCAGATGTGTATAGAAAGCAAAGTGAGGTAGTGGGTGGCATCTTTGTCCTGTGAAAAAGCTGGTTCTTTTCATGCTGCCTCTGCTGCGTGGTGAGCAAACGGGCTCTCTGCTTGTACTCTTGGGCCTATAAACATGCAATTGAACTACACCTGTACCTGACCACGGGTGGACTGACTCATGCTGACTCCACACAACACAAAGCCTTGATTTTGTCATGCTTCCACCTGTGTGTTTTCTCTTTCCTAGCTATGTGCACAGTCACAGCAGATAAGCTATTTGCCATGTTGGGGTGGGAGTAGAACTGGACTGTGCCAAGGGAACAGGCGAGAAGGACTTGCTCTAAGCTCATTTCTCCTTGTCCCTAGCCCTGATGGAATTGTATTCTGCACACACACTGAAACATTAGCATCGGCTGATTTGGAAGGAATATTGGAAATGAAGTGATAGCAGAGTAAATGTCAATGCATTCAGTGTGACACAGTGAGCACCAGATCTTAAACAGCTTCATCATTGTGGCATTTACTGTATCCTGAAATAATATTAATCCCACTGTTGTCCTTCTTGATGGAATCATCCATGAATATGGTTTATGGGACTGGCCAAAGTGCTAATAGGTTAAAAGAACAACCTATCCAGTGTTCCACTAAATTAAGGTCGCTTCATGGGATTTAATGAAACAAGTACTATGTGGGATTTCAAAGGACGTTCCTGTAATTCATGTCTATTTAGGGCTCCTGCTAACCAGAAACCTAATTTCTTTGAGTAAAATAGGTTTTTGTGAAGCCTGGCCATGTGAAAAAAGCTTTAAAGGGCAATAATCAGAAGACCTCATCTGTAACACTTCGTTATTTCAGATGAGTGTTTTGAAAGTTTGGGGGATGGAGTTATTAAAAAAAAAAGAAAAGGGAAAACAAAAAAAAAAGGCATTCTGCAAATTAATGAGAGCAAATGTATTACTGCTATTTGTCTCTCATAGATGCATGAATAGTTAAAGTGAGACCCAGACACCATTAAATTACAAATGGTGTAGATTCTTAATAAGCCAGATACCCTGTCTCACTAAATAAATAAGTAAATTGGTTCCCATAAGCCCAATGAGGAACTGATGCTCAAAAATTGTGGGCAAATGGCATCACCTAAGGCCACTGCCTCAGAAATAGACCTGTATTTCCTTCCTCAGTTCTGTATGTAAATGATGAATGAAATGATGAATGAAATGATGAATGATCAATGAAATGAAGAATAGATATGCCGCTAGAGACAGCAAAGGGAATAAGAGACAAGTGAGCTTTCTTTACTGGAACTAGAATTTGGTCAAAACACCAGAGGTGTTACCTGCTCCTGTAAAGCTGGACCTCTGATGACCACCACAGACCAAAATTTTGATCAAAGACAAAATTTCACAATTGTCTCAAGGAAATGTGAAATATTTCCATACTTTGGAATGATACAGTCAGCTCAGTATTCCCCACAAGTCCAAAACAAGCTAAGAATCAATAGCCACACTCTAACTCTTAGATTCAGATCTTGTGTCATGTTTTCAAGATTCTGGAAATAGACTGCCAATATCTGTACTCAAGCCAAGGACTAATCCTGACAAGTACTTGACATTGACATGTGCTGTCAGAAAAAGAGAAGGAGGCACACTGCTTGCATTTTGTACCTTGGTGACTCATCCCAAAGACTTGAAAACATCTACTGGTAGTGCAGGCTCTTTGCAGAAGCAAAATCAGCAACTTCAACTACATCAGACTTCTGCAAGCTGCAAAATAGCCATAACTCTGCAGCCTGTGAACTCAGGGGCCCAGCTGGACCCCACTACAGAAGATGCTGCAGGGATAGCAGTTACTTATCAAAGAATCATAGAATGTTTTGGACTGGAAGAGACCTTAAAGGTCTTCCTGTTTCAACCCTCCCACCATGGGCAGGGACATCTTTCACTAGACCAAGTCGCTATGGGGTCCATCCAACCTGGCCTTGAACACTCTCAGGGATGGGAAATGCTGCTGCTCTGCTTTCCAGCCTCCCACCTGCAGCAGGGAGGAGATGGCTTCTCTCTGACTTTCCAAATATTTTATTCCCATTTCACCCCATCCCCACACTGGTCCTTCAGTCTTGATAAAACAAAATTCTCACACTGCCAAGAAATTCTGTCTCTGACTTGCCCATAGAATGTAAGAGAACACCTTCTGCAACTTCCTGAAATCTAACATACATAACTTTTAAATCCAGCAATTCAGTGTTACCAAAAGCAAAAGGCAGCTCTAATATCTCGGTAGCAGAAATCAGTGACCATATCTGGAAAAAGTCTCTACATTAGCTATAGATATAGCATGCTCTGCCTGCCAGCCACCACTGCCTGTCCACATACCTGCCTTGGAGGTAAGCTCAGTCCTGACTTGTCAGGTGTACCCAGCATGGCACATGGAGATTTAAAGCAGCTGATTGCTTCTTGCCAAAAGGAAGTTTTTCCATGTGTGCCAAAGTGACAGCCTGCATGCATACGCGTTATTCGGATTTCTCACCTTTGGAAGGAATATGGTTCCCCAGTCTGCTGCCTTCACATGGACTCAACTGTAACAATAGTTAGGCTTCAGGGTTAAGGAAATTAAGTTCAGAGACAGGACAGATGGCAGTGAAGGTCGTAACTTAAAAGAAGGTTACCAAAAAAATATCACTCCAAATTTTACTTAGCCGTAGGTTATCTTCTTAGTAACTCTAGTATCCACTAGGCAGAATCCTCAAGACACACTTTAACCTTTAGAGATACCACCTAGATCTTGGGTTCATATCCTATGAGGCAGAGACTGACTGGAAATGAGACCACCATATATCATGTCTGCCTGACAGAATGAAACACACAGCCATCACAAGAAGAATAAAACCTTCTCTTGAATGTGTCTGCATTGTAAAAGAGAGAGGGAAAAGATTGATTTATTTAAACAGTACTTAACTAACAATAAACACTATGAAATGAAAACAAACTAATGCTCAGCCATTAAAGTATCTATTCAATAGCCCATCTGTCATATTGTTAAGACCTTTAGAAGTTGTTTAACAAAATGTTAAATAAAATGACATTCAGCAGCACAAAATGCTTGACTAGCTAATGCAACAAAAAGGGGTTGGCCTGCTGGTGTTTGATATACTGCTCTGTGCTACAGGCTGAAAGCACTGCAGCACATGAGAGGGCTCCCAGGCTCTCACTTTTTATCTCAGTGAGCAGTGCCAAAGAAGCCCAGAATCACCACAAGCCAGTCTCAGCAGCATCATGCTGGATGGAAGAAAGAGGAAGAAAATCCCAATGCAGATAGGAAAAAAAAAAAAAAGTACTATATAAGAAGTAAAATAGGGAGCAGAAGCAACAAATTGGCTAATGACAGGGAAAAGGAAGAGAGCCCCAAATGATCATATTCTTGGTGACCTATGCCTGTTCCAAATCTAGCTGTTTGTGCGTTTTTTCTCAACCACCTCATAACTTCTACATTCAGCAGTAAGGCTTGATGAATGTGGTATGAAAATACTCCAGACTGGCCATGATAGACTATTTAGTAAATATCTAACAACTTCAGAGGTGGGTGCAGTCAATTCAAAGACGTGTAAGTTTGTTTGTTTCTTATACGGGAACAGATTTTTCTCTTTTGAAAATAGTGACTCTCATACAAAATGACTTTTTAGGAACTGACTACATTGATGCCAGAGGCTTGTACATCTCCACATCTATCATCAGGCTTAAGGCAATACAACTAGGCAAGGGAGGCAGTTAGTTGGCTTTGTGCAGTAGTTGAAGAATAGATATTATTTTGCCCTGATAAAAAAGCCTGTTTCCTAAGGAAAAAAAAACCTTTCTTTCAGGTTTGCAGAAGGAAGAAAAGGAGTAAAGTATTCAAGTTTAGACATGTAACAGTTTTCACAGGGCACTACTGGACATCTGTACTGTCACAGATGATGCTTCCCAGCCCCAAATGTCACTAACAAAAACAGGAATCTGTGAAAAGAAATAGCAACATGCCAATGACTGATAAAAATAAGAGTGCAATTTTCTTTTATAATTTAAATCCTTCCCCCGGGATTACAAGTATGAAACTTTTATGCTGGTATCCACACAAGGACACCCCTGCTAGTCACATCAGTACAGGAGTGCTGTGTCAAACTCTAGCGTAGAATGTCATAGCCTAGAGAGCTTACAGATGTTTTCACTGACCTTCAGTGGTAGACAAATACATGTCAGGATGAACAATGATTAAAAGTAACCAACATTCCCAGGTAGCTTATTGATTTAGAAAGTACTCCCTCTGAAAATATACTTTTAATCAACTGTTATTGAATACATCAGAATTGAGATACAATAGAAAACAGGAATTCAGTACGTGTTATCAAGTCTAGGTAAACACTGACTGACAAATGCAGAGAGTGTACCCTGGCTGATAACAGATACTAAAATTGCAAGTGATTGATAAACAGATTCCTTACCTGCTATGTGTACATAACTAAGAATAAATTTTAAAAAAACCAAAACTACTGTTTTCCCTGCCTTAAGTACATGCTTAGAAAAAGGAGAGAAAAAAGGAAGAAAAAACCCAATGTGCTATGCAACGCTGGTTCTAGAACCAAATCATGTGCCATAAAGGCACATTAAGTACAAAGCAGATGCAAACACACCTTCAGCATAATGGCAAGAGTGACAAGGAAACCACACAACTCTTCTCCCTCTCAAATGTCCTCTCACAGCCTGTTGCTTCAGCAAGACCTATTCCAGATGAATAACGGAAAAACAAGACCACAACAGTGTTCTTGTTGATGACATGAGTAAAATAACAGGATGTATGTGTATGTATATATATGTATATATATATATATATGTATATGTATGTATGTATATATATATATTTACTCCTTTCTCACTGAAATTATCTTGGCTGTCAGTAAAGAATGCTTACAGTAACATCCCAGAATGATCATTTTCCAAACTAAGAGCTCTAAAGGTCATCCTTCAGTTATACTGTGTCACCACTTGGGAAAGGGGGAGGGGTTCTTAGCAAAACATATGGCAGCAGCAGTTTATTTTGTCACATTGCTGTATTGTTTTGAAGTGAAAGAAGGCTTGTAGAGAGAGACAGTATCTTTTATTAGACCATCTATTATCATTTCTTCCCTGCCCTTTTAGAAGTAGTTTATTTTATGGGTTAAGGGTGACTAGAGCAGAGAAAAGAGCTCTGTTGTCGTACTCACAGACAGGAGCAGAGCAACAGAAATAAAAAGGGAAAATAAAAAAGAAATAAAGACAGGCTGATCTATTCAAAAGCTGGCATATGAGGGTTTTATTAGAAACATACTGGCAGAGTGAGAGGAAAGAAAACAAGGGGAAAAAAGACGCATCCTATACAGTGAGTATCTGACTGTACAGTCTGAGTCTAAGAGGTAATCCTAAACTCCAGCCAGGTCAGCAAAAAAATTCTCACAGATGCCAGTCCAGCCTCTCCTGTATGCAGTTTTCAGTTACGTGAACACGTCTGTGAATGTTCAAGCGAGAAAGAGGATATATGCCCTATTTTAGACTTTGTAACCCTTCCAGTGCAAATTATGTAGAGGAAAGCCAGCTAGTTGCCGGGCAAGTATGCCAGCTTTTGACACAAAGGAGAGAAGAGCATTGTATTCGCCTTTTTGGTTTTTCCTCCATTTGGGGAAATACCTTTGCACTGCCCTGACGCCCAAGATATATACAGCAATTAAAGCTTTCTATCTCCAAGCTCACTTGAATAACACCACGTAAGGTAACAAGAGAGTGCCAGCACAAGGAAGCTGTGCTGCTACAGTACCAGGGAGATCCTGGCTCCCACTGCAGATTCCCTGCTTGTATGATCATTAGTTAACTTCAAAGAAGCAGATGACAACCTTCCACAGTGAGTGAAGAAAGCTGAAAAGATGAATTACAAAACTTATTAGTATGCAAACTATACCCAGGTTCTGCAGCCAGCTATTCCTTGATAAGGGTATCAGAGATGAAACAAAAGGATAAATAAACAATCCTAGCCTCTGTTTTCAGCAGAAACAGCAGGCAAAAAAAAACCTTTACAGATACTAACTCTATTGGAAACACACTCCTCTTTTTCTATCAAATATATTGCACTGAAACTTAAATGAAGCTCTAAAACTTGAAAATAAGAAAACCCATCCCATAAATGGACAAATATGCTTCCTTGGCAAATTAGTCTTCTGGCTAACCTGTCTATTTCTTTCTCTTTAAAGCACCCTTGCTCTCATCTGAAGTCATTATGAACTGTACCTGCGGTTTCTGTTCCAGGAACAAATACATTGTGACAATGTGTATACCTGCACAGCACTAATATGATGGTTTTGCAGTTGTGGAACTAGGTGGTATCAGCATCTTTACTGTAAATACTGTTTTCAGGGCCCTACAACATGGACATTAAAAAAAAAAAAGCCAACTTCTTTATAATGGCCTGTTTCCTGAGCCACTCTCAACATGCTCAGTTTATCAACAGGATTGTGCCCTTTGTAGCAATTGGTGGGTTTTCACATTTAGAGATTATTTTAGGGTACAATGTAAGATGTAACCAAAAGTATGTATTCTATTACCATCTACACAAGCTGCTAAGATAAGTGGGGCAGTGTTCTTTACCTTCTGCATGACTCAGCCCTGATAATTCCCTCTAGGGAAACAGCAGCCACCCTGAGGGGGCTATCTCCACTAATGGGCCATCAAGGTCTCACAGAGTGACTCACAGAATTACATCATCCCATTGTGAGATGCCCTGCCCTGGGGGGAGGAACCGAACATTCCTACCTGTATATAATCTGAGCCTTGGGACACCGTGAGGGCACTACCGCTGGATTCCCAGAGGACGAGAGCTCTCAACCACCACCACTGGATCTTCAGAGAAAGACCAGACCTTTCTACAGGATCACAGAACCACATCCATCACTCCAATGGGACTGTAGCTACCATTTAATTGGACTGCTACCATCACCCTGACCAACAGGGTGTCAGGTCATATTCTGACGTTATCAGTTTAAGACAGTGTTTCTGCACTATTGCCTTTATTGTAATTTTCCTATTAAATTGTAGTTCTGACTTGGAATCTCCCACTAGTTTGCTTTCAAACTAGTACAGAGAGAGAGTAAGTTTCTCAGGCTTAACTCTTCTCTAAATACAGGAGGAAATCTGGTTTATAAATGCATCAGGCAACTATATTCCTTACTAATATGAGCTAGTACAGCTGCACTAATAACCATGGAGCTGCACCTTTTGATAACAGCAGAGGGTCTGGACTATAATACCACGCTATTAGGGGCCAATAGGTCTCATCATTCCTCCCTTTAAAAAAAAAAAAGAGAGATTGAAGTGTAAAACCCAACTACTATGACTATATCATCAGCTTCATATTTCAGGCAATTTATGTGTGGTTTTTAACCTGAAGTGGGCTTCGATTAGCATGAGAGACATCTGCAAACCACACAACAGGGCATTCATCTATGAAACTAATTGATTCACACCATTTCAGATTTAGCAGGACACATGCTGACTTGGTACACACCCCCACCCCACTTTAAACCAGATGTGCAGCAACTGATCAAGAGTGCCTTTTCCCAAGCATGTTTTTTCTTCCTGTTGAACTACTTGTTATAGAGGTAGGTCTGCTGAAAGACTACTGAACTACACGGTTAAGGAAAATGCACAGAGAGGACCTGCATCTTCAACTGAAGCAGAATCCCTTGGATCCATGTCAGCCACAGAGAAGCCATGCTGCTGTTAAACAGCTGATTAGTTTATTCTGCCAAACATCTGAGAGCATCATTAGTCACACAAATGGCTTGAATTATGATCAAATGAGCTGAGTAACCTGCTGCCATGAAACTCCATGAGTCCTGTTTTTTCAGGTCTCAACATGTGTTACTCAGCGTGAAGTCATGTCTCCTGGCTCTATCTGATGGCTCATGCAGGCCAGGGTTTAAAAGTGCCCTTCTCATCCTGAGGACAACCCTTCCTACTGAATTCTTTTACCCCAAGATTGCCCCAGTATATACTTCCACTGGACAAGGAGAATTAATGCAGCATTTTCAGACATCTTTTGTCACTGCACTATCACACACTCTTTTCGATGACAAGTATAGAGATGTGTTGCTGTCTATTTTTTGAAAACAAGAGTAAAATCAAAAACCAAACCACATTTCCCTGATGATTTGAAACTCAGTGATGATGAAAATGAATTAATGAAACCGGTTTGTCATCTTGCTAAGACAGGACCAGGCTATCTCTACCACAGAAAGAGTACCAGCACACCAGCCATGAGATTTACCTCCCTCCTTTACACTTTGCTGCAACCCAACCATTTATAACAAAGAGGCTCTGACATAGATCAAAATACATCAGCTCAACCTAACTCCAACAGAAAAAATATTAAACGCCAGTATTTCAAAGCATCAGTTCTCCAGTCCTCTCTCACTTTCGAAGGCTGACACCTGCTGTGATAATTTCCAAGAGTGAGTAAATCCCTGTAGTCCAGCAGATGAGTGATTCTTGTACAAGCAAAAATATCAGTTTCCGATTATATTTCCTCTAATGGGTCTCTAAACTCTTTGCTCAGAAATAAAAGTACCCAGGTAGATCACGCAGAAATGCAGGAATCTCCCGTATGTATTTCCATTTGTCCTGTGAAATACTTTACTAAGTAGGAGTTATTTTGTACAGAATCAACACGATGGAAAAAATTCCTGCTGTTCTCAATTTAGTGACACTGAAATATTTTATCCTGAAATACAGAAGAGTGTTTCTATGCACAATCTTCCCCAAAATTATTGCATGGAAAGGTATCAAGAAATATACAGGCATACTGATGAAAGATTTATAAGGATAGCCACAAATCAGTGTGTTCTTTCTTAGTTTTACAAGTTCTGAAATTAAGAGTTTTGTTCTCACCTCTGGGAATAAATGGATTTCTAAAATCTGAAGGATTTCACAAATGTACTGCTGCGACCAGGAACAGTTACACTCATTTAGCCATGACTCATCCATCAAGAAGCTCCACAGACAACTGCTATGTCAGCACTGCCAGACAAGAAATAAGCACCCAGGTTTATTCTAGTTAATGACCTGTGATTTTTTTTCATTCCTGTTTTCAAGCACTTCCTGCAGAGAGCACCTGAACTAGAGTATAGCCGAGCTAGAACTACAGCAAGTACCTGGTGAAATGCTACAGATGTTATTTTGTATCATCAGATAAAATCACAACAAACACTACTGGCTTTAATAACAGAGAGGCCAAGATTTAATCATATTTGCACTCATGGGTTGGATCAAATGAAACAAGTAGTTTCAAGAAAAACATTTCCATTCAAAAAACTCTCTTTTCTTCCTTTTAGGAGAATAAAAACAAAACTATCCAGTTTCAAGGGAGATATACTTATTTGAGTTCATCTGAACTACTGCAGTGCCTCATGACATTCCAGTTTTCAGCTATGACACCACTGACACATCACATGTGTAACATGTACTGGCTTGGAAAATATATTAGTTAGTATACTAATAATAATTAATATGATATGGAAATACCACTTTTCTTCTGCCAGGAATTCTTTTATTCAAAAATATGTTTACAGGTCACGTTTAATTATTACAGCCTGACATAATGTATGAGGGGAGGAAGTATATCACAAATAGTGTATTTATAACTTCCAATAGCTCTTACTATATGAAGACAAGACAGAACCTCAGTGGGACTAACACCTGTAGGCCCACAGCAGCAAATCTGCGCCAGTCAGTGAAATCAGTTGACTCATTCTCTGCCATAATACCTTTTCCTATTGTTGATGAGGAGACACTTCACAAAAAATAAAACCACTGATCTTCATATTCCAGATTACCATAGAAAAATAGTGGTTTTCCCCACTGAGAGACAGGTAGAGTTAGTCAGTAACTCTCTTTTGCACAAATTCACCCTCTCAGATTTCTAACACTTTCATTACCCAGCTCATACAGTTCACTGCAATTGAGATATGATTGTTTTCATTAATTAGAAGAGATTAGCAATCCTAAAGTCCTCTCCTGACAGAAATAAAGGCATGATCAACAAAATTATGCCCATTTAAATGTGGAGTTAAAGAGCAACACACGCCTTGCAAATTTGCCACTAATACATTTTCTCCTCTTGCTGAGTGTTATCATATTTATGGATTTCCTATGGCTTCCAAGATGATAACTGCAACTCATGTTTTTAGGAAGGGACATCTGGATAAGGCACATATCCAGAATTAGTATTCTTCTTGCAGCAGAACTCCAGCATCTGTTCCATATGCTATTGTATCTTGTATATTGACTAACTTCCAGTAAAACCAGATTTTGCAGAGTTTACTACAGTGCTGTTAGAGTGCTCATCAGTATGTTTCTCCACTTAGAATTCAAAACCCTACTCAGCATTAAGAAATACAAGCTTATAGCTTTTTTTCTCCCAAGAAACCTCGCGCTATGCAGTTCTGTACACTGTCACAGTCTTTGCATCGCTGTGGTTACAGACAGCAGATGTCAGTTTTGTCTGCAATGGTCTTAAAGAAGGCTTTGTTCCAAAGTTTCTTAATGGAGTCCTAAATATGGGGGCATTTTACCATCAGTAATCTGTAACTCCTTAAGGGCTTATTTTCCCTTCATAACATTCTTACCTGTTTTCTTTTTGATACGTCTGAATGACCTGCAGCAAATGGCCAGTTCTAAGCAGAATGATAAATTAGCAGTGTCTAGATAGAGAATACAATGCTGGGGAGAGTTTGCCAACAGAACCTCAAAGTAAATAATTTTTATAACTTCCCTTAAGTTTTTTTCTGACCTTATAGGAAAGTCTCATTACATTTCCCAAACTTCCTATGTTCCTTTCCGAGTATCTCTTTAATCTGGCAAAGAACCAGAGTATTCCTTGCTTTTTATCTTCCATTTTCTTCAGCCTTTCTGGCTTGCCAGCAGAATTTCTTTCACTCAAAAAGTTTCAAGGAGTAGAGTTGAAAGTTTTATATCAAGAACACCTTTCAACGTGCAGTAGTTCTACAAATTAAGATTCTCTGCAGACAGGTAAATGTACCCATGCTCTCCTTTGTACCATCTTCTCTTTCACATTTTTCCTGTCTAGTAAAGTTACTCCTCAGTTTTGTTTTCTGCCTTGCATGTAAAAAATTTATTTTGGCTTTTGGGGACTTAGGGATGTTATGTTCTAAGTCTTAATGTTGTTTTCCACACAACATCCATAATTCCACCATATATCTACGTTCATCCAAGACTCACCAGTCTGTCCCAAATGTGGTCTGAAACACTTTGCTCTATGAACTGTCCATCAACAGTTCGTCAAACTCCTTATCTTAATCTCACACTCTGTTACACAAAATGTACAAGTAAGTACTTGTGGGTGTATTGAGGAATTCAAATTGATCACTGTCACACCTACATCTTGTCTCTCCTACTTGAAGGCAAATGTAAGAAAAATGTTTCACTTACTCTCCTTTTCTTTTTTTTTTTTCTCCTAGAAAGGCTCAACTTTAAAGAAAATATTTGAAAATACTTTAAAGGTATTTTCATCTCCACCAGGGATTTTGCTGAGCAGTGAATCATAAGACACTTACCTTCTCACCCACATAGTGCAGTCGGAGTGCAGCTTGTCTTTTGTTCACCAATTTCAAACTGCTCCCAAAAGACTTCTGAACTAGTCCACTGCTGCATCACTGACAATCAGAGCTCCCCTCCACCCCTACAACCATGCTGTGTTGTGACCATACACAAGGAAAACCTTGTACTTCATTTGGGCTTTCCATCAGTTTCTCCCACATGCCACTTTTATGTATTTTTCTTCTTACCAGATCTTTGTCAAATTTATTTCCATTTGCCTCCCCGAAGTGTTTTATGCAGCCTGCCGACGGCATGCTTTATGACTTCCTCCCCTTTGCACTGTACACTTCTCTGTCCTCTTGACAGACAGTCTGTGAGTGGAGCTTGTATCAAAAAACAACCAATAATTTTTTGCTACTTTCTTTTATCCTCAGTAAAAGACATGTACTACACATCCCATACATTGATTCCTCTTATATCAAACCCTCCTAGTAAGTGTGAGAGTATCATTACAACTCCACTTTAAGCTCTACACATAAAGAGTCTATCAGCAGCCAAAAACCCAAAGTCTGTTGAAAATGTGCATTCATACACACACACTATCATAGCATCTATGGAGATCAGCCAAAATTGCCAAACTAGCAATTAACTTCGGATGTCTCCAGTAAGATTGCCTCCAGAAGCTGAAGGAAGGATGCCACCCATCTTCAAGTTTCTCAGCCCCATCACCTCATCCAGTGAAGGGTGGGGGTACATGGCAGCAATTCCCACAGCAGTGGTTGTCTTTCATGCTTACATTGTCAGGTAAAGTTGAGGGTGCATGATGTGTCTCATCAGCTTGCAGGACCACACCCAATGACCTTCTGCATGCTGGTTTTGCTAAGGTTTGTGGCTGCATTTTTTTTTCTGTCTTTTTCAAACAATTTGGTCTTTTACTTGCTATTCTGTTTTATTATAATTATCACTACAGGAGGAGTAACCTGGTTAATTGAAACCTAGAGTTCTTTCTTTCACTGCCTTCCAATGCACACTCAAAAAGCCAGTGTTTAAATATTGCTTGTCAAGGCGTGGGATGGTTTTGTGGAGTTGTGGAGTTCACCACGCCTTTTTGACCTTTTTTTTTTTTCTCTGCACCTGCTGAGGTAAAAAGGCCTGCAATGGAAGTGTTTTCACCTCAGTAGGGTGGGTGGAAGGATTATGTAAACAACTGTCTGGAAAGAGGGTCCTTGACAGGTCCCCTGCTGTCAAACAACAATTGTGACTTCTTGCATTTCAAAAGTCACGCTCAGATGGTTTCATCTGAAACCCTCTGGGTAATAGTAGCCTTTTGAGGTTATGATATCTCTGGATGGAATTCAATAAAAGAAATTCACTTTCAATTGAAGCCCTGGAACACTGCCAGACAGCCCCAACAATGCAATACCTCTCCAAAGAAAACTGGACTTATCCCTCCCCTCCTTTTTTCTCCTCTTCTTTCCATTTCTCTCTTCATCTTTATTTGTGCTTTTAACCTTGTTTGTGGGTTCCTTTTTTTGATATATTTCCTCTCCCAATAAGTTTGGGATCCTGAAGCCTTAAAAAAAATAAACACTTGGGACTGAAACAGTAGTATCCAGTAATAGAGAGACACAGACTCTGACAGTAGTAAAGACAAGTCGCTCTCAATAGCTGACCTTTGCCATATACGTGAAAGGAAAGAGGACAGAACCTCTGTGGATATTATTACAACCACCAGCTTCCTAGACCTTCTTAAGAAGGCTCATTATTGTAGTTACTTATTTGTTTAGTTTAAGGAAGGGGAAAAGCTCACAAAACCTGTCTCGCTTCCAGAGGCAAAAGTGTTGGCTTGGGTTGCCATTCGTGATGACTTGGGATTTTTTTTTTTTTTTCATTCCACCCCTTTTTTCCCTGGATTTAGCAGGAGTTGCAATAGTCTGTCTTCTCTTGGTTTTAATCATCTAAGCTGATTAAAGAGTGTGCACAGTTGGGAGGCAGAATGAGAATGGAGAAGATGCACAAATCTTGTGAAAGCAATAATTTTCTCCAATATTTTCTTCATCAATGATCTACTTCTTGAGCTGTTACTACACATGTCATTTTCATTTGATTTTCCATCAAGACAAATGGGCATAGGAACTGCATTAAAAAAAATAAATACCCCATGCCTTGGAAACTGACTACAGATCTCTTTGGCAGATTTTGTGCTGAAGTTCCTTGTGGTTTGCATTTGATTCACATTGGGCTGTAAATCCCTTCTTTTGCCTCAGTTCTACAATGATTTACTTTTCTTAAGTACATTAGGTTAAGCTTTCAAAACCAGCAAAGTAACAGCGATGTTAGAGCTTAAAAAATCTGACCTGCTTCCTCTCCCTACAGCATTATTTGTCATTTTTATCTCTCCAAAGCTCACAATCTACACAGGTTCAGGTCTGGTCAAGTGTCAGCTGAGAAAACAGGCATAGGGTTTTTGGGGGAAGAGGGTCATTTGTTCTGTACATGGTTTTTTGTTCTGATCAGCCGCATCAAAAGAATGGCAGGAGATGCTCAAACACCACCTCTAACAAGAGAGTCCAAGCCGAATTCCTAACTCACAGGGATCCTTGGGATCCACTTGCACTTTCAAGACAGCTGCCTGACTGTTGGCATCAAAGCTAAATCTAGAACACAAGCTTCGGAGCTAGCGAGTTTAAATCCCACTCTCATTTCAGATTACTCTATTTTTAACTGTTTTCCCTAAGCTGTTTTCCCTAAATACATACTATTAAATAGATGTGATAGGACTCATTTATTTCATAAGAGCAGTTCCAGCTAAAGTTCCTTGCGAAGTTTTATACAAAATCAGAGTTTTCAGCATTAAATATACCCAAACGCAGCTGCCTGGAGAAAACTCTTTAGGTACTGCACAAGCAAGCATGTGGCAGCTCTGGGTAAATATGCATCCATAAATATTAAGTAGGGATTACACATCTCTAACATACAAGATTTTCCACTAAGTTTCTCGCAAGCACAAGGAAATTAAACAAGTGCTCCAAGTTCACCAAACAGCTCAGTGACAGAGTGAGGAACAGAACACAGGTCTTCTCACTTTCCCTCTCACACCCTGTCTTGAAAATATGTCCACTCCTTAGAGTGAAGGCTTGGTGTAAGAGACAGTCCCAGGGACTAAGGTATCAAGCAGGTACGGAAATATTTAGGTGTATGTCATGATGTTAGATTAAAAAAAAATCCTCCTAGCCAGCAGTCTATATGCTTTCCTTTTCTCACTATGTAAATAAAACCCGTGCATGTTCATCTGAGTGCAGTGGAAGTTCATGGAAGTATATGTTGCTGCCCATATACTTCTCCTCTGCCTTTATTCTCAGTGCTAGACTTGGCTATAGAATCTATTTGGACTAGATTTTCTTCTTGTCATTGTATTTAGGTTAGAGAAGAACATCAATTCTCTTCTCAAAGGATTTACAAAATCCACTCAGCTCTCTAGAAGATTTTTTCCTCTTTTTCCTCTTTGCAGGAAACACTGTTTATTCACATGTGAAAATATATTCTTAGTACCTGTATAATGTATAGGAGTTTTCAAGGACCAATATTAGAAAATTATTTTAAAAAATACCAAGTTTAAAATCACTGCAGAATTACTTTCTTGGCCTTTTCAGTATTTGAAAGATTTTCACTTTGTTATGAAGTAACAAAGTAAATTCAAAGCTCTCCAGGCAGAGCAGTTCATATCACATCAGCATCCTTCCTATTATTTACCCGCCTTCATCTGAAATTTTTTTCCAAGAAAAAACAAAACCCAAACAGTTGTAAAAGACTTAAACATATAAGGCAACAAACGGATTTGTGCTTGTGAAGCAATTCAGGCATCTGTAGACTAATAATCTACTTTTTCCTGTAGCAATAATAGAAAAATACTCCTTGAAGAGTACAACAGAAGGTCTAATCTGCAAAAATTACAGACATTCTTTATTTTATTCTTGAAAAAGCATTTTTGCTACAAAAACAACCAGAATTTTCCATTGCTTCCATAGATAAACAGACCAGCTTCGCAGCTAGTAAAATTTAGATAATGCTGCTGTGTGTACATACACTGGTAATCTTTGGAAGTAGATATAGGATGAATACTGGTTTGGCCTCACAAAATTAAGAGGTGCAATCCTACTTACCAAGATGAGCATACTCTCTTCTCTTGCCAGCACGGACTTTATTTGATATGTTAATCATAGTTTGATATTAACAGCTCTAACATGAATACTGCTATGTGAGGATCAAGGTACTTTCCTCCTATATAATTTATTTTTTAATTTCAGCATATCTTTTCTAATTGACAATCCAGGGTGTGCTATAAATCAAAATAAACACTTGTTTACATGAAATACCATCCACATTGCTAACAATAAAAATCACAATAGCTTCTGAAGTTATAAACAAAGACCTCGAAGCCAGATCAAGAATCTAAATTTTACATCCTTCTTCCTTCCGTAATCCATGTTCTTAACAAACAAGTTCTTTTCATAGCTGGGAATAATATAAAGTCTTGCTTGGAATGTATAACCTTTACTTTACTCTCATGAACAAAGACAAATTCCTTAGGAAAGCAGAGAAAGTGAGTTCTAAGCTATTCAGAAGCTGAGAAGTCCAGAAGCAAATAACTTTCCTCTAGCAAAGAGAGTCCATACTGACCCAGAATCCTGGATAGCAGTGAAATTTAGTTATACTATACAATACTAGTCCTAAAATTTAAGAATCTGAAAATTTTGCAAAGAACAGAACTTAATGGGATACTAATCTAGGTGGTTTAGCTGTGGTCATGAGTCATTTCATGAGAAGAATTCCAATCCATCTCCCAAATGTCATAACTTCTTTTTCAGGGGATTTTGTTCTTATAGACTGGATTATCACTTTGTGTTCCACTAAGTTCTCTCATATTTTTTAAGATGGTCACTGCTGCATAGCACTAAGAAAATAATTTATTATTTTAAGGTAATGCAGAGAGTGCCCCAGGTGACCAATACTGGCACCAGAATAACAGGTCTGACTCTCATCAGCCTGAGGTGTGGGTGTACTTTGGACTATTTCCAAACTAGACCTCCTTCTCAAAGTGTGATCATTAGGGCTGACACTGTTCCAAAGTCTAACCTGAAAAGGAGTTTAAAAAACCCTACAATTATGCTTGTTCAGCCTTTCAAAGTCATTGGGAAAATTAACCAGGATAGGCAGAGTCATATGACATTCATGATAAAGAATAGTGTTAATAAAAGGCTAGACGAGGAAAGAAAGATGTGTGCCCCTCTAAAAAAACCTCAAAACAACATCTAAAAGCCCAAACAAAACACCCACGTACCATAAGTATGTAAGACTTCTGTGAGAGAATGTTTGTTTTTCCTTCAGATTTTGACAAGAGTATGATATGCCTTTAATTTCCACTACTTGAGTCATGTTTAAGTCAATCTTGCTTTCTGGACATGAAAATATGCTGCCCCAGAAATACTGAATTCAAGGATAAAGTGCATTTCAGTTGTCATTCCGACACTACGAAGCTTATAATCTACTGGGAAGATATCACAAGATAGCAAAGAAACATCCTGGAAAGAAACATGCAAGGAGTAAAACAAAGAACAATCAAAAAATCATGTTTTAAAGACAGAAAATACTCAAAACTCAGGAAATGTTCATTTTGTTCTAGAAAGACAATCTGAAAAGAAATACTGCAAAAAAAAAATCTATCCTATTTTATGAACTAATACTACACTGAGGAGTTTTCTGTCCTGGACTGGTGGATTTCCCCACTCTTTTAAAATTAATTGCTCCTTCCCTATCAGGTCTCCAGTGCTGTAGGGCAGATGAGATTTCAGCTACACCTGCCCACATTTCCCCACTGTGCTTTTCAGCCACAGACAAACACTTGTTTCTTATCCAGCTGTTCTACAGGAGTCTGTCTCTAGACCCTCATTTTCCCCCTGAACTTCCACTACCATCCCCTGTTCAGAGAACAAAGTGGCCACCAACCAGAAATTCCAGGAAGGAACATTATCATCTCCAAGGCAAGATCTACTCAGCTAACAACTCCCGTGGATCACTCAAGGACTGGTGAAAGTACTCATTGCTTCTACCACCATCTTTTGCTTCTGGTAAAGGATCTCATCACAGCCTGGAGTGCTCTGGGGCCAGAAGACTGAAATTACAAGTTAAAGCTTCTCATAATAAGATAGAAGTAGAGCAATTTTCATTGGAATTTGTGCTTGAAAATCTCATGGCACTTTTTAATCTCTCTCCCATATGATGATTCATCTCATACAAAACTCCATTTTCATTTTTTAAATTTATTAATCAATCCTCCCACTTAAAGATAGCAGAAATTTTCCCATACAAAAAGTCTTTTATGTAATAATATTCTCTGCACAAAAGAGTTTTCATTTTGTTGAAAAAGACAAGCATACAGGCAAAAGCAAACAAGTACAACCCACCAGGATTAAACCCCAGCAAATCAGAAAACAAAACCAGCAAGCTAACAAGTAACAGTGGTTTCACATCCTATAGCCACTCCACTGTTGAACTCTCAGCCCTGATCCTCTAGGATGCTCAGTCTACAAGTGACCTTCAAAATGTCAGCCTGAAAACTAAAATTTCCCAACACAGTGGTTGCTAAAGACTTAAAAGATGTCCTTATGTCACTAAATTTCCTATTGTGCCTCATACAGCCAACCTGCCTAGCAACCTATCAGCCTTTCACCAAAAGTCTAATGACCTCAACCATTCTTCCTACTTCACATCTCTGTCACTACATCAACCATCTGTCTCTGATTCACTAAACCATTAAAAATAAGAGGTAAACAGAAATTGCCTCAGAACTGTGCAAGCAGCTACAACGAACTATATATTGATCCTGTTCCTGGGATGGTCGCGAAGTCTGCTCTCTATCTGCTAGGTAAAGAGTTCCAAATTAGAGGAGATGAGGGTTGTCACTAGCACCACTGACAAGAATTCACCTTAAGCAACAGCCCTTCATGGTCTCAGTTCTTGGTGTCTTTGGCTTAAATACTTCTGCCAGAAATAGGTCTGCTGGTCACCTGACTAACAGTGCAACTTTCACATCCTCTTCCATGCACTGGGCCAGGCAGTTCAATAAGTCAAGATTAATTAATTTCTGTTTCCAAGAACACTTGTTATTTCATTATTTTGCCTTCAGCACTCAGCATAGAGCTCCCAACGTACCTTGTACGCAAAGGACAGCCTTCCCTTGTGTTGTTTATTGAGGGTGTGTTAGGCAATCACAAAGTAAGCAGGAAAACACTGGTAGGTTTTGGTTTGTTTTCCTCTTTCTTCCACCACCACAAAATCTGAACCACAGGCGTGGTGAATCTGGAAGGGCAACTGTGGTCTGTAGTTCATATGGATGACTTCAAACCAGGGTTCACATAGGCATATGGGGGGAAAGGAGGAGAGAAGTTTGAGGAAAGAAAATTTTTTAAAACAATTTTAAATTACATGGATTAGAAATATAAGATGAAGATGAAAGGTTATCCTTCCCTATTTATTTTATTTTATCCTTCCCTATTTATTTATTTTATTGTGTTCCTTCAAGGGACCCTGGTTTCAACTCTGGGTTTTGGCCAGAAAATTCTCCAAGCTTAATTTTAGTGAACTAATAAAACAGGACCCTAGGGATGATACTATATTCTGTGCAACCTCTAAACAGCATGAATGAGTAACAGAAAATTACAAATGAAAGGAAATTCCACCTAAACTGTCTACTTGTGAACAAATATCCTATCTTAGAGATTAAGTAACATCCCAAGTTGACCTGAACTCTGGGCAAACATTGTGACAAAGACATTGTTTTCTTTCTGATTTTACTTTACTTGGGTTTTTTTATCTTATTCCTTTAAAACAGAAGTTAGGTCAAGAAAGGGATCTGTATTTAATTTGACTGAGGTAGGTCAGTTATACGAATATGAACTGGTCTCAATTCAGATACAAACTGAAAAGTATCACTTGGATTCAAACTCATCATTTGCTTTACAGTCAACCAAGTTTGAAAAAGAAACTGTCCAAGATACTCTTGTAATATCTCTACTTCAGGGGAAAAAAAGTCCCCAAAATAACCTTTAAAGGCATAGCTCTTTTTACAAGCAAACCCAGCCATAAATACTATACTTGAACCAAGAACCAAAAGCAGAGATCTCTTGAAGTCTTGCCATGAATCATTACAGAGCAGAATGCAGGCAGAATCTGCCACATATCCCTGGGATATGCTGGAGCTGCTGTGAGAGAAATCAGGTTCAGAGTCCTAGGATTAGTGTTCTGATTTTCCAGCTCAAAACACAAGAAGCCAGCAAAAGATTGTCTTCCTATCCTCTCCTCCACATCGTATTAAAACCCGTACTAAATTACTCCTGACCACAAACTTGGGATTGCCTGCACTTGTCTGTTTTTCCTCCATTTACAACAGGCCAGTGGAAAAGAGAAAAAATCTGAAGTAGGAGCCCACATAGTTGAGAGTTCATCAAGAGTTATATGATGCTGGAGATGGACAGCTACAGATGTTCTCCTAAATTCTGGGGTAAGGAATGGGAAGGAAGGCTGGGTGCAGTTTTGCCGTATCCACTGGTACATGATGTACTCTGTGGAAAGTCGTGGAGCCTGCTCCCTGCCAGACCCACAGGGAATGTGGGTGTATCAGGGTTCTCTATCCAAGGGCCTGTATCACAGGCAGCAGTTTCCTGCTTTTCCCTTCTGGGTGTTTCCAGGATGACAGCCAGCACAGAGACCTTCTGTGCTACAGCATCATGCAGGACGTCTGTGTTAGACATTAATTCCGTGATTTTGGGGAAGCTGAAGCAGTGACAGTCACTTTGCCACTTTGTTCCAAGCCACTGGGAAGGATTTAACTTTCTTTGACCTGCCATTTGTACAGAGCAGGCATAAGGATCCAGCTACCCCTTCAACAGGAAAGGAAGGGAAGTATTTTCTGGAGGATGGTTCCTATTTAGGTACCTCAGAAAAGGGGAAAAACCTCCACAACTTACAGCATTCAGGCATTCTAGCTGGTACTGGCTTTTTGAGCAAGGGAATCCTTGGCCTTTGCCTGCTTGAAAAACACTGCTGCAAATGACACACAGCAAACATATAGAGCCAACAATTCCTTGGAAACTGCTGCTTCTTGAACACTGATGAAAACCCAGCTGCCTAGATCCTGTATGGCACCGCCAACTAATTTTTCAATCCTGACCAAGCAGTTCTCATTTCACCAGAGAATGCTAATGGTGTGAAGGATGCCCTTTCTTCCAAGCTTTTCTCTGTGTGCTTGGCCAAACCATAAACAGACTTATTTAAAAAGATCACATAGAAGCAATGCATCATCTGCAGCTTGCACAGGCTAACAGCCAAATTACTCTGTTTACTGCAACTTCTGTGCCCAGAGAAGTTTCTTTTGTTCTAAAAATGGCATCGGTCACTGCAAAGTGGAGACAAGGAAACTGAAGACTATATATATATATATACATACATTTTGTCACAAGTCCTGGTGCTTGTATCTATTATTCACTTTAATTACAGTTTTAGTTGATTTGCATATTACAGTACTGCAGCTTCTGTAGATCGATAAATATATCAATATTGGATGTTAAATAACAATATTAAAAGGCTCCTCTAGTGCATAATTTACTTCACGGCAGACAGTCACTTCCTCTTAGATCATCAGTATTGCAAATTTGGAACCTTACCTGAAAGGCTTTTCCCTAATGTGATTCCTAGGAATTAAACAATTAATAAAAATATGATTTACATTATGATGTTTTAATTCAAGTTGAGTAGCAGTGTGGGAATGTGCTATTTTCTTAATTGAATGAGTATTAGAACTTGGAGTGGAACATAGCAAGCTCTGAGTTAGAATGTATTTATTTTGATTTTGTTACTTATATCTCAGTAACCACCTCAAATTCCCAGCTCAGGTCAAGAACTCATGGGCCAGAAACTCTGCAAAGCCATCACAAGGAAAACGTTCCTGGCATAAAACAGCTTGCAAAACACCACAATGGAAAACAGGAAGACAAAACCGTGAGTATCATTATCTACACCCTGAAAAGCAGGGATTGAGATGCGGAGTGCTGGAAGTCACAGTGACTTAAGCCAAGGAGTCTGAACTATGGTAAGAAAATGGAACTGGACTTTATATAATGTATCAGAAGATATGATCAATGCTTATAAGGGGAATATTTCTGGTACTAGAGGTCTCATTAATCTAGTGGAAAAGGCAAGACAAGGTCTTACGGCCAGGAGCCAAAGCCAGGCAAGTTCAGAGACATGAAGGGTGACCATTTCTAAAAAGAAAAAGTAGGCCATTAGAGTTCCGACACTGGTACATAGAGATGCAGTGACTTCTCCAGCTCCTGAAGGCACTGAAATAGAGCTAAACGTCTGCCTAAAATGGCAGAGATTCTGTATACCAAAAGTCACAGGCCGCTTGCAAGAATCACTGCTCATATTTCACAGTCTGGTCATACTCAATGTCAAACTCTTCTGATTTTGAATGAGTAAAGGGCAAACTCTCAAATTCCAACCTTTTATCTCAGCTACTTTATCTTAGAGATACATAACTACTGAGAGCACATCACAAGCTAGACAAGAGAAAGGTACCATAAACAGCTGCTGCTGTGAAAGCACACAGTGGAAGAGGAAGCAGGGAACAGTGGAGAATGCAGGGGTCTATTTGTCAAAAATCCCATGCCAGTAGAACTTGACGTTTCTAATATTGACAGCAGCTGACAAAAAAAACCCACATGTACCCCACACTCCCTTCCTATCAGCTGGAGAGAAAGGATTTCCCTATGTCATTCCCTGAATTTACACAGTGAAAAAGGAGATGGTCAGCAATACCATCATCTCTGAGAAGCAGCCCACCACAGGTCTGGGACTCCATCACTCCTTTTGAGGTACAAACCAGGAATTAGCAGATGCAACCCACATATGCCTGCCTTATGGAAGGAATGGGAAAGCACTCAACAGGTCCCAAAACAAAGCTATCTTGCTCAGGCAGTTTATTAAGCAAAACAATCTCTGGGTCTACAGGAAAAATCCTGGCTTCAAGAAATTAAACAAATTCAACAGGGGAGCTGCCATAGCAGCAGAGTTTCCCCTCCAAATTCTACTGCCAGCTGAACTACCAACCTGTTGTGTGACCTTGAACAGTCCTTCATTTCCCCAGGACTCTCCATCAGCCTTTGCATGCCTTGGGGAGCCTTGCATGACTCTTGCTTTACATATGTGCCATGCCTAGCATAGCAGGGCAAGAGGCTGTTGGCACTTCCACGGTACAAATGCTATTACTAGTACCATTCACAGACCAGTCCTACTCCAGCAGTCATCATCTGGCTGGCTGTCACTGCACTGGGCTGCACAAGTCATGCTTTTGGAAACAAAAGTCACAGCAGTGCCATACCAAGAAGGATTGCTCACACGCTGGGGACTGGTGTTGAACTCTTCTTTGCACCAAACATGAAACAACATTGCACCCCATTCACTGTTCCATAATGCCACTGAAATCACAGGCACTGCCTTGACAGAGCTTGGCCTGAAAACTCACCAGTCTCCTGTCCTATATGTGGCCCTCTTTTGAAGTAGCTGTACGGACGTTAAGGGAAGAAAGAAAAAACATAATACCATAATACAGAAGAAATCAGTGCTGGAGATCAATTTGAGATCCAGGTGCACATTCTATTATGGGACAAGACAGAGTTTATATATTGCCATTGCAATAATGTGACCAGCTCAAAGAAATTTTAAAAGGACAAGTTTTGGAGTCTGGTGGTGCTTTTTAGGTGGTTTGGTTTGGGGTTGTTTGTTTCTTTGGGGGTTTTTTTGTTCAATTGTTTGGGTTTTTTTCCAGATGCCTGTCTTATAACTGACCTTATGAGCAGAGGAAAATTTCCTGCAAATGGCTTCATGATCTGCCATTCATGCAGCCCTCAAGAAAAAGAGTATGTGGTTTCTTTCAATACAAAGTTTTGGTCAGAGCTAGTCTTAAAATATTGAGTTAACTTTCTGCTCCAGTGCCCTGCTGCTCAGTTCTAAATAATGGCCACTGAACGAGAACAGGCAGAGAAGAAACAAGTTTTAATTAGCAGTACAGTGAGTGTCTCTGTCCCACAGATAGATTTGATTATATCACTGATAACCTTCACAGAGTTTGTTATCACATTACACTATGCCATTCTTCGGAGCTGAAGACATTTTCCACACACCCCAAACAGCCTTAGCAGCACTGAAAAAATAACGTCAAAAGTCCATTCCAGATGTTTTGGTGGGATTCTTCTGTTCGACTGAGTTCCTTCAACTGGGATGGAGCCAGGAGAGCTCAGTGGTGGTGCTGCAAGTAGTGAGTGATGCCAACACAGATCTCTGCCAACTGGGTGTTTACAGGGCTAGTTTGTAAACCTGTTTATGCAGTTGGTACATGAAGTGCTTCACATTAGTTCCTGAGAATACCATCTGGTAGTTATAGACCAGTGTATTCTGTATAAACTCAGACAAGAAATACCAGCACAGATACTACCTGACATGCTGTGACCTTCAGGCATCACCCACTGTAATTTTACATACCCTAAGCTGTCACAGAATTGGGCAAGCCATGGGAAAAAAGCTTCAAAATTAGAGCAAGTTGTTCTGGCCATGACTTCAGCCCTTCCAATGAATTGTTGTGCACTTGTGAGAAGTACACCTAGTACAGAGCTTCACTCCCCTTGCTAGCGGCCTGCATATGTCACCAGGTAAGGAGAAAATCAGAATCTGTTCTACAGTAATACTGGGAAGAAAAAGGGTTTGGATCCAGCAGAAGGCTTTTTATATGAAGGTAAGTGATTTTGCAAATAAGCATAGGCAACTTGGATCATTCATTTCCAGTTATTGCATCAGCCAAGAACGAAGCCTTCCTGCTGTACTTAGATAAGTAGCTCTAATTTAGTAGGGCTCAGACAGCAGTCATTAACAGCAGGATTCCTTCTCCCCTTCCAAATCAGGGAAACCAGAAACTGCTCCACAAACTGTAAGATACAACAGATCAGATCCTCACAGCCAATGCACAGCTTATACTGCAGGTATAACTTCACTACAGGATTAGCTCTGGTTCACAGCAGGACAATTGTAGGAGCCAGTGAAAGGGACAGACCCCAAGAGAGCTCCCCAGGTTAAAGTAACTAAAAAAGCCTCCCCCCGGATGCCCTGTTCTGTTATGGAAATGTATCCCAGTTCTGCTTCCCCAGTTCGCCTCTCCGCCCCCTCGTACCTTGCCTGCTCCTTTGGAAAGTTCTCCCTTGCCCACTCTCCCATTGGACATTGTTCCCTGCCACTCACCCAGATTTTCCCATTGGCTCGTGTACCCTAATCCCGCCTATGTACTGCCCCTGCTGCTTTCCCTGCCCCCAGATATGGGCTGGGATTTTCCATCCCCCTCGGTCTTTGGTGCTTGGTCCCCTTCATGGATGGGGGTCTAATAAACCTGTGCCGTGGAATTCCACACAAAGACCCTTCCTGCCTCCTTGCCGTCGGCTTGTTGAAGAAGCTATCCGGTGCGTGTGTGTGTGTCTGTGAATGCAGTGGCTGCGAAGTGACTTTCTGTTAAAGTCGGATCCGGAGGTCGCAGCACCCCACCAGAACACCCCCCGGATCACGACAGACAGTTGAGGTCAAAATCATGCATTGCCACCTCATCCTTTCACTGCTGCTGAGATGGATGGTGCCTTTACTGTGCTTGCAAGGAGGCTGGACCCAGTCATGTGTTATATGCTGTAAAACTGATAGGTGAAAGGCTGCAAAACTGGTATGTCTGGTGATGAGCAGAAAATGAGCTCAAATGTAATAATTAGCAAAAAATAAATTGGTAATAATATAGACATTTCCTGAAGCAGATCAGAGTCTCATTTTGTTTATACTCATGTCTCCATCACTCCATTGGCATTGTGACATCCCTGGGGGAAGAAGAAAATAATGGCCAGTAAAATCCCTGAACAAAGCACAAATTTCCTGCACTGTCAGGTGCATATTCCTTTGTGGGACTCAGGGAAAAATGTTTTCTGTTCTGTTCTGTTCCCTGTATGTCCAAATAAGGACATATAAAGCAAGGAATAAAAAAATTACACCTTTGAATTTTTACTTCCAGTTCTGTCCTGAGTTTCGACGGCTGTTTATTCTCATGGCAACACGTCATTGTACTTCCTCACATGCCCTTCATATGGCCAGATTATTGTTGATTTACATATATTGGCAGGAAGACTGGGCAGAAGTTTCTCCTCCTTGTCTTGCCTTCCTGCTGGGGCACCCATTTCTCCATGTTTCCCACCTGAGATTCTCCAAATGCCTTTTTTCTGGAATTCAGTGGGGCAATAGCTCTCATAAGGAGGGGCCAGGGCTTCTGAACCAGTTGGGGTAGTACATGCTTGTCTCTTGTAAGAGGCAGCCAGGATATCCATTCTGAGGACAAGGACAACATCCTGCTCCTGTCAGCCACACTTGCTCTTTCTCAGAGAATGCAAGGACACAGCATCTCTAATGGATGCCTGATAGGTACACACACACTCTTGACTGAACCCTACTATTGTAGATAGTACAGGGTGATCCAACCTCAATAGCTACAGGAGGTGGATTTCTTTTACAATTTCTCCTCCTGCTTTCCTCACCATGGGTTGCATTCTGCCTCTCCCTCCACAGCAGTAGCCAGCCCTATCTCTGAACCACTACAGCAGTGCCTCAAGACCTTTCACACAACACCAGGAATGAGGCACTGCCACAGACACGATGGATGCTGGGTAGAATCCCTTGGACATCTGCCCCTCAGTAGCAACTAATTCTGCCCCAAAAAAACATACCTCCTGTCAGTAGCAGCAGCATTTTGGCTCTATATTGGAGTACAAGTTCAGCTGCTGGAATATGCAGTTGTAGCTCAAAACAGCTGTTCCCCATCTCCTCCAGGGAAGAAGCCGGCGGGCTGGATGGATCGGAGCAGAAGCCTGGAGCTGGCCTTCAGGCCACTGGTTGGATCACACAGAACACTCACAGCTCACATCTCCAATGGTGCCAAGGCAGCGCAAGGCTACCGCTTCGACTGGAGTCTTGTAACCATGTATATATTCACATCTGTAACACACATACAGCATCTAGTCAGACTTTATAAATTAAGGTTTTATTACAAAGTTCTATTTATGAAGCTATTCTGAATCATGATCCTTTTTTTCTAGGCAGAGGTTTTAAAGTTTTGTGTTTTCACAGTGAAGAAAAGAATTATTTTCCCCTCCCCCCCTTCTTCCTGCCATTGCTTTTCCATTAACTCTTCTACACAGCTGTGTCTGTCTGTTTGCATTAACCATTCTCTCAATCTTTCTTCCTGAAGAATCAAAAAAGTGTTCTGGAGAAAACCAGATTTGAACTGAAGTCAACAGAAAAGCACCAGTTCTGGGATCATTCAGCTCCTTAAGCATCAGTTTGAAGCTGTCTGCCTAAGACTTATTTTAACTAGTTGAAGCAGACCTACTGGTCGCAAGACCAAATATCCATTTTCATCCCAGTGCTATGCATTTTTATTACTCTTTTTTTTAAACTAGAAGTTACTGTGATGAAAAAACAAAGCATATAGCTAAGATCACAATTACAGCAAATAATTAACCACTTGGGATTTAATATACCTCTCTGCAAATGTTTCTCTCATATAAAGCCCCTTGGCACACTGACAAGTGAGGTAAATCAAATAGCAAAATAGTTTGGCCATTTGCAAGATGGGAGAAGAGGACTCAGCTGAGATGTAAATTCCAACTTCAAACCAAGGAACACCTTCTCTCAGCCTTGTAACATCACAGAGCATATTTTAATAATCTGAAACACCCTAAAAGGCATGATTTTGCAACACCATCTGTTGAGTGGATCTTCAGGTACTAACAAAAACAAGATATCTTCAGGGAGTCTGATTTTGCCAGTAAAAGTCATCATATGCTTTAGCCATTTTCACATACAGCATTTATTAAAATCCTGAAAAAGCTTTTCATTCCAATACCAGAATTATTACTATTACAAGAAATGTTTTGCTGAAAAAATAGGCAGAACCACCAACTCCTATATTACACCTTGAGCTGAAGTATGAGCCCTTACTTATAGGAAAAGTTACCAGGAATTATCAGACTTCCAGCAAGGTGATACTCTGAAACTCTTCTTAGCTTTAACTCACTTCCATTATTGCAGAATAATTCCAATATATTCTTTTGTTAGAAACTGGACACTTTAAAACTGCTCCTTAACTATATAAAGAAATTTTTTAAATCCCTTCTTCTCCTTTTTTCCTCCATTCCAGTAGTTTTGCCATTGCTTGTATTGCTGATTGAGCCTTTGTAAACAGCACTTTGACCACACATTTGGCTCTTTACCTGATCTCTCCCACATCAGAACACTCTGTTTTGGCCTCCAAAAACAATTTGCTAGAAACTAAAATGACTTAAAAATATATATGGCTGTAAAGCATTGGATTAATACTGGAGTACAGGAAATCAGAATGTTATATTCTAATGAGTTGGCAGACGGTTCATGATCATGATAAATTTGGTACTCTAGTGGACACATTTTCAAATGTTAATGTCCTCTAGAGGAATAAACTGTGTTGTAATGACTGGAATAATGGCTTCAAAGGTGAGCGTTTGCCTTATTATGGTTTCAAACCCTGGCACTCAATGTACATAGGTTTTAGGCTACGTACTCTACAAAAAGGAAATAATTATCATCGTATAATAAAAAAAGACAAGGTTTACAGAAAAGAGGTTGTGAAGATCTCAGTCATGGAGAGAACAACCTCCTTCATCAGTGTGAAACAATAGCTAATCAAGTACTTTATAACATAACAGACAAGCACTTGCAACCATCCCAAGAGCCACAGTGTTCTGGATAATTGCAGCAAGTGTCTTGGTGGTTGTCTGGTTTCAGCAGAAGTAAAACTCCTATATTCTGCTTCCTCTCTCCCACCCTTTCCTCTCCAGACTCACTGTGAGCTGGTTTGCTCAGGGGAAGAAACACAGTCAGATTGCACAAAAGAAACAAGTAAGTGGAAAGTTGTGCTGTACATTCAGTCCCATGGGAGCCAGTAACCAATGCAAGAAAGGCATGCACTGAGAAATAAGGACAGTTTTAAGAATTTCCATTTCTGGATTGTAACAAAGAATTTGGATTTTTTGTTTTGTGAACCATGAGCTCCTTACATGCCAGGGCCGTAACTCCACACTTTCCTTTTCCCCTAATCCTCCCACATTCTCTGTTCACAAACATGGACACACATAAATACTAAAGCGTAAGCAAGCCTAAACGCTTGCACAACACTAACAACACCACTACTCCTGCAGAACCAGCATCATTCCCTAGACTTATTTTTGTGGGTATACAGTTCCCCTCCAGGTACTTTCTTAACACCCAAAAGTTCCCATCCACAGCCATGCAGTAGCGTTCTCCTCTAACAAGAAGGAGATGATTCTACTTGTCAACCCAAGTGGAATTAATCTAGTTTGCATCTATTGATGATCCCATGGTTACGAATATATCCTTCTGTCCTCTTTACACTGTCTTGTGTTTCAATGTCAAGGATACTATAATAATTTATGCCTTCCCAAGAAGGGCAGAATCATCTGTTGAACAGCAGTCATGGCCTTATTTGGTCAGCTATTGCATAATCCTACCTTTGCCCCCATAACATTTCTTTAAAAGTGTCCTCTGTCAAGAGTCACTCTGCATCAACATTGCTGACCACGTGTTATTAATTAAGTAGTTTTACAAAATTAGAAATACAAATCACATTGTTTTCAACCAAAATAATGATCTACCAATTATTCTGCCAACAGAAATTACTTGTAGCTTTTGGCAGGTCTTTTCCCTTTGGCCATTGTTTTCGTAGTTATTAACAAGGTTACAGTTGGTCCTTTTGATTAAAAAGCTTTTTGGCCAGAATCACTGCTATGGGAAAACAAAACCTGAAATTCAATATGCATCTATAATTCTTTTGAAATTTGATCTCAGTACCAGTGATGGAGGAAAGTGAGGGGCCACCGGGGATATATTTTATAAAAAAAAAAAAAAAGAGTATTTTGTGTTCACTAGTCTTCCTGTAAGGTACACACCACATTACTTAGGAGCTGACTGTAGCAGCTTCAAGCTTCTAAAAAATATAGATTAGGTTCATGAAGCTTACAAGCTGGGATAAGGGTACATAGTGACTCATTCAAGTCATGTATCTCCATGGCTCATTCAAGCCAGGTTATCCACATAGACCTAGAAGATTCTTTCAGTTCCTCTAAAGGTAAATAAAATTCAGGACAACAGAATCCACAGCCTTCTTGAACCAGAAAAGAATTTATAAACATATACAAAGAACTAGCATAAAAAAATTATTATTTTTAATATGACCAAAACAGCAATATAATTTAAGAACTAAATTTCAACACAACACCTGATTCTGCTAAACATACCTACAAAATCTATCCTTGTCCTTTAGCATTTAGCACTAAGGGTGCTATGTAAGTAGTTTCATCTTAGAAAGATTACTTAGAAGGTAAAGTGTGTGCAACAGGGTGGTGCTATGCTCACACGGGTAAAGCTTAGTCTCTAGGCCTTCAGCAAAATTAAACTTCTCTGCATATGAGAGCCTACAGAAGTAAGGATGGGCTTCACCTTCTGTGTAATATTGCAATAAATAATACCAAAAACAAAAAAAAGAGAGGGTGCAGTAGAAGACCTGTACTCAGCCTGCCCCTTTCAAAAGTGGTTATTAAAGCAATACTTACTTGTAAGGGTCAGCATCATAGAGAGGGACAGAAATGTGCAGTAGCAGAAATAGGCAGAAGCATAAAGAGCATTTCCAGGTTTCTCTATGAACTGGCTTGTTCCAGGTACCTCAGATTGTATGTTTAAGCAAGTTTGTTAGGCACTTCAAGCTTGGAAGATTTTAAGGCTTGTGTATAATTGACTAAACAATTCAGGAAAAGGTGCACAGGGGTATCAGCCCTGCATATCAGCAAAGAATCAAGCCTACCCTTCTCCATTGTTCTGCTTTCTTGCTCAGAGAAAGCAGTACAGATAAAATATCCAAACAGTAACCACGCGAAAACATAATTTTCGAGAAATAACAGACTAAATCTTTAACTAGATAAACTGAAGGGGGTTGGGTATTTTTTTTCCCTTTTGAATTTCTCCAATATTTACAGTCAGTGATTTACTCCAACTAAACATCTGGCACTGAAAAGGAACATAGCACTATTTGCTGTAATTAGAGCTCTAGCAAACAGCACATTCCTGTATCCAAGTTACCTCAGCAGCTTTCATATCTCAACCTTTGCCACTAATAGTCCTGGTAAAGCTACTGTTAGCCATCTGAGAATTTTTCCCATCCTCAGTCATGCAGTTAGAATAAATGCCATCTCTTCTGCACTGACATGGTAAAAAGTCCTGGGAGTGAACCAAAAAATTCCTTACCAAACACTCTCCCAGAGCCAGTTCACTCATGCTATTCTTGGAGGGGGGTGGGGGGAGGAAACAGGGATAAAAAAAACCAAACCAAAACAAAACAAAACAAAAACTAAACTAAACTAAAATCAAATCAAATCAAATCAAATAATGAAGCCCTTCAAAATTAATCCTTCAGAGGAAGACACTGGAAAGCTAATGTCGAAGTTACCATTCTAACTGCGGAGACAGCAAGGCTAAAATTAAGTTGTGGAGTAGTCTTGCTTGACCTTAGAAGAGAAAGATCAAGCATTTCAAAACTTCTCACTATTAGTAAGATTTATGCAATTCTGCACCAGTGACACTTGCAGAATGTGCATTATGCTTGGCAACAGGCCTTCAATCCAGCTATTACTCCATCACGTATTATAACATAGAAAGAGAATCACACTTGCAAAGTCTGTGACAAATGACATTTCATTAACTTTGAAGACTGCTGGATCATTTTCCCAGGTTACATGTCAGCCAGGCCATAATAGTCCTTTCGACAGTCTATCATGAAAAGAAAGTCACTAAAATGTCCCAAATATTTCAGGGACTAAATACCTCTCAACTTGTTAATGATAAAGTTCTATGTCAATTAGATGTAATGGGATAAAAGCCTATCATTAGAGATCCTAGGCCACACAAATTTAGAATGGTATTTCCCACTGCTTGTTTTGTCATTTCCCCACCACTCTTTCTCTCTCATATTTAATTTTTACTGTTTCAAGTGACTAGCAGAGTGGTCCAGTACATTTCACAGTATCTACTTTCATGGCAAACAGTCCTTCAAGGTATTTCAGTCCCCTGATGATTTTGTGGGATCAACAAATCAAACTATGAGGTTTTACAAACATGAAACTGTCAACAGAAGAACATAGGATATAACACCTTAGCTGGTTTCTTTCCAAATAAGATTTTTTTCTCCCCAATCTGCCTTAGCTTAGTTACAACAACCAAACCCCATTTGAATCATACATAATACAGGTGTACGAGGACACCAGTCTATGCTGCTGATAGAGAACGGATAATAAAACTGCTCTTTGTAGAAGGAGAGGTGGGGATTACTCATACATATAAAGCTAAGCACATCTTTAATAGCTCTGCTGCACCAAGGCTCGAGTCTTTGACCCAGACTTCCTTGTGAAACCTAATACAGCTTAGACCAAGGCCTGCAATTGGATCCCACAAGTGTGCAAGGTTCTGCAGGCAGCAGATCTGTGGTGAAATTCAGCTCCTGAGGGCATTAACTGCACCCCACAGGCCTCACAAAAACCTAGAGAGGAAGACAGCATTCACCTCAATCCTACAATTACTTCTCCAGCACCTGAGGATCACAGAGTGAAAGTCTTAGGGCACTCCTGGTGTGGGGAAACACTTGTAATAAACACGCAGGTCCCCCTTTTGCTTAGCCAGAAGCAGAACCTGCCTGGAGCAAGAGAAAAAAGCTCTTAATGTGGACATGCTAGTCCATCAATCTCCACTCAAGCTTATCCTGAAGAAGTTATCAGGAACACCACAACCCTTCACAGTTTAACTGTCCCTTCTGAATGATACCTGGATGCACATCAGATCACAGCTTATACAGAGCACTGTCAGAAAGCACCTGTAGATCCTCCCTCAGAATGTGGGCTGGCTCTCTATGCCATCTCATTATACATTTAGATATAAGAGCCTTCCCCTTGCCCTGGGCCTTGCTCAGCCACAGAGGAATTCAGTCAGGATTAAGCTGCATGAGCTGCAAAGTCAGAGAGCTGCCAGGTCTCTGTTGGTGTCTGTTGGCTTCTCAAGGAATCATGCTGGCAACATTTATAAGTGTAATGAAAAGCTATTTGCATCTTGAAAGCAAGAAGCAAACAAAATTTTAATATTCCCTAACTACAACCTCTGGGGCCAATTGGGGACATATTTCTCTTACAAGCACTCTAATTTTGAAGACAAAAATGAATTTGACAAATGTAAACAACCCATTTCTAGGGTACAGAAACAAAGAAATGCAGGTGATAATGTGTCAACATCATGTTGCTCTTCCCTAAGGAAAGCAAACTCCATGGATAAAAGCACAGCTTTGCAATTGTAAATACACCTACACCTAAGACTCATGCTGCCTACACTGCTCTGTGAGCCGCAAGTTACATCTCATAGCATTTGGAAAAAATATCGGAAAGCAGTCTGTTACGTACAGATGGCCCATAAAAATTAGTCTTATGTATTGTGCTGATTTACTTAAAACAGGCTGTACTATTTTTGATTGGCGCAGAAGGTTCTGCATGAAACACCATCACAATGATCTAAACTAGGTATTGATTGATTTATGTCCTTTTACCTTAAAACGTACTATGTCAGGCTTCATCCATTAATTTTGTTCTGTTTAGGAGTTTAGGTTTGTGTGTGTCTGCATAACTATTGTATTTCAGCTACATACCCTACAGTAAATAATCTTAATGATCAAATGACAGGCTTCATATCTCTCTGAGCAGAGTTCATCTGATTTATTAAAGTGACACCAGACATTTACTCAAGGAGTAAACAGAGCTGACATTATAGAATGATCTCTGAGGGGAACACTCCAAGGTAAATACTGAGGAAAAAGAGGGTTATGCATTCCATTTCTTTGTATTTCTTGCCTAATTTTTTACTTTCTCATTTTTAGTGTTCTTATTAGTATCTTTTGTGATCGTCAAGCAATAATCTGCAAAAGGGAGCCCTTTGAAACAGTTTTAACTGTCAGTTTTAAACAGAAAAAGAGCAACTGGTTGAATCTGCAGAAGAATCTGGACAAACATGGAGAAGCCAAATGACTCTGTCTGAAATCATAGTGTCAGCGAAATTATGACTACTTGCTCTACAGTGGGATCCTTCCTTTACGAGGGAGTCATTGAGGAGCTCTGGATGAATGTCTTCATCTCGTCTCTAGTGACTACTTAAGAACAAGGTTGTTGCCTTTCATCCCCCTGTCCTGGGGTGACAAAACATCAACCAGATTTTCTTGTTAGGATCTTGTGTTTGTATTTGTTAATAAGAACAAAGGGAAACAAAAGGAAAGAGAGGAACAATATATATTAAAAGTGATAAATCTTCCAGTCTAACCACAAGTGCAGAATTTTCTCTTATGACATACAGACGAAATGACATGTGGATTGGAATGACCTGACCCAGAAATCCTGCCCCTTCTGTGAATGACAGTAAAAAGCTCTGTAGCTCACTTTGAGCAGCCAATTAAATTACAAGTTAACTTCTCTGTTATTTGCATACAAAATAAACCTTACCCTCTTCAAATCTGGGACAACATATTCTGTTTCAAGACCCTACTCTGGTGACTATGTATTGCTGCCCTCAAGAGCCTGAAAATGACACTTGTAGAAGCAAAATGATTTTCCATACTCATTGACCAAAGCCAACAGAAAAGGAAATGGATTACTGTTGATTTTTAAATCATGACCAAGAGCACAACAGAGTAAGATGCCTTTGAAGAGGGGAAACAAAAAGTCAGTGCCAGGAGGGCCACAAAGAACTTCTTTGTAGCTTTCAGTTTTACAGAGATGATGGTCTGGTGACAGCAGGCAGAAGATATACCCTCAGACAATGAAATAATACCCACAGGCAGCACGGAAGGCCAAGTCTGGCATGAGGCACAGAGCAGGAGAGGCAAGAGCACTCAAGGCAATTCTAGGTGGTCTAGCAGCATGCAAGCATTACCTTCTCTCACCTTTTTTCTGACACGTTTTGACAGTCCTTGAACAAAGCTGAAGTAATGCCAAACAGCTCTCACTCTGTCAAAAAGAAAACGCTTCACACTTATACACAGGGAAGAGGAGAAGCCCTTGAAAGTGCTTTATCTTTTCAGCTAAAATTCGGCTAAATGCTGCTGAAAACCGTAAGGTTTCCATTCAAGATCGTTCCATCTGCAACATGGCCCCACACATGAAGGTCCACTTCTGTAGCTGGCATAATTCAAAATAATGCTCCTTCAGCCGGTAGTGATGTGAAGAGCACTTATGGCTTCAAACTTAAAGGCCTCACTGCCATAAACACTAAAGACAACTAGAAAATTATATTTCACTACAACCAGCAAGTTAACCTGATTCTATAATGAAAAATGTCTGTTTCCTTGACTCATCCATCATCAAGGCATAATAAACTTATAATCAAAATTATATCAATTCAAATGATTCTGCCAATCTTTCCTTAATGGATTTAATTTAATAAAATTTTAAAAATTTTCCATGCCTGTCTATAGTAGACAACAATAGTAACAGTGGACTCATAGGGACTGTGGGAAAAAAACTCAACCTCTTCCCCCCATGGCAAAGTGCTCTGTGTACCAGCTGCTACTGGGGAACCACGGAGGGACTTATCCTCACAAGGTAGAACTGAGCCTGCCTGCCCTTTCAGGGAAATTGAGTGAAAAGAGTTGACATATTCTTTTCCCAGTTCTATTTTCTCTGCCACTGGCTGGAATACAAGCCCGGGAGGTTTGTTTACTGCTGTTTGAGGAGGTTTTGAGGGTGTTATGATCCAATTCTTCTGATTATTATTGAGGTTCTTTGGAAAGTCCTCTGCCCGAATTAAGGTGCAAACGAGACCATATGCCACTGACAATAATATGGGTTTTATTTGATGGTAGATATGAGAGAGAGAGAGAGAGAAAGAAAGAAGTTGAAAATAGGTGGGGGGGACAGAGAGTGACAGGGACAGAATAAGGAAAATATCACCACTCCATGGGTCTCAATGATGTTCGGTTCATCCTCTCCAGCTGGTCTTCTTGGTGGTGAAAGTCCCCCCAGAAAGCATAGAATCCAATGGGTATATATGCTCAGGCTAGGTAGGTATGTCCAGGCATGTGCCCCTGGGAAGCGGGGGCAGTCTCTTACAGCAGACTCTGGGTCTGTTGCATCACGTGCAGTCCTGTGGTGCACGGCCTCTCATGTGAATGTCCCATGGATGTGGCCTGTGGGGTTGGGGGTTCCACAGCTGGGACAATTTGTGTAGTCAGAGGATGGGTGTTTATTGCCTCTCACCAGAGGTTACACCTATGCACCCAAAACCTCCTCCCCTCACCCTCGGTTGGGGGGAGTCTGTGTAAACCTGGCTTCTGTGAGCTGTGCTCTCCCCCCTCACCCTAAATTCAGCTGGGATGGCAGCTGGAGGCTTTGGCCTATTGTGGATGCATAACTTTCCCTCAGCCTGAGGTGACTGAACAGTGGGTTTCCTTTCATCTAATCAGCAGTTCGACTTACAGTCCAAAGTTTTTCAAAGAGGTTTCTGTGGTTGTAGCTCCTTTAAAACTTTATATCAATGTTTGAGGCATGAACTATTTCAGTCTCTGACAGAGGGGTTAAAGAGGTTTAGGTCTCTGTACCTGTAGATAACATTGTAAAGTCATGAGATGGCAAACTGCTGTTCCTCTTTGGCAATCTGCCTCATAAAAAAAAAAAAAAAAA
>VZTD01002915.1:105601-133840 GCA_013397725.1 Rhagologus leucostigma
AAAAAAAAAAAAAAAAGGAAAATTTACTCTTTAATAAACCCCTTTCTTCCAATCACTCATGATGATGGGCACAACCTAGTGTTGACTGAAGTTTTGGGCCTCTCTGCTGAGCTTGAAAAGACCAATTACTTCTTTCACTAGAAAACAGCACCCACTATTAGAAGCACTCACTAGTAGAAAGGTAAATTAAGTTCGGCATTCAGGGCAGAGATTCACCTCCAGATCCAGAAGATAGAAGGACTTTGAAACTTATGATGGCAAAACCTAAGCCAAAGTCACTGGGAATTTTGCTTGGGACTTGAGATCAGAGTGTTAGTATGGTATTTTCAGCACCTAAAGACAGGTTTCTACCAGTTGTAGTCCTACTCCCTCCATCACAAAGCAAACCTAGGAATAACAAAGATTGTAATGGATCAAAACCAGAAAAAAAATCACTTCAGTAGGAGCAATACTGGGGTTTCTATTTAAACTAAAGCAGTACTTAGACACAGGAACAAATAGCTTGTAAGTTGCACATGGAGACATTTTGGTTTGAAATAAGACAGCTATCACTAAACCAACAGCTTAAATACAGGAATACAGTTATGGAACAACTTTTTGGGGGCCAATAGACCTAATTAGTTAGGGATACTGACAGGATTTTTTAACAGAACTAGGCAACTCTAATGAACTGCAGAAACCACAGTTGCCTTCATGGAGGACTTCACGTCCCTGTCCTAAAATCCATCTTGTTACACTGATGCCCTTTATGGTGTTACTCAGGAGTGTTTTAAGAAACAGAACAGGTCTAGACACATAGTTTAAGAAGAAAAGAGAAGAGGAGAAAGGGTAAAAGTTCTTTCTTTCTCAATGGATATGCATAAGAGTGTTTTCCCTCTAAAAAGAAATTAGAAAAACAAAATAAAAGGGCTAAAGGGTTTGGCAACCGGATTCATTCTTTACAGGGTTTCT
The DNA here is from genome assembly GCA_013397725.1 of Rhagologus leucostigma. Lineage (NCBI taxonomy): Eukaryota > Metazoa > Chordata > Aves > Passeriformes > Rhagologus > Rhagologus leucostigma. The sequence goes on from VZTD01002915.1 coordinate 106,553, forward strand.
TCTGGAAGCTGAGTATTTTGCATTCACACTCCAAGACACAAACAGGGAATTCATCTTGGAATTCAGCCAGAGTAATCTTATACCAATGGGTTGATTCAGGAGCAAAATCCTCAAAGAGACTCCAACTGCTGAAATTCCGGACAGAAAAAAAGAACAACCAATACGCAAGTAGCTACATGTGTCAGTGGGCTGTGACTGAAGCCAAAGGACTTGATTTAGCATTCCTCCTAAATTCACTGGGCAAACTGAGGCAGGAGAGGTGAATCACCAGAAGGTTTGCTCACAGAATGTAAAACAGAACTCAAGCTCTATTGCCCCCATCAGGATTTCACAGCCACATAACACCAGTAATTTCATTAGAGTTATACCTGATTTATTAAAAAACAGAATCAAATTTCAGGTCTAAAGAAATCCTTAAAAAAAGTCTTTATTAATATCTTAGTATTTTTTATGGTGGAAATCCACAGGAATCAGTTATGCTACCCAGGATTTACAGTGCTATAAGTTAAAGCAAGATTCAAGACTTAACGTACAAGCTCCTTGGACCTGTGGTGTGCTTATTTGCTAGTTTAGGCACAGACATTGAAATAATTAGAGACCAGATGCTAAGCAGAGCAAAAGTTAGATCTTGCCTCAAAAAAACTTTCCCAGACCAAGTCATAAAAGAAAAAAAAAAGGTATTTGGGGCTACCATCCTGTGCTGGTGAAACTCAACGTCATTCCATTAACAGAAGAACATCTATTTTTGCTGGTCAAGGATGCAGCCCTTGATCATCTTTTCCCACACAGTGGGAAGGACACAACTCTGGAGATGGCACTGCACAGATGTGCTCACCTCAGACAACACGCCCAGTGTGACATGTCAGGCCAGCAGTAACCACAGAACACAAGGCAACACCTGCTTAGCCCTTCTGGTAAAATCATTCATTCCCAAAGAAATGCAAAGCCTTTGGAGCCCACGGAGCACCACCTGCGGTCCTGTTCTCCAGTCTGCAGTGGAGAAATGCTGCCCTTTTCCACTCAGTATTTGCCACCTATCAGGATCCTGAGGGGAAGAGGACCTAATATGCTTCTTGCTTACACCACTGTAAATCAGGAGCAAAGCTATCCACATTAGCAGCCTTCCATGAGTATAAAACAGGTGTAAGTGAGAGTAGAAACAAATCTATAAACTTAGCTGAATTTAGGACTCAGTGTATTACTTTACAATTTTGCAGAGATTACATTATATTATGTGTATACATAAACACACAGATACACACACACCATTTTTAAAACTTCTCCAGGAAATCAGACAGAAACTAAGCAGAACATATGGAAATTTAACTGGTTGCTCATAAAAAGCTGCTAAGATCTGCCAAAGTCAAAAGACATGGTGCAGTCTGCTACACAGGCTTGTTAAAAAGAAGTAAGGTGAAAAAAGCAGCATCTTTAACTAGACTACCTGATGGGTGGAGCAGAAGTTTCACTTGTCTCAGAAATGCAGCATTTCTGCATTTTTAAAGACTTTGAGAGCTTGGGTTCTTTTTTAATTTTTTTTTTTTTTTCTGCACAGAGTTTTTTTCTCCCTACAGATCCTCGGGAGCAGATTTCTGAGACTAAAGCTCGTCTCGCCGCTGCCTCTTTGATGCTCCTCTGCTGCCACCACGTGGAAAAGAAACAGGGCGGCAAAAATGTGCCGAAAGTGCCTGGAGCGGACGCCAAAGGCCTCGTCTCCAGCTGCTTTCCCGCTTTCCCAGTTATCCCCTCAGCCACTGCCTCCTCCGGGGTTGCCTGCAGGGATGTGGAGGTGACTGTGTTAACCACGGGGTCACCCCCAGCAATGCTACCCCGAGCAGCCTCCATAGCACTCCATTTATAGGAGAAACTGGGGAAATATAAAATGAGACTGTCAAGATAATAAATACACAATACCACTACACAGCACATCTGATAGACACTGTAAGGAACGGGCTCCTCATTCATTAAATGCATTTCCTCAGTAAAATGTCCCCACTTTGCCTCCCCGCCAAGCTGCTGCTCCTCCACTAAGTGACACAGGTGTGCTTAATATAGATATAAATGCAAGGAAAAGTAGAACTTTTACTTGAACTTTATCCTGTAGAGGAAGCAAAGTACAGGTCAGCATATGGTGGGAAGCAAACACAGCATCTGACAGGCCTGCTCAGGTGAGGTGCCCCCTTAAGGCAGCACCACTAACCACTTTTGGTGATGAGATGTACGAAGTGGTTAAAGGAACAAACATCTGTTTCATTGTACTGTGAATGGATGGTTTTGAGGCAGGAATGCTGCCCACACTGGAGGGGTGCATAGGATGCTGTGGAGAGTACTGAGGGAGACACACGGGTGAAGATGCCCCCAAGGAGCCCAACAGTTCATATTGGTTTCCAGAGATGTATATGCTGTTCACTTTCACTTTTAATTTAAACTAATTTAACATACTGTAAGATGTTCTCCCTGTTTTAATACATCTTGTTTTTGTAGTAATTACTGTCTTTTAGGTAATGTCACACAGATGTGCTCAAGGAGCAGAGAGTTGTGAGGAGCCCTGAAGAATTTCTGACAGTATTTCTTTCATTCAATCTAATTTCAAGGGCAGATGTAGAGCCGCACAGTTGAATTATGTTGAACATAGGAAAGGCAGCTGAAAGAGTGAAAAAGAGATGAAATGGCCTTTAAGCACTAACATAATTAAATATGAAAATTTACCCACCTTCTCTGTTGTGCTGTAAACAAACTGGAAAAAAAAGCTTAAGATTTACACAAGTAAGCTAAACTACTAAAATAAAGAAGTACAAGATACACTAAATAAAGAAAAATGACAAACTTCTAAGCTCATGGTTGACTGGTTCATTTTCCAGATGCTTTTCAAAACCTAAGCTCTGTGCTCTGCAGTTACGCCAAAGAAATATTCAGATATTTTAGCAACATGGGGGCCACAAATGTGTTAACACACACCGACAGCAAAGTCATTGCAGTTAATACCAGCTGAGAATCAGCTTTCAGATTTTTTTGTTGGTTATTTTCCCTGTTGTTGGTGGGATGCTTGAGTAGAGTAAATCATTATTAATTTTTGCCAGCTGAGGTACTGACTACTGAGGTTCCTGAGGCCAGCCGGCTACCCAGTGCAGGCTTTGTCTTAAACGACTCAGAACCTCATATTCTCTTTGGATCAGATGAACTTACCATTATGCATTAACTGAAGGTTTGGCTCAATTATATTTTGCCTTTTTGCCATGGGAATCTAAGCGCCATGGCATCAGATAATTCTGCAAGTCAGAAGTCACTATAGCTAATATCAGAATCTGGCCTTTTTACATTCTGAAAACCTGTGGAAGAAAATCCATGGGCAAAATCTGGCCTTTAATTTTTCTGATAGTACAACCTCACCCAGGTGGCAAAAGACAAACAAAACAAAACAAGAAGTTTTTTTCAAGCTTATTTTGTTCCTGTTAAATTTTGTAAGTGGGCGAAGTCTCAGTCTAGGCAGTTTGCCCTTGTTTTGGCAAAAAGTACAGGTACATCCAGAAATACTAATCTATGCCCAGAAATTACTCATTTACCTACCAAAAATCTTCTGTGTAATTCTATATATAAGGAATGAGATCAAATTCTTAGTCTTTAATGATCTGAGTAGCTTCCCAAAAAATAGGATACTTCATTCAAGAAGTATCATTCATTCATCACAAGAACACCTATTAAAAAGAATATGTGAAATGGACCAGACTTCATTTTACCAGCTCAAGCAAGGAGCAGCTCCACAGCTTAAAAAAAAAATGCACCTCCTTTTACAAAACAAACAAACTCAGTATGACAACTTTAACACTTCTTTATGCTTTGAGTTGAGACAAAACCAAAATTTCAGATTGTCAATACATTCAACATAGTTAAACAGTGAAAAGAGGTACCCTTACACTGGAGTTACCACTTAGGGAGATGCCACGTTGAGTTAATTCCATTTTAGTTAAATTGGTACAAAACTAAATCCCAGTGTGATCATACTGTAAATGAATCAGATACATATAAGACTATCCTTTATCTACATTTTTAAAAATCTGAAATTAATATAAAGCTACATTAAAACAACACTCTTAAAAATGGCAAAGTTGTACTAGATCTGCAATTCTGCAAATATAGTATGTTACAGAGCCCTGCCATCATCTGAGATAAACTGGACTTTAATTTTCAAGCCCATATTCCTCCCTAAGCAATTTGTGGCCTCAGAACTGGGCTGGGAGCTCCAATGCATGGGAAAACCAGAACACGAGCCGAGTAACGGCCAGCACCTACCAAACAGTTTATGAAGTTTCTCCAGAGCCCTTATCTGGATAAATTTTCACTGGGATAACTTTTCTTTTTAATCTCCTAACAATGCATTTCAAATTTTTACCTCAGTGAAGGAGAGTTACAACCTTTAGAAAAACATTGTTGGAAGTTTTAAGCTGACATTCCAATGTGGCATATACTTTACACACCATGTTCTTCAACAACTGAAAAACTACTCAACCTTTCTGGTTTTTGGAGAATTCACTCATGGCAGAGACCAAACATGAGAAAGTCCAATACAAGTAGTTAAAAGCTGGCAAAATTACAAACATCTGGGAACACATTACTATAAGAAGTTGAGGCACTGTGTGGAAGTATGAATAGTAAACCCCGTATATAATAAAAGGTAAACAAAGCTTAACAAATACTGTCAAAGCAGGGAGGAAGTAGCCTTTAACATACAAGTAAATTTCAGTGAAGTAACTATTTTAGTGCTGGTTTTGCTACATGAAAACATTCATACCTACATAAAGCCAAATTCACAGTTCTTTTGTACTGGATTTTTGCTACTGTGACCTTAATGAAATCAAGAATTAAACTGACTTAAAGCAAAGAGAATAAGCTTGTGATGTTATACAGAGTCTCCAACAATAGCATTTCAGTAATATGCACTTTGTATTCTGTTACACAGAGAAAACTCCCTGGCAACCAAGAGATCTATAACATGCAGGTGGATGTGTAATGTGTACATCCACAGACAGCACCCCATGTGATTAACTGCCTTGAGGAATCGCTCTCTCCATGGAAACTTCACAGGAGAAAACATGTTTTGTCTTGTGTGTGGGTTGGGGAGTAGGTCTGTCAGCCCAAGGCAACAAATTAAAAAGATTGTTTATGCTATCCAACTTGTCAGTGTTTGTTACTAGGCATTTCTCCTTCTCACCTTTCAATAATGGGGACAGGAACTTCGTTACTTTAAATAATGACTCATTTGTTCCCATGGGGGCAAAATACACTCAAGTGACAATGAAAAAAAAGCATTCTAGAAAACAAATGCTATGCTACATTCATGGAAATTAATATCCATATCAAATGAGAGACTATCAAAAACTACTTTTTCACTTGTAGAACTCAGCAGCTGCTCCTTTACTTTAACAGACTCTGGTGGTAAACAGAAGCTAAGCATTTAGCCCTAGAATTAGTACCTTAAAAAAATACATTTGCAACCACATTGGAGTTTTACTTCTTTTCTGTCTATTCTGGATCATTGTTATGCAAGATATACCACCATAAATTGGAGGTGATCCGTCGCTTGAAAATTAGTTTGTTGTTTATATATGCTTTGGATGTGCTGTGTAGGTAACTTTGATACCAAGACTGTGTTGATGTAAAGTTGGAACAATATAGAGCTGAATTAAATCCATTTTCTATCACTTAGACTTTAAATTTGTCCATGGAACATGTCCACACTAGACTCAGAAGAAGCCTCTTGGCAATACTGAATTATCATACTGAATTGCTTCCATCAATTTGCCGGGGCTGCCAAATTGAAATGATGCATGTCAAGGCAACCCTACACTGAAAAGTAAAAGATAGCCTCTTAAACGTTCCATTTATAAAGCTTTTTATTCACAGTCAAATTTAGTATCCCCTCTGAAATATATCACTTTACAAATTGATACCTTGCCATTACAAGATTTCCATGCCATATTCACTCAGCTTAGTAGTAAAAACAAGCTTTTGCTCTTTCCCCTTTGGTACAGCTGATGAAAACTGAGCAGTTCAAGGTCTGCTTCCTAGATCACCAGCACTAAATATTCCATAGATCTGTAATCTTCTCCTACAGAGAAGGTTAAAAGTCAGCGAAAAGATAAACTGTTGGTTTTATCAATAAAATATCACAAGTGTATCCCACTGGAAAGCAGAAACTGAAGGGGAAAAAAAAACCTACCACTAATGCTAAGATTCTAAAAGTGCTCTGCAAAACAAAAGCATTCATGTGGACTTTCTGAAACTTTGTGCAAGAAATACTACTCAAAGCAGATTAGGAAAAAGAAAATTACGCTGTCCCACTGCAGAACTTAAATGCATTTTTTAACTAATGTGTATCATGTGTGATTCTAAAATGACAAATTGTATTTACTTTCTGTAACTGATGTAGCCTAACACCTTTTTAATTACTGGCAAGTGAATGTCTAAGAAACATAAATAATAACATGCCCTGTTTTGACATCATTACATCTCAGTTTATGAGAAACTAATAACCTATACACATTTGGGATACAACCACTTTCAGTTATTCTGGCACTTGTAAATTGGAAACCCTATGCCACAGATGCCACTTCCACCAATGTAACTCCACCCATGTTTCCAGTTAGAGATTGGAATTTGCTGTTCATGGCTCCCAAAAGCCTTCTGTGGCTGAGAGGTGATACAAGTCTTGATCTTGGTAACCAAGGTCTCTCCTTCTAGCACTGCAGAAACAGGTCACCATCACTTCCTGGGTAATGTATGTCATTTACTATGAAAACTAGGATTTCTCTTTACATTTGTAATGGTCCCAGCCCTGCAGTTAAAAACTGCTTACCAGTCTACCCTCTTAAACCCAAGGAGACTCTTAATCCTGAGAGAATTATGCTTGTTTAGCTTTTATTATTCCAGATAAATATGTTTGACGAGATTTTCAATAAAATTGCAACACTGACAGTTTTTGACAAAGCTCTATGCTAGCACTGATTTTCAAGGCCAGGAAAAATAGGATGACTTAATAAAAAACAAACTCTTAGGCATGCAGTTCTCCAGTAATAAAAATACTGAAGGAGTAGAAATGCATCATTGATATCTTGACTTCCCAAGTCATATGGCTAGCATTTTTAAGGCTGGAAATTTAAGCCCTAGTAAAATTCCCCCTTTGTTTACAGCCACAGTAAACTCTCTGTCAGAGAAATATTTTCTAGGAGTAGATCTGTGGAAACTTCACACAACTCGGAGAATACCTAGTTTCTCATGTCAAACACAGTAATTTGGTTACAGTAAAAATCTCCTTATATGGCTAGGACAGTTAATGCCAAATTGCTATTTTTATGTAGTTATTTGCCACTGACACTAGTGGGATTTAACATCCTGAGCTGAGTTTTCATTTCTCTTCTGAAATACATTTTTTTGAACTTGGAAAATTCCTCATGCAACCTCATACTAAATTCTAGTCCCAGCTGCTAACTTCTCATGCTCTCACCAATCTCACCACTTCCTTGGTGCAAAGAGTGGAAACCAAGAAAAGTTCCAAGAACTCATTAAATGCCTGAATCAAAACAAAATCTTTAACAAAATAATCACTTCAGTGATATAAAACCACTTAGCATTCATAATCATGATTTCAAGCTTCTTTCTAATAGAGCTGTTAGTGAGTAACAAGCACACGGTGAAAATGCTTAGTTTGTGGGGTATTTGTCTGGGTTGTGTTGTGTCAGAAAAGGAAAGCCACAATCCACATTATTAACAGCCACACTGAATGATGCAAGCCTTAAAAAAAAAGTTCACAAAATTGCATATGCTATATGTATTTCAACTGCTCTATTACAAATGTCAAATACCTGCATATAATTAAATTATGCCAGATGGACTTCTACCTCAGTAAGTCTTAGCTAATAGCCTTGCATTACTCTTGTTTAAACATTTACCAATGAAAACTGCGTACTTTACTGGACAATGAATTATGATCCTTTTCAGAAATTATCCTTTTAAAACAAAACCTATAATTGAAGCTTAAGAGGAAAATCATGTAATGGAAATGTCCTCCAATCCCCTTTTAATTAACAGCACTGTGCATAAGCAGAAGCTGAGCTACTCATTTCCTCAAGACAATGCCTCTCAAAGCAGATGTTATCTCCCAGAAAATTTCTATATTAAAGTGCTCTGGTTTGTGCTGCTTCAGACCACTTCTATCCAACTGTCTTCTCCACTAGTCTAAAGAACACCTGAACTTTTTTCTTTTTTTTAGATCAATAGGTTTGAGATTAACATTTTGAACCTCATGCTTTGTGCATGCAGACCTCAACATTCACACCAAGTCCAGAAGTCTATTTATAACAGTCTAATACTGCCATCTGCAGTATCAGGTTGAAAGGGGTATGAGACAGGGCACATAGACTTCCAAACAAACACCATTCAAACCTATTTAGAAGAACTGCTTTACACAAATGTGTTACTTTTGGTCAAGAACGCACTTTGGGTCTTTTAAATTTTTAACCTTAATTAAACAAAAAAACCCCTCCCAAGTCCAACAGCTCCTTCATTTGGCACAACCATGACATTAACCTGAAGAAATAAAGCATTGTAATTTTAGCTTTTTATGTGCCTTTGACATGTATACTCGCATAAGCAGTCTTGTGGATTTGAGGCAGCAAGGTTAGGTATCCACACCTAAATAGTTCTCTTGTTAGTTGGATTGAAGGCATTGCTATTTACTTGAAGAGTTTATTGTAAGCAAAAACATGTAAATTCACACCAGTCACTAAAAATGTTTCTAGACATGTAATGAGTTTAATAAACTTGTCGATGCATTGAATTTTTACTTTCAAATATGTATTTTTAGACAGTGATGAGAGAAAAACCTTCCTTTTACTACGTAATTCAATTTAGTCACACTCTGCATTGCCTGCTGCAGTACAATGCCAAGGACAGTAACCATCCACTGAACATCATTCAGCTTGCAGTACTAGACCTATACTGGATTCCTTTGTTTTTATCATTTACTCTTTCACACTAACATTTCCCAAACACCTGTATGGACTGCTACCCAAAATGCATTTTTGTGAGCTAAATAATCTATTTTTTCTTCATAATTGTTAATTCCATTTTAATTGTTAAATAGCTTTTGGGCAGATAATTGAGCTTTGCATTGCAGCATATTGAAAACTAAACCCACCTAACATACCTCCTTTCCTAAACAGCTAAGCTTCACATTTTGAGGAAAAATACCGTATTTGAAAGATGGAGCAGTAGTTTTTATTGCACCAGAGGATGCTTTCCCTAATGAAGATTTGAGAAATACCAATAGACGGCCACACTCCTACCACCTCAGAGCACATTTCTCCACGTGTCAGCACTAAGGCATGAGCACTGCAGCCAAAATTCCATCAAGTTCCTGCATGTGCTGTTTCCTAATAGCCATCCCCAGCCTGCTCCTTTTTTTTGGACCCTACAAACTGCCCGTCGGGGATATCTAACTTTTCCATTGACTAGACACAGGGGCTTGGAGTGGAATCCAGGGTGTTTGCTTGTGGCTTTCGAAGCTCTGCTTTCTCAGAGGCAACAGAAGTAAGGGAATATTGCACACATTCAAGTTGAAAGGCTGAAAAGAGTTTAACACAGTGAATAAACCTTACAAAACTCTACAAATATGGCATTTCACACAATGGTCTTTCATAAACACCACAGACTGGATAGCACTGTTTGAAACTTTTTAATATTGAGGAGATTGAGGACATATAAAGAAGTGTCAATAATTCATTAAAAAAAATTGAATTCATAGGCATTATAAACAAAACATCACTACTATTTATTACCAGCAAGTATATGTCAGGTCATTATCATTTGAGTAATGAAATGTCAAATGTGCATCAAATGGCACTTTTAGATACACATTAAATGTGATCACCTCAGTGACAAGCGTTCTGGACAAAATACAATCCTGCAAAATCCGTAAGTATAAATTAATCTGTTATACAGCACTTCTGTGAGACGCATGCAGTATACAAAACATTTCCAAGTAAATTTTAGGTGTCTGCAATTAATATGAGGGGAAACAAAGATTTAGTCCTTCTGTCTCTTCTTTCCTTTAGTAGGAGTTTTGGAAGTATGTTCATTTCCTGCATTTGGTTCCCAGAGTGCATTTTTTACAAATCTAGAAGCAGCTCCTTTATCAAGTTTGAATGCCTTTTTCTTGTCTGTTATTTCTTTGACCTTGTTCATATATGTTCTTATCCTCTCCTAGGGAGGAAAAAAAAAAAAAGGAAAAGTATTTCAAACCATTCTCCCAAGATTACTGCTAAAATGGATCAATGAGTAGAAGTTCTCCAGTTCTCCACACCGTACACTTCTAGAACTATAATACCTGGAGGAATAGCATTACTTAAATAAATATACCGGGCCCTTTGCAAACTTGAGACTTCCTTTTAGTGTATTTTCCATCACAGGTACTGACCATACCATCTGCATGACACCCACTGTAACAGCAACACAAAGTCCTACAGAGATGCAGACTCTGCATCTAATTTACAGCGAAATGGGAACTGTTCTTGCAAGCAAAGTTAGAAAATAAAATGCTGAACTCAGTTTGGAGTTTGACCTACATAAAGATGCCAAAATAATATTATGTATTTGATACATCTGTGGATGAACTATACAGCCTGACTACTGTCCACAAAAAAAAAAATTTCAGCAAGTCCAAGCAAAGCTAAAAAAGCATCTTACACAAAATCAAAGATGGCAGAAGCATTACACATGCAACTACCCAGAAGTCTTGGGGTTAAGTTCCTGAAATGGTCAAGGCAGCTTATCAAAGAATTTATTTAGGGCAGCCTGATGAATTTCCAGCCATATCAGAAGCTCCTTTTACGGCCATAAATAACAGTACAGGCCTGCTTCCAGGGAAAAGGGGATGCTTTCTTGTTGTATCTTAGCCTACCAAAGTTATTTGGTGTTTATGAGGTTTTTTTGACCAAACCATGACTTGGACTCAGCCCCACAGAAGTATACCCTCCCATCTTAACAATCTCATTTATGTGCCTACTCATCCTCATCTGCTCCTCCAACAAAAAAAGAAAATTACTTTGAGAGGGTACTAAGTAGCTTTAAGATGGGAATCCCCCTCTGGTAAGTGCCGGCTTCTCTTCACTGACTAGAGAGTACACTTACAGTGACTCTGCAAAATATTTAACAATTTAGTTTACAGATTTCATGTCTACATATTTAGCCTAATATGGCCTTTAACTGAAGTGCCTTTGGGTGTTACTGTAATACAAACAATAATAACATACATATACACATGTAGCACTCTACCTGATACTTGAATTATAAATGTGGATTAACAGAACACATGTGGATACTGCTAAAATAAATTTTGATATGTAACCCACACATTTCTCACACAGCCATTACCACCTCTTTGAATATGGAGCAAAAGTTAGAAGACCTACACTACAGAACTGATTTTCAATTCTTCAGTGATCATTATAAGCAGTTGTCAAAAACTTGGCCACTCTTTCTGTATCAAAAACACAGCTTTAATGAGGAGGGCTTTACAGGATCTGAAATCATGATCAGCCATAATATTTCTTTGGTGACTGAGATGGCTAATGAGAACAGATGGCAAACCTACATGTGTTAACATGGGAAAAAGGAGCTGGAAAATGTCAACATGACAAATGAAATGAATTCTGATAGCTTCAGTGTGTTTTATTAACACAGTTTGAATACCTGTATGTACACAAGGACAGCAATTCTAAAAACAGAACAATCGTGACAGAACAGTCTTTTTTAATTCCCTTTCCACATGAATGAAAACATCACAATGCCTTTGGAAGGAAGGAATGTGCATTCATTCAACCTTGATACTTGCAAAAGGAAAAGAGATCTGAGTAACAATCTAGGCTATGAAAATATTCACTCTTTCTTCAGAGTGAAAACGGCAGTTGTGAAGTAAAATACCAACATAAAATATCCACAGCATAAGAGATAAAATTTTTTAGTATCATTAAATTAACACAATATTCAGACACTATATAATATAGGAGGAACAAAAAACTGACAGAAAGCTCATGAAATATTAACTGACGCATTTTTTAATATGATACAGTCTAGACTACTGAAAACTTCACAAAATTAAAAATAGAAGTATTCTTGTTATTCAGGCTAGCTTTCCACATTTTTTAGTCCTATCTTCCATTCCACTGGTTATGTAAGGATTACACTTAAGCTAACTATTTTACAATTGCCAAGATTTAATATTTTAATTTATTCAGGAATTAAAATGGGTAGTGAGAAGTTTTGCTTTCTGTTTTTTCTTCAGGCTAAATGATTCGGTTTTTTAAGTCAGCAGAATTTTCAAGATAGCTGGCCTTCTATACTGTAGTCATGCATCTAAATGGAATATAAAGACAAAACTAAAGATTTATTATAGGTCGTAAATATGTCACTAATGCAGAATTACTGGACAATACACATACAGCTGGTGCCAAAAAAGCTTTTAGCTTTGTTACTGAACTGGATTCTTTACTGCTGAGAAAATGAATTAATGGAGGGCTTGGAAGGGGGAGGGGGGCTCTTTCCCATCTTCACTAGTAAATCAACCACACTGTACTTTTACAGTCATACAACAGTAAGAAAAGGCAGCCTCAGAGATTAACATGATTCCAAGTATTTATAAGAAAAAAAAAGCCATACTGGAAGTTATAAATTATTATCAGGCATGTAACATTTTTCTATTTAACAGATACAAGTGAAAAGCTGCTCTGTACAGAATCAAATTCTCAACCAAAGGTGGAAAAAAAGAAAAGATAAGATGATATCATTCATCACCCTTTTCTAATTTCAGCAGACTCTACAACTTTACTTTAAACAGTACTGTTTAAAAGTAAAAACAATTACTTTCTTAATTTAGAGAGCCCAGTAAGGCATATAAATAGTTATATAACACCATGTAACATATGCATGTTATTACGGCAACGTATCAACTTTAAATGTAGATACAAACACTTTTTAACTTCTATTTGGGCTAACCATCCTGAGCAAGTAGGATGCATGCAGCATAAGCAACTCACCAGTTCTTGTTTCACTGGATGGTCCTTTGGATTGATTCCCTGGGTAGCCAAGTATACTACAAGAAAAAAACATAATTTTTTTTTAAACTGAAGGCTGTCTATGACTGAGGACCCTATCAAGCAGTCACATAAGAAACCCACAGTTTCCACACAAAATCATTAATCAGACTTGTTAACTGTGTTGTTAAGTATCTGACAAACTACTATTATCAAATATTGCAGCTAAACTACCCCCAAACAACTAAAATGGTTAAACTTTCTGTTCTTTAAAGGACAGAAAAGGTTGCCACAAAGAAACCAGAAACATCCTCACACATGTACAAAATTAGCTTTTCTAAATACAGATTTTTGATTCGGAGTTTTAACATCATTTACCCTACGGATGGCAATAATGTGGGTCCTCAGAGTAATTACAAGTTTTTAACTATTTGGCTTTGAAATATGATTATTTAATGTTTGCAGCTGTCTAGGTGTTCAAATGGTAATCATAAATACTACATTTTCCTTCTACCACGTACTTACCCCAGAACATTGAATTTAATGTGTACACCGAAACCAAATCCAGCTTTGCTTGCTCAAGAGGATCTAACTAGAATGAAAAAAAAAACCCACCACATTTGAAGATTTTTAAGCAAGATATGCACAGATCGTAGTAATGTGCACATTTTATAATTGTGAATGTATTAATAAAAAAATACACAGTGAAGGAGCACATTTTTGCATCACAAGTTCACTGAGACTATGTTTATGCCTTATTTCCATGCCATCACAGAACCATTCATTCTCTCCTCTCTGAGTAGTCATGTAATTCTCCCAGTTTTAAGTTAAATGCCACAGTCCCATACAACCAAAAGCACAATCTCTTAGCGTGTAGCTCTCAGACTACTGTTGCCATCGTCAGAAATAAGTCCCTGTTTTTCCATAGAAACTTAATTCAAAATAGTTGTTGCTATCAATGGAAGGGAAAAAAAAAAGTTTAAAGTTGCTGAAACTCAAACGTCAATATACAATCAATGTTAACACTGCACATGACAGACTGTGTGTTCAATGCATGCTGGAATACCTAGGGATGTAAAGCAAAGGAAGAATAAAGGTAATGAAGGGGTTTTTTTTTCCCTTGACTGTCAAAGTCAATTTATTATTTCAGTCCTACACGACTTCCAGAAACTCCAATAACATCACTGTACAGCTCACTAGTGCTAACATGGATACTGTCAAAAGATCTGTGTTGTCAAGACTGTTATCTTCATAATTTATTTGTGTAAGAAATCCTCACAGGATAAAGAAGCTCCCTCGTGCTGGCCTTTTCTTGCCCTACAGAAAGAAATTACACGTTAGGCTTTAAATGTTACAAGACAGAGATGCTCATATGAAATTCTCAGGCACTGCCTTACTCTGATAAAAAGCCACATTTTACAGACTTACGCTTATAACACAGCTAGAGGAGACAGCTCAGGTTCTGCAAGTCTAGACTTCTGGAATTACATCAATTCTCACTTCTGCCAGTTCACCTTCACATCCTGCTGGGTACACCACTTCCATTCAGCTTGTTGTAAAGAAGTCTCAGTCAAAAACATGAATGACCTCTCTATTATGGAAAAGCATGTTAAGGAAGGTCAGGAATAAGCTAAAATGTCTTCGACCTAAATGACTCACTGGTAAGATTATCACTTATCAGCTTGGAGGAGCATGTGTTTCATCGTTTAGCTTGTAAGACCATCTGGATTTCCTAGAAATGTAAGAATTTAACAGTAGGTGTCAAGCGTAAGAAGTGGCATATTTGTTATTTCTCAGTGCAGTGGCTGGCCTAACAGACCCTTTTATTTCAGTTCAGGCTCTCAAGTACTTGTGTATTAATAACAAAAAGGTATTTAAAAGGAAGACAACTTACCTTTTGCAAAAGCTCACTTCTAGAAACTGACATCATTGTCTTCAGCATCTCATCTACAGAACCAAGAGACTTTTCAAATGCTGCGAGATAATCATGAATTTCAGTGGGGTATTCTTCCATGTTATTATCATCTTCTGACATTTCCATCTGGAAAGTGGAAACAAAACTAATAATCCTTTTCATTAAGAACCTACAGAGTCAAAAGAATGTAATTTACAACACAAAGCATTAGCATTCATTCATTAAACATTTTAAGAAATGCCTACGTGTGAAGAGTTCTAGCACGTAATGTCAGCAGCAACACAGTTAAAGATCCTGTAGTTTCAGGGATATCTCCTAACCCTGTGCAAAATGGCATGAAGGAGCATTACAATTTACATGACTGTAGTACCTATTCTTGCAACGGTCCTAAAACAGTATTTAGCTTTTATGATCTGTGATAGAAAGAAATTATTCGCATGTTTAAAAGAAGTGCTCTATAAATCACTCTATATAAAGAGCTACACCAAGCAGCAGGCAGGACACCAGGAAAAACAAAAACAAAACTAACTAACTAACCGAAAAAAAACCAAACTACAAACCAAACCAATGGGGATACAGCTTCAGGCTGTCTTAGGAAGACATTACTTCAGCACCAGTTACATCATAGTCAGTTCATTTAGGAGTAGGTCCAAAAAATTCTTCTTGTGAACCCTGCCTGTATCCAGTGTTCTGAAGTCTCTACGGGGTATTATAATCCCGGATATAACTCCACCTGTAACAAAGCTGAGTTGATTTGAGGATTTCAGAATACTCTGGCAATCTTGTCAACACATCAATGCACAGCAACTGGAAAGTAAGATGTGAAAAATCCCAAAGCACCACTTTTTTGTTCCCAGAATTTATAGTACCATGGTATGGCTAGTGCCAAGCCATCTGGCTGCTGGTTTATAATCAATACCTTTAATTCCTCTCAAATCATAAATCACGTATTATCTTGGGGAGTTAATGTTACTTTGAGCTATGTTATTTTCTACAACTTCTACTGAGCAACAACTTTTCTTATGTTCTAAGAAAAGAAGAGAAGAAATATGTCATTTTCCTGCCTATTTGTTGAGCTGCATCAAGAACAGTGGGAGCACCTGAATCACTGCAGACTTTTCTTCTTAGAATCAGTGTGATAATCCCACTCTCCAGATGCTGAGCACAGAGGGAAGGAATAGAAGCTGGAGAAATTGCTCTTCATCTATGAACACCACGCCATACAATCAGTGTAAACAGCAACAGCTGTCACATCACCGGAGTTTGTTTTAGATAACGATTTGATCTTTCCCTGGCAAGAGCATGGCATGTGTGAGAGAGGTTTCTTTTTATTTATATTGTCTCTTGGAGGTCAAAAAGGAAGAAGATTGGGAGGAAAAACAATGTGGAGCTACTCCAGCTTGTCTGCAACTCCAGTTTTAACCACACCAGTGTGATTCCAGAAATATGATCACCCAGTTAACAAGCCCAGTTTCACTGCTATTGTTTGCATAGCTAAGAATTATAACCCAACTCAGCTGCACGACTGCTCATCCTGGTCAGAGCTGATTTTCACACTGAGTACAGAATCACAATGCCAACCATGCTAAAGGTCCCCTCCCTAGCTCAGCATGCAACCCACACATCACACATGTAAATATTACTTCCGTCAGCTACAGCAGACCCAAGCAAGAAAGCTGAGCTGGATCCACAAGATGCTGCCCACAGAAAGGCAAAATACCAATAAAATTATTTCTGCCATCCAAAATAACACTGTTTGTGTTTTGTTCTATCCTCCTGGCCACCTACTTTATAATCTGCCATGTTAGGTTGAATAAAAGGGTTCAGAAACAATGTTTGATGTTAACTTTTAGTCATATAATACGCATTAAAAAGCCCTCAAACCTACAAAAGAAACTAGATTTTCCCAGTCATTAATACAGTTAAGTTTTGTTAGAAGGTGTCTGTCAATACACATTCCCTACATTTACACATACAGGGAGAGAGGTAATCCGATCCAACAATCACCTACAGATCTTACCATCACTGCAGTACTTAACCTATTATGGTCTTGATTCGATGGGCAGGCATGTACATAGTGATAAATGCCAATTTTTCTCTCTCCCTTAATCAGTGTATCCAGCACCAGCAAGAATAAAAAAAAGAACTAACAAAAGCCTGTACCAAGTATGAGTTACCAAAATTAACTAGAGCTGTTTTACAACTGTGGCAAGGACAAACAGTCACATATTTGATATTCTTTTCAGTATACCAAGCTAGACTTAAGGAATAAGACAGAAGAATAGGAATATAGAAGGAAAAGATAACAAATACAGTCTGAAATACATTTTGCTATGATTGCTGTCTCACGAACTAGAAGGAATTATGTCTGAGGTCATATGACAGAGTATTTACTTGACATTATTAGCACAGAAAGGGAAAAATATGCATCGGTGTCTTGGTTTGAAAGACAGGCGTCTGCCAAGGAAGGCGGAAACCTTCCTTGGAATGGAAAAATATGACCCCTTTCCCTCCTAATTATTATAACTTAGAAATTAAGGGGCTTTCAGGCAAAGGTATGGGAAAATCAATAACAGTTCTTTACTAGTATGTATATGTCTAACAAGGCAAACAAACAACAACACCAGCAGCAACAACAAACAGAACCAGAAACCCAGTGCCAGCCTCCCTCGGCCGCACTTTCCCCTTCGGTGCAGTTCCGCTCACAGCCGGCAGGGGCGCTGGTGGCTCCTGGCTGGGCAGGGCGGGTGCGATGGTTCCCCTGCTCCTGCAGGGGGCGCTGTGGGGCGAGCTCAGCCGCCTCTCTGTGCGTGGCAATGGTGGATGGGCTGAAGGGTAAAATAGACTGTGGCAGGAACCTCGGAGCAGTGGCTGGAACGGCAGAGGCAAGCAGCCCCCGGGGTGGCAAACAAAATGTAACAGAAAGCTCTGCAGCCTTAGCAAGAGTTCTGGGGGTCAGGTGGACATGGGGTGTTGGGTTAGAGTGTAGCGAAAAAGCCCGAGGCAGCGGCAGAAAATACCGAGGCTGGGCAGTGGCAGCCAGGCTTCTCCCTAACAGCTGCTGCATGCAGCCGGGGAGACGCGCCCTGCGGGAAGGTGGAGGGGGACGTCGGGGTTCCGGGTTTTCCCTTGAGGCAGCCAAGTAGATGGTGAGGGTCCTTTCCAGTCAGATCGGGTGTTAATAAGGTCCCGGTTCAACGGCTGCGCTTACAAGCAAAAGCTCACCCATGATAGGAAAAGCAGGGAGAGGACAAAAGCTCTGTAGTGGCAGCGAATCCGTCGGGCAGTGACCGCAGACCAGCTCTCCCTCCTCCGATCCCAAGAGCGAGAGAGAGCTAGGGGCTAAGCCCAGTACATCACCCCCCAACCAAAATCTCAAGGTATCACTGCCCTCCCCAAGAGAAAGCCTCTCAGGTAAAAGAGCAGCCATCTGCACCCTTCCCCCACCTTGGCCATTGTCTCTCATAAGTACCAGTTGTTATTATCTCGTAGCAACATATGGGACAAAATTCCATGAGAGAAAGAAAAAAAAGAAAACGAAATATCTTAACCTCCAACAATCGGACTTCAATGGAACAAGGCTGCCCTTTAGCCTGTGTACAGAACTTTCACTGATAAGTCTGCTGCTTCTGCTTGGGGAGCAGGAAGAAATTATTAAACTTGTGTTTTCAGTTCACTTCAACAGGAACTAGCAAATTCCTACTCCTGCTGTGTAGGGACCTCTCTCTTTTCTTTACACTGTTGTTTCAGCATAACTAATCTCCAAGCAGGATATGTCACGGTGTTGGCACGTGCCAACAACAAGGCAGCAGTCAACAGCCTAAAATAATTTTGGTAACATTAACAAAAGCAAACTACATTAGAAAACATGTACTACAGAAACTCCACAAAATTGTTTCTGCCAAAATCAACACGTGTTGTGTACTCATACCTGCAGAATGACAAAGCCAAGGATAGGAGGAACTCCTATCTCTAAACATGACTCTCTAAACATACCCAAAAGCTGTACTGGCCTCAGTAGTTATGCTTCAGTTATTAAACAAGAAAAAAAATTTTCCTCAAAGTTCTTCAAGTGTTTCTTTTTGTATTTTGAACAAGCAAAAACTTAAGTTAGTCCCTGAAGACAATGTTTATTAGACAGGTTTTCTGATTTGAATTTACTGACTTTCAACCAGATTTTATTTGGCACTGAGTTCTCACTTTAAAAATTAATGATAGTAGAAATATTCAGATAAGAGAAGTAATGAAAAATTCTTGATAGGTAAGTATGTGAACAATGAGGAATTCTAAAGGAAATAAGACAGAATTTTGATTATCAAGCAATGACACCTATGATGCACAACACATAACCTGTGGTTGTGTTACGATGGTAACACTTTAAAAGATCTGTAATTTTAAAAATGCAAAGGAAAGTTCATAACCCATAAACATAAAATACAAAAGAAATGGACTACTTTGATTAAGGACACTGAGGCAAAAAAACTGTGATGAAAAATGTATGACTTCATAACACCAACTTACAGAAACAAATGTCCCTTTTAACCCTGAGCTGCCATGTAGTTTTTGGGAAAAAAACATAAGAATATGTATTTGAGGAAGAAAAGGACTTTAGATTGCAAAAGTGAACTGTTTTCATGAGAAAATTTATGCATTGCATTTAGGTCTGTTTAAAAAATGTTTATGAGTTTCCATAGGTGGAAAATTTCTGAATATTCTGAAATTTCTGAAAAATTCTGAATAAATTCTCATTTATTCAGAAAGATAACTACATTTATGTAAACTTCTGCTTAGAAAACAAGGAACACCTTGTTTTCTTTGCAGTCAACATATCAATATACTATAAACCAGAGTATGTAATACAAACTGCAAAAAGGGAGAGAAATATCAGACATTATTAATGAACCACAGAAAAGACAGAAATGTGAAAAGGAGAAACAGAAAATATGTCATTTCTGCAGACTGTATAAAAACAACTACACAGGTGACAAAACAGTTTGCTGTAGTGTTAACATGGCTATTGATCTAAGATACAACCAAGTTAAATGCCGTATTAAGGTATTTTAAATAAAAACAAACAAAATACAGATGGTTGTGCTCAATACTACTGGCAAAATTATCTGTATTTATCTTCCAGGAGAACAAAGAGAAGAACTACAGACCCCTTTTAAGAAAAGCACACCCAGGAAAAAGAGAAACTGCAGTCAATTTGCAGGTGGCTTTTATGAATAATCTTTTAATATACCTAGAGGTGCTTTAACACAAGCCTTAGAAAGCAATTGCCAGCTGGCTTAAAAAGCAAAACCAAACTTCCCTTCCTGCTCAACCCCCTCCTCCCCCCCCAGCAAAACCCTGTCACACTGAAAGATATAAACTCTAATTATGCCATAAGTACCTCTATGAGAGATTTTGCTGAAGATACATTGTGAGTGGAAGCTACATGCATCTGTCAGCGTGGCAATAAGAAACCACTAAAGACAGAAATTAAAAATGCTCAATGTTAGCATCATGCACATGGTTTTCAACTGGAATTAAAACTGCAAGTTCAGGATAAAAATGGTTTATTTGAAATATTTTGTAATGTGCAAACAGAAGACAAAAAGTAATTTAGCATTCTGCTAAATACTGCAATTCACACTTCATGCTAATTCTTACGTATTCTTTAAGCACTAAAAGGCCTTTTCTTCATACTTAGCTCAGACCTTTTATTTTTTCAGATTATTCACCTAACAAAAATCAGATTAGGTAATTAGATTATTTCTTCTTTTCATGGATATTTACAGATTGCATAGAGAAAAAACAAACTAGAGAAAACCAAAACAAACCCAAAATCTTTTGGTCAGGACACAGAAAACCGCTCTCAAATTCAAAATAAACACATGAACAACATCACTATGACAAACCATCTCTGTCAGCTCCTGAAAACTAGCACTGTCCTCCCTCTTGTGAGATCTGACTCACAACCTGCAGTGAATGTAGTCGATGTGCAAGTGCAGCAAAGTGTCCCTTCTGCTCTAACACTGTAGTTCACTTCTGTGGCTGCAGGGCAACAGAACAACCGGCATCCTAAATTTAAAGCTACCAGAGATCACGATTAAGTTCTTTGGCCACAAACCTCTCAGGGCAGAGAAACCCATGTTTGCAAAGTTCTGAGTACAAAAGGCTCTACTCTGTGACAGACACGCATTATTGCTGATAATAAATAATTACTTGCTCACTAGTCATCACTGTGTCCACAGGCCTGCTTTGCTCCTAATGCCTTTCAAACCTGCTTGGGGTAGCTGGAGAGCAAAGCTAGTACAATTAGAGCACTCTTGCAATGCCAACTCACAATCCTGTTTGGAAGAAAGATTTCCATTGCAAAAGTAAAAAAGCCTACAGTGAAATATCAAGTATACACCAGCAGGCTTATCTTGATCCTCTTAAAAATATCCCAACTCAAGCCATGGTAGTTAAGCCCGGTATAATTTGCACTGTATTACAAATTGGAAACAGCCAAGAAATCCCTGCCTTCAAAGCCAGGCTCCAGCCACCATAAAAGCCTGCACAGAGCCATCCTACAAAACAGCTCACAGCCATCAGTCTCTCGCTGATGCCACTGAGTCACCTGAGCTTCAGAGGATGTGCAAAATTTATTCTCATCTGTCTTAAAAGGAGATTAAAACTTAAAGGGAGAGAATAATATTATAGGCTCATTTAGTCTTCAGCCAGTAGTGGATATCACATGAGAAAACAGTTATCTCAACTTGGATTAAACAACCCTCATTCACCACAGCCTCATCTATATCCACTGATGTAAACCTTCAACTCCATCTGCACGATTCATAAAACACTTTTACTCCCTGTAATCAACTGTCCCAAATCCCACATCTTTGATGACACAGTGGTTTCCTCTTCTGAACAAATCCAGTATAACCCAGCTTTTGTTCAGCTCCAATCCATCAGCGCACCCAGCATAAGTACAAAAATAAAAACAGCTTTCTTCAGGTATGTGTCAAACACTTCTTCATGAGAGGTTTTCATAAAAGCTCCCACAGTCACATATGCTGCCACACTTCAGTTCAAGTTCACTCTAAAGTGATACGAAATGTGTGTCTCTAAACTGGTCTTTGAAACATGTACTTTTGTTTGCACTGAACCTACCAGGAACTTCTTGGGCAGCAAAAGACTGTCTCCTTGGGCAAACCAGTTTACACCTAGTGAGGACAACAATCAATACTGAATACTTCTACCAAATTTGCAGCAAACAGGAAATGATCTGCCTGCAGTCTGCACCTCTGTATACTGTAAACTATGGAGTTTACTACTTCTAAAACTTGCTGCCACTCTCCACTGGTATCAGCATCATGAATATCCAGAATTAAAGCCAGAAGGTTTTTTCAATCCTTTGAAATTGCTGACCTCGTTTCCTTTAGCCACTAGTTCCACAATACATGAAAAAGCACTTCCTTTTACCAGAATGCAATCTTCTGTATTTGCAACTCATGCAGTGCCTCTCTGTACCATTTTGAACAACAACTCAAATGTATTTTTGGCTGGTTTTTATTTGGCTGTGCTAACTGTTATTTTTATTTGGCTGTTCACTATTAGAAGCATGTTTACCCATTTTTTGGTTGAATATAATGCAGTAACTGTGGGATGTTTGTGTTCTTAGCATCAATTTGACTGATGCAGGGAAAAAACATCTATCTGGAGCTATGGTGGCCAGTCCATTCCAGTGTACTCTTTATTTATTTAGAGGAAAAGCAGACCACAGATGAAAAACAATGCTAAAAATCCTAAGCCACTTCAAAGAGAAAGGCACTTATCAGAAAAGTTTGTGTGACTTGTGCACTGCTTTTCTGCTATGAAGCCTGAAAATTCTACCAACTGCTTCCAAGTTTCTCACACGCTGGAGAACAGCCTTGGGTTGAGTGTTTTCTCATTTCTTTAGCAAGGGTCATACTGCCATAGGATTAGCAATGTCCAGGTATTTTATATTTGAAGTGTTCTTTTATACTTTTAAAACCAAGAAATATGCCAGACACCTTTCAATGTTTATTTTAAAATCCAGTTCTTCCATTTTTGTTTGGCCTAAAAAATGAGGCCTTTTAATTGGCATCATTTAAAGTTTAATTTGCAACTCAAAGTCTATTCCATGTTGCTGGCAGCAACTAAGCTTGTGGTCAGAAAGCTATGACAAAGCATAAGGAAGGGGGCATTTTTACCTTCGCAGGAACATGAGAGATACAGAAGTTTCATTACAAGGTACTCATTACTTTAAGTACCACCGGCCTTTCTGTTAGGTGCTGCTGAACTATTTTATCCACGGCCTGTATATGCACACTGTATCCTCTCTTTGAAAAACTTTGCCAAGTTCTTAAGGCTCCTCAAGCTGCAATACTATTTTGCTAATTTTTAGCAGGAATGTAACCGTTTACTGCCTACAGAGCACTCATCCTCAAAAAAACGCCAAAAAAGCCTAAAGCCTATGTTCTCTTTTTCACTGATATGTAAGCAAGCCGTAAACACGTCATACATTAAATATTCAAGGCCAGGCTGGATGGAGCTCTAAGCAACCTCGCCTAGTGGAAGGCGTCCCTGTCCATAGCAGGGGGGTTGGAACGACATGATCTTTAAAATCCCTTCCAACCCAAACCACGCTGTGATTCCATAAACCGCGTTTATTATGCTCGCTAACAACACCAGCAGCGGGCACAACTCCTGCACAGCGGCCGTGCCTCCCGACAGCGCACCTCCCCGTTTCCCAAGGCCTCAGAAAAGCCCTAAAGCCACAGGAAGCCCCCGGGAGGACACACGGGGGGTGGCCGCTCTTACCTGCGGGCAGGCGGCCGAGCCCCGCGTGGGGCTCCCGGGCACGGCGACAACGGGGCGGGACCTGCGCCCGCGACCGGCGGTGACGTCAGGGGCCGGGCTGAAGCGGGAGGCGGAAGCGGGGCCTGCCGAAGCAGCCTTGAGGGGAAGCGATCCTTGGAATCTCGTGAATGTGCTTGGTCGGAAGGGAGCCAGTCAGTAGGGTCCTCAAACAAGCAGAAGCTTTGATTAGGAAATCATACACTTGGCGTAGAAAATAGTGTAAGTTAGTCCCTGACGTGCACTATAAGCACACGGCAGGGGGTTTTGCATAAAGGAGGAGGGGGAAAGGGAGAAGAGAAAGGAAGAGATAAACGGGAGAAGAGAGAGAAAGAGAGAGAGAAAGAGAGAGAAAGAGGAAAAAAGAGAAGGAAGAAAGGAAGAGAGAAAGAAAGAAGAAAATAGAAGAGAAAAGAAAAGATAAAAGAAAAAAAGAAATCCAGCTGATGTGATGTCCAGGGCAGGGATATCTTTTTATGGAGAGGTGTCCCAGCTCTGAAGACTCGTTTCTCTCTTCTATGCAAATTAGTTGTCATGCAGTCTGTTCTTTCAAGGGTCTTGAGTGGTCTTGATCCCCGCTACAGCCCATGCCCACTTCTTGGCCTCATTCCTGCACTTGCACTGTGGTATGTTGTGCCTATCTCCAAGAACTTCAGCAAGGATGTTTGTCTGAGGAAAGTGGTGCCCTACCTCCTTATGGCCCCTTTCTCCAGTCGCAACTTGATCTTTCTCACAGCATGTCAATACCAACAGTCCTTTGTTATTACCAAGAATTCTTGTCTGATGGGATTGTTACCTGATTCATTGGCTCCACAGCCATCCAGTTATCAGTGTTTGAGACACACATTGGACCCTTCTGGGATTCTGCAGTGGGGAGGGAGATGCTCTTTCGAGGCAGGAACACACTTTCCAGCCACTGGCTCCTCTGAGTGGAGAAGGTAAACAGCCGACATGACGTATTTCCAGCTGTTGAAGTTGCTTCCTGGAAAAAGGGAGGCACAAACTGTATGTAGAGATGGTCTCCTAAAGGCAGAGATTGCATGGAGTCATCCCAGAGGGTCGGCACTGGTTCCTGCCTGACGTTGCACATCTTTGCCTCACCCTCAAGTGAGAGTTGGTTTCTAATTGTATTACTGGCTGTGTTTTCCACTGTGTTTCTCCACAAGTCCAGAGGAGGCTACCACAATGATTGGAGACAGCGCACCTCTTCTACGATGGAATTGGGATTGTTCAGCCTGGAAAAGAAGTGGCTTAGGGGTGATCGATTTGCGGCCTCCAGTACCTGAAGGGAACCCACAAGAAAGATAGAGAGGGACTTTTTTCAAGGGCATGTGATGACAGGACAAGGGGGAATGGATCCAAACTGAGAGTAGTTTTAGATTAGGTATTAGGAAAAAATTCTTGACTGTGAGGGTGGTGAGGCACTGGAGCAAGTTGTCCAGAGAAGTGAATGCCCCATCCCTGGAAGTGTTCAAGGCGAGGCTGGATGGGGCTCTGAGCAACCTGGGCTAGTGGAAGGTGTCCCTGCCCATGGCAGGGGGTTAGAACTAGAGGATCTTTTAAGGTCCATTCCAACCCAAGTCATTCCAGGATTCTTTAAGATTTCAGCAAATAAATCTGGGTTCAAAATACAGTGGATTAATATTTCTCCACTGCAAGAGCTCACTGACCAGAAGATTGTACCAACACGTCTGTGCCTCCCAAAGATCCACATTTTACAAGTTTACATTCTGATAAATAGTAAAGCAGAAGTCAGTATCTGCATCAAAAATATTGGCATTACTTGCCAAAGACATTTTTTTGGCTCCTGTTCACAATCTCATCTGAAGCTTATTGTGTCTCAGGTTCTACAACCTATCCCCTCCAAGGCAGATCGAGATAAGATCGCTGGAGTCCATCATAGTTGAAGAGGGCCTGCTCTCAGCTATGTGAAAAATGAGGTTCACTCTCCTGTGAGAATTTAAAAGTTTTAATAAGAAGACAATAAGGGACAAAAACAATAAAGCAAAATTTACAGTGCTGGGTACCCTTGGCACTCAGCCAAGAGCACACCTGCTATTGGCGAGACACCCTTTACATACCTTTACTATTGCATCAGCCTAATGCAAATTCATAAACAATTATACATATTCAAACTTTTCTCCAAACTAGTTTACATATTCTAGGAACTGTTTAGCATGGCTCCTCCTCGGGTCCACCTTTTTAGAGCATGCGTATTTCTTGGCTGTGGTTTTAGTCAGTTTTTATTATCACTTCCAGTTTGGGCTTTGGTCCATGGCTTTTGCAGATGGTAGTTGCTGATAGTGGGCAAGTCAGTAGCGGGGGTCTTCATTATATGTTCACTGGATGTTATCCAACCAAGCAGACAGTTCGATTACCACAAGCAAACTATATCCCCTATTTTACTACTATTAATAACAGAAATAAAGGCATTAGTTATTGTTACAAAAACTATATAGCAAAGCTACTTTAACATTATACATATAGCATTCACTTTAATATTTGCGGAAAGCCAATATTATAATATGTATTTATCACAGCTGTAGGTTACCAGGAGCCTGTATGTGGCTGACTAAGTGGTGGCTGGTTGCCTGAAGGGAATGTGCTGAGTTAGCTTGCTCAGCAACAGAGTTTCTGGGGGAACAGAAAAACCGGTCCTGTCTGGAGAAGGACAAGTTCAAGGCTGGGGAAAGTGGAGTTATATTTCTAGGGGAAACAGGAGTAGAAGTTTGGGATCTTACCTAGCTTCAGTGCACCTCCCTGCACCTTCAATGCTATTTAAAATACCACAAAAGTGAGCTTCCTTTTAATAAGCTGGTTTACATCTAAGTGCTATATGTTGGGGTTTTAGGAGTTCTTTTTTTGTTGTTCTTTTCCTCTTAAAGAATTTTTCCCCATGCTAAGGGACAAATTGCTGGGTGCTTAAGAGGGATAAAAGACCTGGCCACAAGGGGAGGGGTCCAGCTGTCCTCTTTTACCTGGGGTTTTTCTCATGTGGGGGTGCAGATGCTACGAGATTTGAACTGAGAAAAAGGGGTTGGGTACAATGCCTAGCCCTCTTTGTTCTCCCGGCATTCAGAGTGGAGTGAGAGGCTGCAGTCGTAGTAGGAAGAATTTGGCATTGCTGCAGGGTTCTGCCTTCTGCTGCCTTCCTTCTACTGTGAATGGAGCTTGCTGGCTGGGGCAGCCGTTTGCACTGGGACTCTATTTAACACCCTGCCTCACTAAAAGAGGGACCCTTTCACCATCTGCTTGGGTGCCTCAGGGGGGCTCGGGACCCCAAGCCCACCTTCCCCTGCCCTACCGGGAGGCAGCTGCCCCGCCTCCTCCGTTCCTTTGCTGCTGCTTTGAGGCTTCGCTACACTGCAGCGCTGCAGGCACCGGCACCTCCCTGCCTGCCGAGATGTCCCGGAGTTTCCCGCTGCAGCTCCGGAGCTC
>VZTD01002915.1:133922-197838 GCA_013397725.1 Rhagologus leucostigma
GGTTCTGGTTGTGTTTGTTGTTACTGCCATAGTTATTGTTGTTTTGTTTGCCTTGCTATACATATATATATATATATATATTAGTAAAGAACTGTTATTCCTATTCCTCATATCTTTGCCTGAAAGCCCCTTAATTTCAAAATTATAAGAATTCGGAGGGAAGGGGGTTAGATTTTCCATTCCAAGGGAGGCTTCTGCCTTCCTTAGTAGACACCTGTCTTTCAAACCAAGACACTATACTATGTCAATTCTAATTAAATCAGTATGTATTGCAAATGGGAGTTTTTCTCCCTAGTCCCAGTTGGAAGCGTATCTTCGGATGTCATTGTTACTTGTTTACATCTTGTCTCCTTTTCCTACAGCAGATTTGGAGGTTTAACTTTACAGTTTCAACCAAAAATGGCTGCAAATGAATAAAAACGTGGATTTTATAAGAGTATTATGAAAGCAGCAAACACAGGGATTATTTAAGAGCCTTTCAGCTGTGTGTGGGACACATACAGGTGGTAGAATCACTGGGGTAGGGAATGGTATCCCTACTGTGTGCTAATATTTTAGTGTAATAATACAGTTTTTCACTGCATTTTCTTAGCTATTTCTTATTTTCAAAAAACACAATATTAATTATTTTCTTATGTTCATGTAGTACAACTACAGAATTATGCACTGTAAATAAAAGGGAATTTAAAGAGAGTTTTCAAAATATTTAGAAATGGAACAGTCTGAAGGGTAGCAGAGAATTAGCAAGACTTGCACTCCTAAATAGAATACTTTGCAGTTGTAGTATGCCAAATGTCTACAAGGAGGTCAGAACACTTAACATATGTTTAGTTCATTTTTACCTCAATATTCACATGTCACAGACTGGGAAATACAGAGAGGGGATTTGATTGATAGACTAATTGATTTACCAAATGTTAGGTAGAAATTGTTGCCAGTCTTATTTCCTAAACCCAATGTTTTGTTTCAATTACAAGATCAAAGGAAAATGCAATACGTGCTGATCAATGTTCAGATTCAACCAACTCTGTTTGTAGAAGATTGTAACCATGTAGAGTATTAATGCAGTACAGATTGTGCTCCATATTCCCTGGTCATACAGTGTGGCTCTGTCTCCTTCTGCTGGCTTACATTTGTTATAGATTTCCTCCTACTGGCTCTGGACTACTACAGATTTATACTTTTGTTCAATTAACTGGAGTTCCTACACTGAGTGCCACAAACCTTGGAATTTCTTGAGCCAATTCACTCAGGTAATTATTAGGTATAAAAGCATTCTTTTTCTACTTAAAATGGCTGCACTGCCTGTTTGGTTTTCAAGAGCAGTGAGTGAGGAGTTAAGAATTCACATTTATCCCAGCCAAAATCTGATTAAGATACAGCTCATATAATTCAAATGATTATGCTGGTGGTACTCTGAAAATATATTGTTTATGTATGGATATCTATAGAAAAGTCTATCCACGAAAAGCTATACTGGCATCTGGTACTTAATGGATTCTCCACTGCAAGAGGAGAGAGACCTATGAATGATTATTGATTTTTCTCTATCATTCCTAAAACAAGAGAAAACAATCCTGAGTATTTTTGCCAAAGTAGTCAAAGTGACAGGCATCTTTAACGTAATTACTGCGGTATTATGATGCATCTCATCCACTGTACATCCTACATAATGATTCCTGTGAAGTCAATGTTCTTTGTGAAGCAAACGTGGAGGCCAAATCTTGTAGTCTTGGCCTCACTGGAATCATTATACAGCCTGGGTCGTGCAAAGCACCACAGCACGTACAGACCAGCTGTGGCAACTCCATCTCCCTGAAACAACGCCACTGAAAAAGCTTTGGGAGATGTCATGCAGAAGACAAGGTAAATGAAAAAATATAGCATAGATTCTTCTGCTGTGAATCTGGTGTGAATATAACAAAGATTACTAGATGCTACTTGTAACAAAAGGGTTAATAAATCATTGGCAGGATAAAAATACTGACTGTAAAATCAGACCAAGAATCTGGCAAGCAGACCACTTTGGGAGATGTTCGTTTGTGTAGTACACATGTGTCTGAAGGGCACCTTGGGCCTTTTGGAATAGGCATTTTGTTTTTGTGAGGCCAATTTCTTGGCAGTGTAATCTAATGAATTTGCAATCCCATGTGTGTGCAGACCAGCAAGTTACCAGAAGAGGGTGTAGCAGGAATAAACTGAAGCACAAACATCCATCTGCTTGCCGGTATCGCTCGATGTGCACTTGCTCCTTGGTGGAAGAAGGGCAAGTACCCGATGTTTCCTCTGGTAAATCAGAAGACAAACATTCCTAAAAGGACCGTGACAGGCAGTTGCCTGGCTCAATGCCCTGTCGATGGGAATTTATGCCTCTGCCTGAATTCTGCTGAGACTAGATGTATGCAGGGAGGGAGGGCAGGGACAGAGATTTTACAGTGATTTATTACAATGGAGATGGTGAGTCCAGAAAGAGAGACCAAGGTATCTATCTGGCTGCCAGGTTTGTTTTTCTTACTTGCTAGATGGGGTAAGAAGGGAAAGAGAGTCTTGAGGCTAACCCACATTTTCAACAACTAAAAATCCTATAGTAGTGACATTAGCACAGTGGAAAAGAAATGTAATCTCCAAAATTTTCCATGTTCTGTTACACTTTGCTGAACTTAGGGGCAGTGTGTGTGGCAGCCTAAGCCCAAGTGAACTTAGACTCACCTTTCGGTTAAAATGCTCTGGAAATGCCTTTTTTCCTGCACTCAGATTAAATTAGAATGGCTTGAAACCTACTAAACACAGACTTTTTTGCCTTTTGAAAACATAAGATTTCTAATCAAAATACAGATGCAAAAGTACATGGAAAGAGGAAAACTGAGATTGATGTATCTTTGTTTTAGGAAGGAAAAATAATATAATTCAATAAGACTAGCTTAAACCCTCTAATTAAAACTTTTTTAACATAACAGTTAGGGAGGATGAGATCTACACTGAGATAGTGATAGTTGGTACAGATCAAAAGAGTTTGTATTCTTGCCAGCTAGATTAAATGACAGGATGTGGTGAAGTACTGGGTTAGTTTACGTACAAAGCTGTATTTACTGAATGTATATATATCTATTAGGTTAAATGTATTTGTATATGGAAACTGTAGAAATAAATTGAAAGCAATCTATCATGTGTAGAGCATTTGTTCTGATACTGTTCTAAGATTGCATTTCTTCCAATTAGTATGTAAAGCTGTAATTTTTTTACAGCTCTCTCTCTTTTACTAAGATTGTGGAAGTAAATTGTATTAGAAATTGAGGTTTATTTTTAAATGCATTAGCATTCCACCTGTCTCACTTGTTAGCTTCTGTGCCTAAATTCAGTAGAATCATATATTTTATACTCCGTTTCAACAAAAAGCCTAGGACAACTTTAGGAATAAATTAAATTTAGGGCCCAAATTGTCATTTTAAAGTGTTTTTTAATATTTATTTATCTGCACATGCCCCCTGAAGAAGCAGGATAGAAGTCTTTGGCTGCTGTTACGTTTCTTATTCACTCTGCAACAGCAGGATGTGGGAGGAAGGGAATGCGAATGTCAGGGAGGGAAAACACTGCCAGATATGAAGATGCCACAGGCCTGTGCCATCACACACTTCTGCAAGGCGGGAGTGTCTGTCCCTCACATCTGCTGAACAGGCCACAAAGGCCTCCCTGGTTGAGCTGTGCCAGAAAGAAACAAGGAAGGTTTCTGTCCTCTCTGCAGGAAGACTGATGACCTAAAAATGAAAGGTTTAGCATGGGAAGCAACTGAACTGGTTTCATTAGCTGCATCTACCTGAATTTTGCCAGTGGTGGGTTTTACTGTAAGTAGACTCTCCGTAAGTAGCTGGGACTTGGGGACTTAACTAGGAATTTACCTGAAAGAAAGAGTAATTTCAGCTGTAAATTGCAAATGCAATTGTAAATTGTAAATGCAAAGCTGTAACAGTCAGTCTAATAGTGGGCAACTGATACAATGCAATCTGGTTAACAGGCTGAGCTACTATTCTGATCTGACACAAAAAGGTCCCATCAGGTCTCAATTGCTGTGCAGTTCTGTGGGCTTTACCGCTCTTCTGCAACCCACGCCTCCTCCAGCTTC
Source organism: Rhagologus leucostigma (assembly GCA_013397725.1). NCBI lineage: Eukaryota > Metazoa > Chordata > Aves > Passeriformes > Rhagologus > Rhagologus leucostigma. Next base: position 138,043 of record VZTD01002915.1, read on the forward strand.
AAAGAATGTTTTCAATGTTTCATAATCTTAAAATCCCAAGCAAGCTAGGAGAGCTTGCCTGTGCTTGTTTCATTTATACTTCTGATGGACTTTTCATAGTGAAAAAAAATTCATTTTCACTGCCATGCTTAAGAACCATATAATCATACCACTGTTTAGAAAGGAATCCTTAGGAAAGATCATCAAGTTAACCCAGCACTGCCAAGTCCACCGCTAAACCATGTCTCTAAGTGCCACATCTACATGTCCTTTTAAATACAGCCAGGGATGGTGACTTCACCACTTCCATGGGCAGCCTGTTCCAAAGCTTGACCACCATGTCTTCACGACAGTGAAGAAATTTTTTCCAAATATCCAATCTGAACCTTCCCTGGCACAAGTTGAGGCCATTTCCTCTTGTCCTGTTGCTTGTTACCTAGAAGAGGCCAACCCTCATCTGGCTACAACCTCCTTTCAGAGTAATAAGGTCTCCCTTAGGCCTTCTTTTCTCCAGGCTAAACAACCCCAGCTCCCTCAGCTGCTTCTCATAAGACTTGTTGTCTTCTACTAAAGACTGAGGCAAAGAAGGCAATAAGCACCTCAGCCTTCACCTTCATCCTTTATCACTGTGTTTCCTCTGGCATCCAATAAAGGCTGGAGATTCTCCTTAGCCCTCCATTTGTTGCTAATGTATTTAAAGAAAGATTTTTTTATTGTCTGGCAGTAGCCAGGTTAAGTTCTAACTGGGCTTTGGCCCTTCTATTTTTCTCCCTCCATAACTTCATGACATTCTTGTCCTCCTGAGTTGCCTGGCCCTTCTTCCAGAGGTCATAAACTCTCTTTTTCCCCGAGTTCCAGGGAACACACTCTGTTCAGCTGCACACTTCAGGAATCTTCTCAACTGTTTCCTCTCTGCTGTATTTCCAGCAGACGTCTGGTAAGTTGAAGTCCCCCATGAGAACAAGGACTAACAATTGTGAAATTCCCAGCTGCTTATAGAGCCTTTCATCTGCCTCTTCACCCTTGATGGATGATCTCTAACAGACTCCCACCAGGATATCTGACTTGTTGGCCTGCCCCCCTGATTTTTACCCATGAAGACTCAACCTTTCTGTCACCGTCACTGAGCTCTAGACGATCAAAACACACCTTTACATGGCTACCCCACAAGGAGGTCAGGGTGTTAAGTAGAGACTGTCAGCCTTGGGTGGCCTCTTGCACACTGACAAGAGTGGAAAGAGCCATTGGTCTGGGAAGGCAACCCCAATCCAAAACCCAAATACATTCTGCACAGGGAGTAGATACTGCCAGGCATAATAGAAGAGGCAGGCAAGTACAGGCAGGAGAGGGGGAGATCTCTTGGAGAGAAAAGTACTTTTTGAAGAAGATAAATCTGTCTCAGAGGCTGTAGTTGTAGTATGCTAAACAGCAATGAGCTCATTCTTTGGCTCAGAGACCAATTGATAAAATGTGTGACCATACTGTTAAATTGAGCTAGTCTCCAAAGCAGGACTGCCATGCACATATTGTCTATTAGAAGCAGCTCCTGCTCATGCTACAGTCCTGAATCACACCAGCAAAGTATTGAGCCAGTTGGCCAAGATCAACTATTTAAGAATGTAACACTGAAGACTACTAGTGGGAAGAGATGCCCTGCTGTGGTCCCCTTTCCTGCAGGATCCTGCAAAACGTCCGTGACAATTGCCTTATTGGTGGCTGAGGAGGAGACAGACCAGAGTGTGGGGCAGCTACTCACTGTCCTTGAGACCCTGGATACTCTTGCAGCCATCAGACAACGCTAATCCACTTCCTGTGTCCTCTGTCGGACAATGTTGTGCAACCCCAAAGGCAGGCTGTGCTAGAACTGGTCACATCACCAAGTCGCCAAATAGCTATGGCCCAGATCCACAGAAATCCCATCTGGTCATTTCTCTGGGCTGAACTTGCACTGCCAGAGGCAGTCCCACAGCCGTGCTTCGCATTGCAACTCCAAGGGATACAGCTCTTGGCTCCTGCCTGAGTCAACAGCTGCCCTTGCCCAAAGCACTGGGACTTGGGTTTGCTACTGCAAAATATTCTGCATGTATAAAGGCTTTAAACGCATGCTGGACATACAGACTGTGGTCTGAACATTTTTTGAGGAGTGGCCAGTTCTGTTTAGAGTGCATGCTACTGAAAACTTGACAGTAACAGCACCACGAGCAAGAAAATGTGGGATTAATAATGGGGGGGAAAAAAGCAGTAAATCAATGTATTTTCCTGGCACTTTTTCAATACCAACTTTAGACAACTTCATTACAGAGATGAATATGCAGGCCACAAGCCTCTTACTTACAAATCAGTCAGCTTAACCAAACAATCCCTCTTGGCTATCAAATCTATTTGATAGAAATAATTTGGGGAGGATGAGCTGAACTGTATTGACTGATGCCTTATCCTAGGCTTAGAATTAAAAGCCAAACACAGAGGGAAAAAGGGTTTTACCTCGGTATTTATTCAAGGATCCTCTGGTGCACCACATCCAGGCAGAAAGCACCCCCAAATGCACACCGAAAGTGCACACCCGAAAGATGCACTCCCCCCAAGATGCACACACACAATGCACACACATGATAATTTGCATATACAGTTATAGACCTTGCACATTAGCATATGTATCAAAGATTTCCCAATGAGAGGCTCAAGAGAAGCCCCCATCCTGAGGAATGTTCCCCCTGGATGGGCCTATCTTGATTTACAGAATGTGTTCTGGAGAGGACCTTGGTGTCTGGGGCTTTCTGACCCAACTTCGAGGTTTTCAAGATGTTTAGTCTCCTGGCTTAACGGAACTTTGGGTCTAAGCTAGTTATCAGACTTGGGGAATTACAAGTATGTGGGCTAAAAAGCACTAAGGATACATGCAAAGCCATGTAAAAGGGTATGTGGAAGGGTACATGAGAGGGGTATATGAAAAAGCAAAAAATCATCATGGCATCAGACAAGCTGTGTCTGCTGTCTCTGAAGGAATCACTGGAGAAGAGATATCTTTCTTTGTCGTTGTTTTCCCCACGGACGAGTAGAGAAACGGAGTCCAGGCGCAGGGTTACAAGGAAACAAGGCAAAAGCCCCCCCTTTAATGATTTATCAGAAGGCTTTTATATGTTAGTTTGCAAAAGCGTATGAAATGGCATAAGGTAATTGGTTTTTCCCATCCACCCCTCAAGGGGATTGGTTATGTTCTAAGACACCCATCTCTGGATGTTTTCCTAGTTAGAACCATAACAATTCTGCAAAACAACCTGCAGCTGCAAGAAGTTTATAAAACGGTAACATCGTTTTGAGTTACTTGCATGGGAAAGACAGAACTTTCACATAAGTGCTGCAGAGAGCTAAAGAAATTCTGTGCTGAAGCTTTTTCAGCATCCATATTTCTTCTTCTGTGCAATTCCCCACCTTCCGTGTACCAATTCCATTATGTCCCTAACAGAATCAGTGGTTGTGAAGAGGTGAGAGCACAGCATTGTAGCTTCCCATACAGAGTTATAACTTTCCTTATATTGCTTAAAATTCAGTCCAAGTCATGCCTAAACTGTAAATAACCTTTTTTTTTTTGTGATGAAAACTATATATTGTATGCAAATAGCAACTACATGCACAGAAACCTTGGAGGGCTGTAATCTCCAAGGACCTGTACAAATGGTGAAATTCAGAATAACTATACCGGTGTGAAACAGAAAACCCAAACCTGATAGCTGGGGATTTGGGCAGCATCTGGTTGAAAAAAAAAAAAAGCACAAACCCAAAAAACGTGTAACATGTCCCTGGATTCTGGCTGCAGTCATGCCTGTAAACAGATTTTTTTCTTCCATGGGTACACAGGGATGGTTTGCACAGGAAACAAGCGATAGCTGCCAGGCAGATATACTTGTTAAATGTAGTCACTCCAAATTCAGTAGCACATTCCATTTCCTGGCTCTGGGCAAAGCAGGGGTTTTCCAGAGCACTCCTTGGTGCTGCGTCAGAGAGCATTTGGTCTGTGCATTACGTCTCAGATGCATTATGATTTTATTTAGAACACACTTGAGCTCTCCAGGCTGCAGAGGCAAGGTGCCAGTCTTCAGCAAGAGGGGGAAGGACTGTAAATAGAGCAGGTTGGGCTGCCACAGGCAGCTTTTGGTCTGTTTAAGTTTCTGGTTTAGCCTCGAAGCAGCAGAAATCCAGTCTGCTGAGGAGATAATGCACAGTACAGGCACAAGCAACAGCTCTTCTCTCCAGCCAGTAACTGTCTTTCATTTTGTAGGTACACAGGTACAGCCACTTACCTTTAATGAACAAGGACACACCACCTTCCATCTGTGCTTTCCTCCGGCTCTCAGTTTTTTGCAAGCTCCTGATATGCAAACTGTCATGTTTTCATGAAACCAGCTACTCATTCCTTCATTTTCAAAACAAGAAATAAAATGAATCCCAAAATTAAGTGCACAGAGGTAACACACATTTCATATTTGTGAGGCCCATGGAGCTTTAAGAATTGTTGTTTAACAGTTCTTGCTTTAAGTTGTATCCCACTAGGAGATCTCCCTGGAGCTGTCTGAATAAAAAAGGAACATTTTTGCTGCAGGACAAGTACATAAAATAGCACCAAGAGCCCAGTGGTCTGCTCAGAAGATTTTTGTTTTCCCTTGCAGCTACCTACTGAGAGCTTTTTCTTCCCTTACTCTGTGCTTGACTCAGAGTTACTGTTAAAGAGAGAAACCGTATTTCCACCAACTTCCACTGCCTTTCACACCTTTCAGTGAGTATCTTTTATTTACAGCACAAAGCTAACAGAAGCCATCTTTGAACATCTCTGCATTTTAGATTCAAAGCACTTGAATTCTTTGAACTCCACGCCCCCAAAGCAAGCTGCAGCCAAGAGTGCAGAGTAATGGTTCCCCCTATTCCCTCCTGCTGGAATGCATCCTAAGAGGGACAACATTTTAAATAATTTCAGAATATGCTCTCAACATTACACCATGCACAAAAGCAGATGGGATTACGTGGATCAAAAAATCATATACTAAATATTACACTTGAAAGCAAACCATCAAGTCTTAGGGAAGACAGCTGAATCTCATAAATCTTTTGTTATCCACAAAATATGTAGCCTACATTGCCTGTGTTTTCATCCTTCCTGGCCCTTGCTAAATCTGAGATACAAGAACCTAAGTTTGTGGACAAGCTAGAGGAGAGTATCAGTGACCTACTAAAATCAAGGACTTCCACAGACACACTGCATTTATGGGCTATTGTAATGTTCCTCCTGCCCACCCTCTGCTACGTAGGCATGAAGGATTTCTGAATTCCACAAAATTTAGGGTTTAATAGCCTGTGAGGCTTTTCTATACATTACTTCTCTAAATCTCTGGATATTTGAATAATATACTTTGTTCATATTAAGAAAACACTACATATAACTTTATTTGCAGACTATCAAGTTGAAAACAGATATAAAAACAACTGAACATATAAACTTGACAGGAAACCCAACTAAAATAATAAAACAGTGCATTTTGCTCGATAGTTTAATTTCAGTATGATCTTCAATAAAAACCTTACTCCATTACACCTGAATATTTCAGCCTTTGTTATCGTTTCTCTACTGTATTAAAGAATCCTAAAGTCACTTTAACAACCATTCTAATTAATACATCCAATAACACAACAAGTTGCTGTAGTAGTTCCCATTGCATGAATGCACATGGACAATACTATATATAATAAAGCCAAACCATTTAACAAGTGTGAAGATATTTACACTATGAATAAAATGAACACAAACCCAAGTCTGAAATTACAGAGTTGCGCTAACACAAAGGCACATTTTATTTTAAGTGTAAATTCACATTTCTAGAAGGTTAAATTTTGTGCCCAGGCAACTTCAAGTCATCACAGCACAACCAGCCAAACAACTCTTAACTGCACGTATCTGAACTTTCAGTAGAAAGATCTGGCTTCTATTTCTTTAATCCAGTTTTATTAAGGAAGAAATTAAATTAGAAACAGAAGGGCTCCCCCTCCCATATTTACAGACTGCAAACTATACTCCTTTCTCATCAGAAATTCTAGTTTTCTTGTCAAATTTTGTTAAGCTTCGTAACTATCAGCACCCTCACAGTTTGGTCAAAGGCCCCACAGACACACAGTCCCTTTTTGTCAGGGCTCCAGTCCAGGCTAGAGATGGGCTGTGTTGACAGAGTCACATTCTGCAAGAGACAAACAGACCCTGCCACCCCCATCTCAGATCCTTCCGAATCCTTCCTTGAGCGCTGGGCTGGGTACTCACTGCCAATGAGAAAAATAAAAACAAGTACTTAGAATTTTATTGATACAAACACATCATCATCCTCTTTATTTCCTGCTCTATAGATAAGGCAAAAAAATGTCTTTAAAGTAATGAATAATCATATCCAGCTATATCTCCACTGCATCCTTTAGTAGACATTTCATGCAAGAAAAAAGGAGGCAGGAAATTTTAAATCCTGACACCTCTCTCCTCTAGTCCTTCATTTCTTAACTGGTTGGCTTTTGCCACAGGCAGAAAAATTTCATCACAACTATGCTTCTGAAACTTAATGTACCAACTTCATTGCATTTAGGACAATTAAAGTATTTTTCCATGTAATGTAAGAAGATGTAAACATAAGAATCATTAGAAGTTTAGGCTTTCATTATTCTTCTCAGATGTAACTGCTACCATATGAGAATTTTAAGAAACCCATTTTTTTCCATTTATCACCTTGTTAACCAAGGATATAATTAGATCTTCATTATGTTAAGACAATAAGGACAAGATTCACCTGTGCTGTCACATTCTCTTAGGGATTAATTCAAGATTCCAGATCAAGTACTGACACTGAAATCACCCTTTCTACTGTATTTGTAAGCAATAATTTTAACCAGATATTCTAAGGTTGGAAGCAAGACCCCACTCATCATTTTCCGAAATATTCTTTCTTAAAACATTGAATGGTTGATTTCTTACTCCTGGCTGGAGAAGTGATCACTTACTATTTCCAGAGATGAAGGCTCCCAGATCCTCCACTTGTCATAAATACATCTCTGTTCTGTGGCAGGTGCCGAACCTGCCAAATGGTAGATTTTTGTGCCTAATAAAAAGAAATCAGCATTATGCAGAAGTCATTTGGGGATGAACTTCATAGGAAAGGACACAGAATCTTAAAACAGAGATCACTTGTATGAAAGGAGCCCAGCCTTCTCATGGTGAATGGTTAATTTCACTGTATGGTATCTCTTAAAATCATTACTGGAAGGGAATATACTACAAACACAGTGCAAACACAACAAACAGTCAACAACTCAAACCTTAGCCAGGGCACAGGAAGATCATATAGCAACAGAAATCACTTAGGAAAAAACCCCAACAGGTGCTCTGACTTAATGCATATCTGTCTGCAAATGTCCACAAGGAAAAGCTTAAATGCACTAAATGACCAACAAATTCTATTTTCACATTTTATTACAAAGTTATTTCTAAATAAATAAATAAAATTTATTATTTTATTCAGTAAAAAAATTCTTTGATTCAGAATAAAGTACTTCCAACACCTTATCTGCTTTGAATGATAGTACGGAAAACACTAAGAGATACTAAGTTGAAACCCAGCCTTTTCTAAAAAAAAGACAGTCCTAAAGAACTTCACCACAAAACTGCCTTTTCTTGAATTATCACCAGATTTTGTTCACTAAACAAAAAACAAAACAAAAACAAACAAAAAAGTTTTATAAAGTAACCTGGGCATTTCTTACCTATTTGTACTACACTTGTAGTAATTTGACAGCATGAATTTAAAAAGTTTGTCTCTTGTTAAGAAATTCTCAGTCCCCCCATACCTTCTCTGAAACAGAAGCAAAACCTTTAGTTGGATGCTGAGTTCTCATATCAAAAACATGGAATTTTCCCTCAAGTGATGTGGCCACCAGCTTATTCATATTTATATCTTTTCTGTCAAACTCCACACTGCAAACCTGGAAATAGAAAAAGATAAATTCAGTCTTGTAGTTTAGCCACTGTTAAAAAAATGGGTGTTTTGTGATTTGTAAATATGTATTAATCATTGGTTATTTCCACAATGACATCATCACCAAATTGGAAATAAACAGTTCATCTGAAAACATGAATCCACTGAAAAATAGCCCATCCTGTCCTGATCAAGAATGTGAGGGGTACAACTTCCTGAACTTAAAGAAAATTATTCCTTGGTACAATCTCAGCAGAAATGTCTTCTCAGTAAGTCTCACACAGAGAGAGTCCTTTTAAGTTTTCCATCCTACAAAGAAGCTGGGATGAAAAATACTGTTATGGTTTTCTTACCCCATTCTTAATGTTGGTCTCCCATCGTAGTGACATGGTTTTTAGGTCAAACAATTTAATGTCCCCATTGTCATATCCAGCACATACGACACGTTCCTCTTGATTGTAAGCATTGCCTGGACACAGAGAGAATTAATCAGAAAACACAAAACCTCTTTAGCCTGTAAATTTCAGAAGTCCCAGACCTGCAGTTTCAACTTACATTTATACAACAATAACAAAAAGTTACTGTTGGGATACTAAGACTTGGTGAACCAGATGGTTTTCAAACCTGAAGTGTCTAGAAAAATCTTGTGTAGGACACAAGCAGTTTGTTCTCTCCAAAGAAAAATGCAGAGCTCACATCAAGCATTGCTGTTTTCTTTAATCAGCTCTTAAGCTTCAAGGGTCTTCTCTTAAATTAACACCTTAATGCTTGGTAGTTGGAACTACACTACAACACTGATGGGTTCCCTGTACATGGCAACATTTACACTCCTTCAGGACCACACAGCTGGATATACTGTTTTTACATTCCTAGGCACAAAAATAAAGCTTGCACAGCTTATCTGTGAAACCACAGAACCATCAAATCATTTAGGTTGGAAAAGACCTTCAAAATGATCCAGTCCAACTACAAATGGTGACTAAAAGGGATTAGAGATTGAGTCCAAAACCTAACTGTCTTATTTTGAAGAAAAAAAACCCCACACATAAATTTAACAGTGTAGAAAAGCAAAACCTGGTACTTATGCATCCATACAAAATAAAGTATTCCATAACATCCTGAAATACATTGATAATCATCAAAGCACAATCATATTAGAGGGAGGAATGGTCATAATCTGATGAATTACCAAATGCCACAGTCCAGCAGTCTCTTTTGCTCTCCCCTTGTACAGGTTCCATATTAGCCACAGGAGTGTTATTCTGCCTCGGGTCCCACACCTTCACAGTTCCTGGGAAAGAAAGACAATAGATTTTGTGTTAGGAATACACCGTCATATTGTGTTCATCTTCCCAGGAAAACCCTTTGCTTTTCATCCTAACCATTCAAAAGACATTCAAAAGGAGCAACTCTTTCAATTCTAGAAAGCCTCACTGTGTTTTGTGGATATAAGAAAGAACCACAAAAGCAAACAGGAATAGAGTGAAAGCATTTGTCAAGGATATATTTTCTCTAGCTGATATTTTGCATTTATTCTGCTTTGTATTCCTTCTCTCTCATGCCCAGTGACACCAGTACCTTTTGCTTATCTGTCACTTCTAGAAGAATTAGAGAAAATCGGTCCCAAGCAAGGTTCAAAAGACAGTGCACAAAGAACTAGTTGCAACAGCTTGCAACTAGTTCGGATGGCAGACTGTGCCCTGCCATCAAGAGCTCGCAGGCTCAGAGAAACTGGAAAGACTTGCAGGGTTCACTAACTCACCATCTCGACTGCCAGTCACAATTTCTGGTGCACCTTCCCCAATTCCTAAGCCACCTACACCATCTATACTGTTTATGATTTCTTTATGACCTTTCACAGAATACACTGGTATTTCAGGAGCTTCTAAATTCCTAGGCAAGAAAGAAAAAGAACAGAAAACATGGCATTTTTCCTTGACATTCAGTATTTGTATAAAAATGAAAGGAAACTTGAGCACAAATCATAAAAGCTCAGATTAACGGTGAGAACAAATATGGATATCACCACTAAGAACCATGAGTCTTTGTTGGATTCCTTCTTTGGACTGTTCCGAAAGGTTTTGCTCTGTTCTGGACCTCCCTGTTTGTAAAGGCAGTTGTGGGATTCACCACAGCAACCGCTCAGACCCAGTTTTTATGCTGGGCTCAAAAATGAATCACACTACAGATCATAATACTCCAATTAGCTTTACTTTCAATAAGTCTATAAAATAACGTGATTCATTGATCCCTGCCTAGCTCTGACTACTGCTCTTTAACTTCAGGTGAATATTGTATCCAGCCATGAGTTTCATGGTTCTTTCCCACTGATTCCCATTCTTCGACAATCCTTCAGAATTTTATTTTACATTTCAACTAGTCATGTTGTTCCATGTCATTCTTGCTATTCCAACAAGAACTGGTAGTTCCTTGACACAGGGCAATATAATAATAATGATAATAAACAATCTCCTTTTGACACTACTACTTTACTTGATAATCAATTTACCCAGAAATTAATTACACAAATAATTCAGAGGCCTAAAGGAAACATTTGAAACTTCAACATTAAAAACATATATTTAATCTAGACATGAAATTTAGATTGAACACAACCTCTTGTTTGTACTCATGCATCCATTCAAAAGCCTCTTTTCAGAGGACAACCTCACAGAACTTTAACAGGTTTTTCTAGCTGCACACAGAAGATGGGAGTGAAGCAGCACTGAATTAAACACAGTGCAGAAATTCTGTGTTGTTTCTACAAAACAGGCATGGTCCAAATACAGTAGCCAGCAAAGCTTGCACTGGGTCCCAACCATGGGCAGCATGGAGAGCATCTCATGCAAAAGCCACATACAGAAACCTCTGTTCAGACAGACATGGACAACATTAAGTGAAAAAGCTCCTAGAGAATATCTGTGCTTACCATATGTTAAGGTTTCCATCGAAATCTCCTGTAGCTAAATATCTTTGCTGCAGAGATGTAGCACCAAAAGTTCCACATTTTATAGGTTTGGGCTTTTCAATCTTTTAAAGAAAGAAAATGTCTGTGTCAGCACACAGAAAAGGCAAAAACACCCACAGACCACGCAGTTTTTGGGAGTGCACAGGGGCAGGTCTCAGCAAAACACATTTGGGTTATTTGGTGCAAAATACTATCAAAATGCTATCGAAGGCAAGCTACGCTTTGAGTTTAGTCCTTGTGCACAGAAAAACAGAGGGTCCAATTTACTGGTCTTAAAGAAAAACACTATTTGCTTGTGGCCTAGTGGGGCCTTATGCACCTGAGGAACTGCTACCCCTCAGAACAAGCAAACACTCAAAGGTTAGTCTGAGAGAAAAAACCAACCAAACAAAAAAGCAAATAACCAACCAACCAACAACAATCCCAAAACCCAATCAAAAACCAACCAAACTAACCAAACCCCAACCAACAAAAAAAACCCAAGCAAACAAACAAATGAAAAAACACCCAAAAAAGCCAAACACAGGCAGAAACCAGAAACCCATAACGCAACCCATGAAAACAACCCACGAAACGCGGCAGTAAACAATCACAGAATCACAGACTCAATTAGGCTGGAAAAGACCTCTGAGATGGTCGAGTGCAACCTATGACCGGACACCACCACGTTAACCAGACCATGGCACTGAGTGCCACATCCAGTCTTTCCTTAAACATCTCCAGGGACGGTGACTCCACCACCTCCCTGGGCAGACCATCCCAAAGTCTAATCACTCCTGTGAGGAAATTCTTCCTAATGTCGAATCTAAACCTCTCCTGGTGCAGCTTAAGTCTATGTTTCCTTGTCTTGTCACCAGTTGCCTGGGAGAAGAGACAGACTCCCACCTGGCTACAACCTTTCAGGGAGTTGTGGAGAGCGATAAGGTCACCCCTTATCAAGAACCGACAGGGTATCACTGAATCAGCACATTTAACACGCAAATCAGCCCCTGTTTTTTATCCCTGGGCTCTGCAAAGGCGCCCTGGCAGCCGTTCCCGAGGAGACCGCACTCACCTCCCGCAGCAGCTCCAGACGGGCTCCGTGCAGCTCGTACAGCTGGACGAGGCCGGTGCCGCGAGCGGCGCTGCCCAGGCACAGCAGGCGGGCGCTCCGGGGCACCCACTTGCAATCGAACACGGTGTAGCTCAGCGCCTGCTGGACGTGCGACACCACCTGCGGCCGCTCCGGACCCGCCGCCGCCGACATCCCGCCCTGCTCCGGCCTCGGCGGATGCGGAGGAAGCGCCCGCCAGCCCCTTCCGGCGGCAGCGGCACCACGTGTGTCCCGCGGCGGACATGGAGGCCGAGGCGGCAGCAGACCGCGGGTTCACCAGCGTCGTGTCCCGGCGGAGCCGGAGGAAGCGGCGGGCGGGCGGCGAGGAGCCGGCAGCGGGAGCTGCCATGGATACGGCGGAGCCGCGGCCCAGCAAGCGGCCGGCGTTCCCGCCCGTGACCGCCGAGGCGCTCGGGGTACGCGGGGCGCCGGGAAAATACCGCCCCCTCAGTTCTCCGCCGTCCCCCGCCTCACGGCCTGCCTGTCTCTCGCCCCCGGCAGGTTGGGAAAGGCGAGCTGAGGAAGATCCCTGTGCCGGCCAACAGGTACACGCCGCTGAAGGAGAACTGGATGAAGATATTCACGCCCATCGTGGAGCATCTGCAGCTTCAAATCAGGTTCAACTTGAAAACGAGAAATGTTGAGATCAAGGTAAGGGGAGCAACTTCTACTGCCTTCCCCGTTAACTGGAAGAGAAGGTTGTGTGCAGACCTCATAGCACCTTCCAGTATCTGAAGGGGCCTCCAAGGAAGCCGGAGGGGCGCTCTTTGTCAGGAACTGTAGAGGCAGGACAAAGAGTAATGTGTACGGCATGAAAGAGGAGAAGTTTAGTTTGGATGTTACGAAGAATTTTTTACTGTGAGAGTGGTGAGACAGTGGTTGCCCAGGGATGCCCCAACCCTGGCAGTGTTCAAAGCCAGGTTGGATAAGGCCTTGAGCAGCCTAGTTTAGTGAGAGGTGTCCCTGCCCATGGCAGGGGATTGGGACTAGATGATCTTATGGTCCACTCCAACCCCTTTACCATTCCATGATTCTACCTCCGGAAAAGCCTCTCCTGGGTGTTCTTGGTCCACAGATTAAAACTAGAGAAGTCGTAAATCCTATATAATGCTTGGAAGAATGGAAACTGTGATGTCACCTCCCCGGGGATCAAATGTGGCAATTATTGCTTAGAACAAGTAGTTACTGCAAGTAAAATCTGAAAATACAAATCTGTTCCAGAAGGAGCCAGCAGAAGCTGGGGCAGTGTTCAGTTTTTGTAGGAAAAAATTATGTACTGTAGCATTAAAGAAGAATTTTCATCCATGCTCTAGGTATGATTTTGTAATTCAGTGTTTTCCAGCTATTTAAGGCTACCAAATACTTACCTGACAGTGAACAGTATCTTTTAAGGGGGCACTGAATCTTCTAATACCTTTGTGTGTGGCAGATGATAAGGGCCCATAGTTTAATAGCATGTGATTTTTCTTCAGTGGATTGCACTGGAATACCTCGGGGCACAGACACCAATATAAACCTGTAAATCTTGTAGATGCTCATTCTTTATCCTTATTCCTCCTGAGGAATGTTCACACTAAGAGTTTTTAAGGGCATATCCAAAGTTTTGACATACAACTTACTGCATTAGCAACGTTGACATATGAGATCTTCCTATGTAATAGTGAAAATACAGACAACAACAGGAATTTTGCTTCCTAACTATGAAATGTTATCACAAGTTCGATGGCAGGAACTGGAGGAAAGGTGACAGAATTATCCCTTATTTACACTTCCTAGAAATGACTTCAGGGGAAAGATAGGGAGGAGTAGGAACTCCTGCAGTTTCACTCAATAACTGGGCAGGAGAAAACCCTGGGATTTTTTTTTTTTATATGAAAGGATGTCTGATGAAAAGCAAGGTGGTTTTGTTCTTAATCAAGCTGATTTCATTTTGCCCATACCCATCATGAATCTAAAACTTTGAAATGAGTTTCATTCACCTGCTAAGGCATCTTTGTAATACTGTCATTAGAGTAACTCCCCTGCCATCATCATCCTTCTATTTTTTCTGCTGTTTGCTGTTGCAGTTTAGTTTGTGTTGGTTTTGGGTTTTCTCCACCAAAAGGGTTTTCCTCAGTCAGTGGTGGTGTGGATATTCAGCAACTTCTCTCTTCTCTCCCTCCAAGCAAAGGCTGATCTTTTAAGTCCTGCTCATAACTTGCCTGGTCTTAATTTGCAAACAAAACTTCTTGTCTTGCAGACTTGTCAAGAGACAAAGGATCTCAGTGCTCTGACGAAAGCAGCTGATTTTGTGAAAGCCTTTATACTTGGGTTTCAAGTAGAGGTGAGTCTCCCAACAACCAGATTGTGAGATTGCTCCAGTTTGCTGACCTGTCCCTGGCCTCTCTGCAAATTACAATAAGAAATAAATAAAGAAAAATCCTTAGGTGGTTTTCTAGAAATTAATGTTTGAAATTGTGACTGGAGTAGACATCCAGTTTCTTAAGATAATGCCAGATAAAAAAGTAGCCTTCAAACAGCACATAATTAAAATTTTGAAACAGAGGACATAGGTTGTGTGAGACAAGCATAAAGCAATAATCTGTCTCTGAGGTACTCTGCACAGGTAGAGACTGTTCATTTCGCTTAAGCTCAAGCCAATAACCTCCAGTCTGTGCAAAACTCACAGAATCACAGAATTAACTAGGTTGGAAAAAACCTTTGAGATCATCAAGTCCAACCTATGACTTTATCAACTAAACCATGGCACTGAGTGCTACATCCAGTCCTTTTTTAAACACCTCCAGGGATGGTGACTCCACCTCCTCCCTGGGCACACTATTCCAGTGCCCAATCACTCTGTGAAGAACTACTTCCTAATATCCAGCCTAAACTTTCCCTGGTGCAGCTTAAGACTGTGTCCTCTTATCCTGTCACTGGTTGCTTGGGAGAAGAGACGGACCCCCACCTGGCTACAACCTCCTTTCAGACCGTTGTAGTGAGTGATAAGGTCTCCCCTGGGCCTCCTTTTCTCCAGGCTGAGCCCCTTCACTCCTCAACCACTCCTCATAGGACTTTTGTTCCAGACCCTTCATCAGCCTTGTTGCCCTACTGGACACAGTATTCAAGGTATGGCCTAACCAGCACCAAGTACAGAAGAATGACTTCCCTAGTCCTGCTGGCCACACTGTTCCTGATACAGGCCAGGGTTGGCTTTCTTGGCCACGTGGGCACATGGCTAGTTCATGTTCAGTCGGCTGTCGACCAGCAGCCCCAGATCCTTTCTGCCTGGCTGCTGTCCAGCCATTCTGTCCCCAACCTGTAGTGCTGCAGGGGGTTGTTGCAGCCAAAGTGTAGGACCCGGCCCTTGGACTTATTAAACCTCATATCATTGGATTCAACCCATCTATCCAGCCTGTCCCAGTCCCTCTGCAGAGTCCTATCCTCCAACAGATCAACACTTGCACCCAGCTTGGTGTCATCTGCAAATGTGCTAAAGGTGGACTCAATCCCCTCATCCAGATCGTCAGTAGATACTAAATAGGACTGGGCCTGTTGGAGAAAACAAACCTACTTTTTGCAGTGGTGTAGGGGCTGCTCCTTGCTCTAGACTTGTACTGGATTCACTAGCACTGGGGAGGCAGGGCTGAATGCAGGGGCGTCCAAGCCTCTGTAGGGCTGTCTAGATGGAAATATTTATACTGCTGTTAAAAAAAGTGGGTTTAACTTCATCTATTATTTGATAGGTTATATGTATAAAGAGAACAGCAGCTTTCAACTGTGTGGTACTGGAACAAAATAACTTTGCTGATAACAGATCCCCTGCTCTTTTAGGATGCCCTTGCTCTCATCAGATTAGACGATCTTTTTCTAGAGTCATTTGAAGTTACAGACGGTGAGTATTTTCTGCTGCAGCATTCAAGAAGTCAGCAAGTACGGGTTTGTTTTTTTTTTTCCCCCTGCTCCACTTGTGTCACTTGTCCTCAAGGATTGGGGAAGCCAGAAACATCTAATTTTATGTAGTACTGGGAGTTCTTGGAGTCTCCTGTAGAGCAGGATCTAAACCCGATCTGCTTCATTTCTACCAGTGTTAACTTGGTGCACTTTGACTCTATTTCCTCAACATGAAGTGCAGTGCCTTCCTATGCAGTTCTGAAGGACACTTTCACATGCCAGAAACCCTATGTCAGCACTGGATGCAGTGTGCACTACTACTAGTCAAAAAAGCTGAAATCCAGATGGATCTGTGTTGACCAGTGAAGTTGCTTTCATAATACTTGGCATGAGTTGTTTCCAGCAACTTGACCAAGGGAAGCACTAACAGGGATACACACCACTGCTGTTACCCTGGGCATGCTATTCTCATTTCAGTCAAACCTTTGAAAGGAGATCATCTGTCAAGAGCAATAGGGAGAATAGCAGGGAAAGGTGGAAAGACCAAATTCACCATAGAAAATGTAACCAGGACACGCATCGTTCTTGCTGACACGTAAGTACAGACTGACTTCCTCCTAGGCAAAGCACAACCGCTCAGCTAATCCATGTCCTCTGCCAGTAACAAAGATAACCTGAATTCTATGAAACTACTGTAGAGTAGTAGTAAGAAAAAATATTTAAGAGAGTATTTTAATGAACAGAAGTTATTTGACCTTTTGTTATGAGAACGACAGTGTCACCAGCACACCTAGAATTCAGCATAAGAATTCCATCTTATGAATAGTCAAAGTTAAACTCACCAACCCAGCAACGTTTTCCTCCTGAAGCTGCTACACTGTTAAATTTGTAAATGGTAACATCTATTTTTAAACGATTTAGAAGAGCACAGGTCTGATGATGCAGGTTTTGTGGGTTTCCCTGGGGTTTGTTTACAAGTGTAGAAAAGAAACAAGTACACTGATACAAAATTCCACATTCATCTCTAACCTCCAACTCTCTGTTAACTGTGTAATGTCCTAAGTTACTTTCCGTTAACTACTGCTACTTTGCTTTTTACAGAAAAATTCATATTTTGGGATCTTTTCAGAACATTAAAATGGCACGAACAGCAATTTGCAATCTAATTTTAGGTAAGTTCTCTTATCTAATCTTCACTACATACACATCTTGCAGTTTGAGAAAGTGCTTTGTAGCTCTCACCGTCTTCCCTGGCCTGTCCACACCTACATTTGGAGCAAGTAGCTTGCTGGCAGTTGGCTTGTTGCTCTTAAGAGAAAAATTTAGGGGAGAAGCACAGAATCCAGGACTTGCTTTCTGGCTCCAAAACCCTCACTCCATTGCAGAAAAACGTTCTCCTTTTTGATTTAGCTGCAGCATTCCCTAAGGGGTCTTGAAAGCCCAAGGAGACAACCCACTCTGAAAGCAGTTGTTCAACTCTGCACTAAACAGTAAGACAGGGTGACTGACCTTGACCATCCTTCTCACCCTTTGGTTTAGTTCTCCACTTTCAACACAGGTGTGAGTGCAACACACTCCATTTTTGTGACAGATTATCTCATTTGCTAACTGGATTTGTGCCTTCTTCTGCAGGAAGTCCTCCATCCAAAGTTTATGGCAATATTAGGGCAGTGGCCAGCAGAGCATCTGAGAGGTTCTGAGCTGCACCACCAAGCACTGGGGCTGGAAGTCCAGGTTCCTGGACACACGAGAAGCCTAGAGCTACAGAAGCCATCAGTTTTCTGCTGGATCTGGAAGCCCAGAAGAAAACCAGGACTGTTTGTGCAGTCTGCCTGCCTTTGGACATGTGGTCTGATTTGAACCTAACTTATGTTTCTGTCTAGTCATTAAAAGGTATTTTAAATTGTGTCTGTATCAAAAGTACATGATTTTACTTGAACAGCCTCAAACAAAAACCTGCTTCATTACAGATTTTCTGAACATCAGACTTAAGAGGCTGCTTCTTCAGAAGGCCTTGGCATTTAATGCTTTGAGCCTAAAGGAACTGGCAGAGCTAAGCATTTATAACCACGTATCATGGTTTAGTATCTACCTGAAAAAAGGAGGATTCAGCTGGAATAGAGTTCAATAGCAGGCTGTACACTGAGTCTCTGCTGCTGCTTGAACAATGCATCACATAAAAAGAGGAAGATGAAGAGGCAAATAACATATTTTGAACTTAATCCTGAATCTGCATATATATAGATTTCTTAATTCCTAAAAATGATCTGTAAAGACAGCCCAGTGAAGCCAAGAGCCACCAGGTTAAGTACTTTCCAGTGTACCAAAAACTGTAAGGTCCTGTGTCTCCTTAAAATGCTACATAAGTAGCATAATGCAACAAAAGTAGGGGGAGAGATTACAGAGACCAGTCCCAGTATAATTTAAATATGGACCCTCCTAAACCTGCCAGCCACTCTTCTGCAAAGTGTCTTGCAAAATAATTCAGTTCAGGCTTGGGAATGGAAAAAAAAACTGAAATGAGATTATCAAACACACATGGAAATTGAGTAAGCATTAAGGTCAATGTCCAAGTTTCCAGAGCAGCACTTCACAGTATGGGATTATCACTACAGCCAAATTGATTAAAGTTGTCAACAGATTTAAGACTTGCTGAGTTACGTAAACACACGCTATTTAGCAGTCTGAGCTATACAGGGGACAGTGTGCCCATTCTGAGCAGCTCCAGGTGCACCTACCTGGTCACTATGTTTTCTGTTCATTGGCTGCTTATGTCATTTATTTCAACTAGCTTGAGAAATAAGGGAGAGTGAGGCAAGAGCACACAAAATTATTCTTTATCCTAAATCAGGTGCATACCAACACCGACCCAAAGCAGCAGAAAGGAGAGGGCAGCACCCAGAAGGTCCAAACACCTGCACCCCCAAAGAGCACAGCACAAAGCTGCTGTGAAGGGCATACCTGTGCAAGGAAGGCTGGTGTCATCAGCACAAGCCTCAGACCTTCTCCTGAGAAAGGAACTGCCTTTCATTCTCCACCTACATTAATGTTAGGGTGGGCTGGTTTGTTTTGTTTTTTAAACCATCTTCCACAGGGATATCAAACAAAGTATGTTTGTTATCCACTTTGAATATGTAGCAAAGAGAATCAGATGTGCCTTTAAACAACCTCAACACATCTTGAAACACTGAAATGAACCCTGGAAGTGTTCAGCAGACTGCACCCTGTAGTGTTTTTCAGTACATCTTAATAATCGAGGAGTGGACAAAGAAATATGAACAAATTTTCTTCAGAGTGAGGTGCAGAGCTGCTTTAAGGTGAACAGGAAAGGTATTGAGCACCCCAGCCAAGGTTCAAATATTTTATTTTGTATTCATATAGTATGAAGATTCTTATAGTTCCCACAACATATGATGTAGCATGCAGAGGAAAAACTAAAACATTCAACATAAATCATTTTTTCCCACACAAACTTAAAAAAAAAACCTCATCCCTCCCCTTCCAGTCCCCCTAAGGAAATAACATTAGCACTAATTTCTATAATGCCAGCCAAGATATGCACAAGCAAGAAAAACTGAAAGCATTTGCTAAAATGTTTGTAACAAATACTTATGTACAAAAAATTCACAAAAGACTAATTCCCCCTTGAAGCAGAGCACATGGCAGTTGACACTGGAACAGATACAACCACTGGCTGGGATTATAAACCACGTACTGATCCAGAGGAAGAAAAAAATTACATGTAGTGGAGATTTTTGTTTTGAACATTAACATTTACCAAAGTTTGGCAACATTATCTTTTTAATTATGCAAATTATGTAAACAAGAGGAACATTTCAAATCGATCTACATGCAAAACTTCATGTCATGCAAGGACACTAAGCACCTGGGTTTCTCTCTCACAGACAGAGCCCATGATGTGCAGCACTCAGTTGAAGGAACAGCTATGGCAGACAGGTGCTCAATTGAAGAGGTTCAGACAACCTGCTTTTTCCACTGCTCATTATAAATCAATTTTTTTAAAATAGAAAAACTACTATACAGGAAAGATGTACTGTCCTAAAAATCTAGCAAATGTTTTTCTTCCAGCCAATAGTACCACTGCAGAAAAGGGAAGGGATGATATAAAGTTGTAAAACATGGCTCGCTACTTTTATATCACACAAATATATCAAGTTACCTTCCATTAAAAATTATGATATGGACAAGTCTAGAAAAGAAAAAAAGTTCTCCAGGAAAAGGACTGGAGAACCACAAGAGGTATAAATTTAGATAGTGTGAAGTTTTCCTCCTCTATGGCATAGGTTAACAAGATTTCCCCCCTGTATGAATCATATATACATACATATATAAAATATTACCAGTTATTTAGCTACCTGTAGTATTTTTTAAATGCAGGGGGGAAAACTATCATGGTTGAAACAAGAGAATTTAAGTGGCAAGATCATTTTATAATCTAAGTACTGTATAAAATAAGTAGATGGGAATCCTGCACAGTTATGTTGATCCTAATTTCACTAACCTAAGCACAAGAGAAAATGATGAATGCGTCTACCACCTTAAGCAGCTGTATCTAAACTGAACCCAGAACAGCAGAGCTGTCTTGGCTTCAGGACAGCTGTAACTGCTCCCAATTCCTGGGTGACAGACTCTAACAGCCGTCAAAGCATTCCACAGTCACTATATGCACATGAGGACTAGTTCTTGGCAGTAGCATTAAACTATATTCTCATATTAAGTAGAACTGTACTAAGTTATTTAGCAAAGAGACACAGTCCCTGGTAATATATTAACAGGTATAAATAAACTTAGTCTCCCGTGTTACAAAAAAAAAAGTAATTAAGGTGATTGAATAAGTAGCAATGCTTTGTCAGCCATTCAATATATAGAAACATCTGAACAGTCACAGGAAAAGGAAAAGAGTTGACCTAAGACCCAGTTAAAATTTTACATTCTTCTACTATATATATAAAACTGTGTGAAATAAAAGTAAGGATGTATATCCATATATTGAACTGTTAATATTCTGCTTGGCACTTTGTACTCTAGTTTTGTTTCTGAATCAAGTATATTAAATTAAAGCCCACCTAGCTACTACATATAGAAAGCTACATATATATCTATATATAAATACACGCACACATATATATATATAGATATTTCCTTGTTATAAAAGATGAAGAAAAATAAATTAAAAGCCAACCCCTTCCCTTTCTCCGCCACACTGATATGCTCTTTCCATCTTTGCTGTCCTTCAGACTTTAAAGTGCTACACTGAGTTATTGAGAGAATAAAAGTTCAATAACACTTAGTTGGCTTCATGAGGCTCATGTTGGAAAATGTGGCTTCACAGAGAAAAATACTTCCATTTAAATACACAGAGAGCATTGCTGGACGTCTGGAGCAGATCTTCAGAGATGGAGAAGAAAGCAAAAGTGTTGGGTGGTGCCCTACAGAGTCACACATCTACGACCATCTTTTTGTGGATATCTAGGCCTCCTACAACCTGGGAGAAAAATAAGGTTCAGAAAGATGAGAATTGAAAGTTAGCAAGGTACAAAGAACATAATCAATAGATGCATTGAGGTCAATCATAAAGGCAGTACTTCCCTGGCCTCTCCAAACTGATTTAAATTTTATAAGTACTGTGAGAGATAAAATTAATTATGTACAAACCAAGGTAGTTCAATATTAGTACAATTTACACACTCAAGGGCCTGAAAACCAGTAACACCATTTTGGCATTCCTCTCCATCTCATATTATGACCTTGTAGTATGTTTGTGCATGTTAAATAAAATGGTGACTTCTAAAACACCCTGTAAAACTGTGAACCTTCCCAGGAGAAGGAAAGGGCCTTAGGAACAGCAGCAGTATTTCTTACAGAACTGCACACACCCAGAAAAGAATTACTGGTGTTCACAGGTGTGTGATCCATGCAGAGCAGAAGGAAAAGGAAAGGTGCCATGTCAAAGGAACATTTTATAACACAGGAACAAAATTCAAAGGCCAAACGGTATTTGCTAAAGACAACAAATGAAAAAGCATTTTTGTAGATGCACAGCACAAGATTCAGAGAGGGTAAAATGCAAGAAAAAGGGTAAAAGGTTGTAGGTTGGAAAGTGTCTTGTCAGGAGGTCAACAAAAACTGAAGAAATTAAGAGAAAGGAAGAGGAAAATCTGTCAGTAGCACAAGACAGGAAGCCTGGGCAGAAGCCCAAGGACAAAAGAAGAGGCAACATCGCATTTGATGGATGGCTGGAAGATGACAGCCCAGTGCAAGAAATAAACAAGTAATGCACTAATCCAGACATTTGCAGGCTGCAGCTCTGACTCCTTTGCAGATGGAGTTTTTTTTACATGATGTCACAAAAATAATTAAACTTAAAAAAAAAAATCCCCAAAATGCAAACAATAGAACCTTTTAACTTTAGTAGTTGGCGAGATGGCAGATTTCCACCACCCTTCCCTCCCCCCACCTTTTTTTTAGAACTCACTTTTTTTTTGAGTTTGAACAAGTTATGTTTGAACTGAAGTTGTAAATTCAAAGATTAGGAAAAAAATGCAATGCCCAAACCATGCTATCAGGTGTATCTTCCTTAATATACAATTTAAAATTAATGTGTGAACACTCGTTATTGCAATTTTCAAAGTTTCAAGATTCAATGTGTCATTTACTTTTTCTGAGAAAAGAATTTAAAACTTGCTGTCAACTTATTAAATAAATATACCCCATGGGTTGAAATCAACCCCTTCAAGCTTTAAATGCTACATTTAAGCATTCTGTTCAGTACACCTCTAAGTTCTTAAAATGTGCCTTTCCACTGTTTACTCTATTTCCAGAGCAGCATTTGAGATGGTTTTTTTCTCTCTCTGTAAATGACACAAGTTTTCTTTAGAAGTTACTTACAGCACAGAATTCTTCAAAGGATATTCTTCCATCACCATCCTTATCTGCATTAATTATGGTTTTATCTACAATTTGCTGTAACTGAGTGTCTTTGAGATTGTTCCCAACCATCATCTTCAGCACCTGGAAGAGCTCTCCATTTGAGATATAGCCATCTTTGTCCATATCATAAATGCGAAAAGCAACTGCAGAAGCAAAAAAAAATAATCAAAGACAAATAATCGAACCATTTGGTAGCAACTGTGGTTGGAAAAGAATATATACTCACTTTAGAAAATGTTTTAGCACCAGCAGTAAAATAATTCTATAAACACCAAAAAAGAAAATCTTCCCCACCACAAGTAAAGCACCCAGGCAGCAAGCAAATTACAATCTTCAAGGAAACAGGTGACTCAAAATCGCATCTGGTTACTTTCCTGCAAACAACTCGGCATCAAGACTGACTTTATTTTTAAACATTTCAATCTTAGTTATTGGAAGCTACATCCATAACTGAACCAGTCTCTTTTCTACTCCAAAAGCCTGGGTCTGGAGATGCAGTTCTGAAACAAGAATTTAATGCTTTTCTACTGTAATAGCAAAGAACTGAGTATTATTCTTAGACCCTGTAAGTTCACAAAATTATGAAGCAGGCTGTTCTGAGATGAATTTACTTTTTTAAAAAACAGAAAGCAACTGAAATTCTTCAGAAAGCAACCAACCTCCTCCAGCCTTCCCTGCAGAAACGAGTGCTGACAAGTTTTCACACAAATAAATGACAAAATGTGCAAAAAGCTTACAATCTACTTTCATTATTTTCCACTCTTTAAAACAATCTGAATTTGCCAATTTCTTAATCTTAACTTACAAAAGTGTATTTTTGAGGATCAGAAAATTTTTGTTAAGAAAAATCAAAATACTTACACCTCAACTTCTGTTCTTTATCTCCTTTGACACTGAACTGGGAGACTCCTTCTATGAATTCTAAAAAATGCAAGGAAAACATGTACAAAAAAAGGGTATTTTTTAATAAACTAAGAAGTCAACATTCAGAAATTTTAGAAATTGTAAAAATAACCTAAATTACCTTTAAATCTTTAAAATATTGCCTACATTGTGACACCTAAATGGCTGCATACTTTGATATTTTAATGTTTTTCAGTGGGAGGAACCCCAAATCCAATGCAGCACTCACTAACCCTCGGTCACACCAGGATTTAAGTAATTTTGTTGCTGGACCTTCACAAGAACCTGACAGAAAACTCTAAGATCTTAACTAAAGCTACTCCAGTTGGGACTCTAATTGTACAACTTCTCTCAATACTGGTTTCTTAATGTAAAGAATTACATTTAAACTGAAAACTGCTTTTAAAGAAATACCAAAATAGTGTTTTTCTATAAAAGAAAATTGATTTTGCCAACTTCCTGTTCCCTCCCAAGAGGAACAGCTCTTGATAACTGTATTAATCACAGCTCAATGTCAGAGACAACATGATCCTCATTGTTCATCACTACCTATTTTTGACAAGGGAATTTTGAATAGTTCCATGCAATAGTTACTGCTTTCGATCAAAACTCAACATTCTGGTTATACTGTAGCTATCCCTATAGAAATTTAAGGGGTTTTGCAAAGGTTAGAAGCTCTTGTATATTAATACCTTATTTAAAATGTCAGCCTGTCAGTATAAATAAAATTTAAATACTTTCTCCAGTTTAAAAAAATGCAAGAAAAACTGATTAACCTTCTCTAGTCATAAGCAATAAGAATACTAAGTATTACCTTGAACAGAAGTTACAACCCTTATCACTTCTAAGGGTCAGAGAGTGTTTTAAGATGAACTAGTAATGAAGATTATAACCTGCTGGCCCTTTTAATCATGAATATTTAAAATAAGTCTAAAATTTTGAGAAATGTACAAAATCAAATCTTCTGGGTTGTTTGGATTTTTTTTCTTCAAGTGTCAATCTAAGATCTATCTAAAAAGAATCCCATAAAAGTACCAACAGAAAAACCTGGGCTCCTTTCAATTTTCTAAATACTCCAACAAAGGACAGATTTCATTTGGATATCTGGATAAATACAACTTATGCAGAAACACACCACTTAGCCTACCCCACTTTCTTCAGTCTCTCCTCAGCATCAAAATGAAGCGTCTAAATTGGTGTACTTTAAGAAATATTTCATGAGTAGTCCTTAGTTAGCACGACCTTAAAAGCTATTACTAAACAATCTGCTCTTTTAAACATTTCACTCATAAGTGCCCTAATGCACCAGAGAAACTAGTTCTACTGGTATTTAGTTTCACTAGGAATTAGCACCTTACTTTGATTAACAAATCTTCTTCACCTCTCCTCTTTCAGATGAAGAAAAACATGAATTCTAAAGCTCTAGGAATTCTGAAGTACCACCACCTGTCACAAAACATTGTGCCTTACCTTTGAAATCCACTTCTCCATTGCCATCTGTGTCAAATATATCTATTACTCGCTGTACTAACGGGTTCTGTTGCAATTCAGGTAAAGACATGAACTCTTCCACGCTCAGGGAACCAGAGTTGTCCAAATCAAGCTTCTTAAATCTCTTTCCTAGTCGTTTTATCTCATCAGCATCAACTGAAATGAAAAACAACCCCATACTTAGAAAGGCTTCAGTAAACCCTTTGCAGTTAAACACAAGGCACATTTCATTGCTTTCCTACAAGATTTTCTCCTACTTTATTATAACTATTAAACACCTATAAAGATAACATGAAATTCTGAAGACAAACACAATTTTATCTTAAATAAGACTTACCTTTTTTCCTCCTTGCACCTGCCATAATACAGTTAGCCTTGTGACTCACTGAATACCACATGCTGACACAACATTTTCAAGGATTGAGGACGCTTAGCTAGTTAGTTCTTAGTCAGACAGCTCTTACAAATACCAGGTATGAAGAAATTAAGGAAGAGATCAAGTGTTCTTTGAAGGAGCTAGCATTATGTTTACAGTAGACTAACACAGTATATTAGAAAGACAATTATATTCAACTTATTAGCAAAACTAGTGCTTCTTCAGCACAGCAAACATGAGATCTCCTGGGATATGTGTCAAGTTAAGCAGGTTAACAGTCCTACTGTTAACCAGTTATCTCTCACCTATTCAAAACATCCCTCTGACTGATCTAAGGTCATTTTTCCTCTTCATCTCAAACAGGAAATAGGTACACCTGTAGCCATGACCTCCATACAGCTTTTTTTTGTTCCAGAAATTAAAGTAGATTCAGGTTCTGCAGCAGCACCTCTTCATCTAATCTCTTCAAATTTATAAAGAATCTCAATTAAAGCACCTAGTATCCTATTTTACACATCTGATTATGCCAGGAATAGACTAAATCTGTTAATCCATAAAAACAATTACAAGCAATCTTGTACTTCGCTACTGCTGAAAAGCTTGAAAAAATTTCCCCGTAACAACCTGATAATATCCTGTCAGCAGCTTCATTTATGAGACCCAAGTTTGTTCACATGTTGCTCAACATTTTTGGCTGTGAAGGAGGAACTGAGGTTCTTAGGAAGCCTAGAAGGAGCCCAGCAGAGAGCAAACCACAGCAAACACACCTTGCAGAACCTGAGGCTGGCAAACTCCCCCTACCAACCTTATCCTTAACACGAGCAGTTTCCTCAATATTTCTTACATCCATTTAGTAGTGCATTTGCTCCAATAGTAACAGAAATTGTATCTTAACTTCTACAAGGCACATACATCCACCTGATCCATTGCATATCACATTAATACCTTCTTAGGCTTTTGTAAAAGTGCAGCATAAAACCACACAGTTCTGAGTCTTTTCAATACGTAAGGTCAGCCAATCTGCAGAGCTTGATGTTTTGAAATTGTAGCCAACTCAAAGACCTGATCCTCTACCAACAG
The DNA here is from genome assembly GCA_013397725.1 of Rhagologus leucostigma. Classification (NCBI taxonomy): domain Eukaryota; kingdom Metazoa; phylum Chordata; class Aves; order Passeriformes; genus Rhagologus; species Rhagologus leucostigma. The sequence continues at coordinate 164,757 of VZTD01002915.1, forward strand.
TAACAAACTTCCACTTCAATTCCTTGATATCCTTGTCTAAAACCAGTGAGAAACAAACACAGAGGCCTCAGGACTGTACTATATCAGAACGAAAGACAGAGCCTGCCAGAAGTCCAAAGGCACAAGATGATTTTCTGTCAAGACTTATTTTGCCTGAATAGTAAATTCTGACATTCTGCAGTTAGTCGGTCTCAGTTACTGCTTGCAACTGCAGAGGCAAAGGGCAAAAAACAGTCTACAGTCCCAGAATAATCTTCTCTTTGCTGTGCCAGAAAGTGACGGACCTGATTCTGCCTCTAAGACTATAAAAGTAAGACTAAACATAATTTGCTTTCCTCAGTTTCTAGTAAGCAGTGTGGTATTTCATATAATTAACCTCTCAATTGCAGTGAAATATGCCTTTTACCCCCAGTTTCCACAGAAGCCTTGAACATGACTGGAGGTGTGCCCTGAACAGTATGACACCACAGCAATGGCAGGAGCATATTGCACAGCTACCCAGGAACCCCTCTAGATGATACAGAAGGAGATGGAGCACCATATAGTAACCTGGATGTAGAACATCATCATGCGACTAAAAGAAGACAGTATTAAAAAGGAATGGCAAAGCAGAGCTCCATGGGCAATTTTATGAGTCCATCAGCACAAAATGCTGCTTCTCACCAATACACTGAAGGTATTTGCCAACTTTTGCTTCTGTACACAGAAACTCTTTTGCTTCCATTCTTCCTCAGTCCCAGTCCTGCCACTGGACAATTACTGGGCCCACCCCAGTTTAATGTAAAGACAGCACCTTGGCAAGCTGCAAATGTGGAAACTCCACTTTTAGTGCAAGCTCTACTTGCAACTCACATAGAAAGAGTTGATATCCTCAAAGAATCCTCACAGCACAAGCATTTGAAAAAACATAAAAATATTAAGGGTAGCTTATCACACTACCTATGTAAGCACATTTTCCCTTGTAAAATAAGTGTATGAATAGACATAATTTATACCCTTATTACTTCACTTTAAAACAACTAAACAGCAAATTGAAAGTATTATCTATGGAGTATATAATGCACTGCCAGTTTCTTACCAGATCAGTGGAATCTCACTTCCAGTATTAATGGAAAGACTAATCTTTCCATTTTGGTCAGTTCTAAAGCCTCCTAAGCAACCTGAAATACTTCCTAGTTCTGCAATTTCACAAAATCAAAATGGAAAAAAATGATAGAAGCATTAACACAGCTGGATCTCTTCCCCCTTGCCACAAAAATAAACGAGTTAATGAACTGCAAGTTCTGTAACATTTCTAAGTAACACGTAAAAACTCCTAAGTACTGAAACACAGCGACGACATTTTCACAAATTAGGATGTAAACACAGAGCTGCGTGAAGCAGGACTACAGACCTCTGATCATTAGGTAACACCATTTTCTCACAACCCAGAGGTCGCATTAAAGAAAGTCTTATTTCATTACTTCAGTTCCATTTCCTGGTTTGGGAGCTCAAGTCCATGCTATTTTTCCTCACAAATATATGAGCAAAGACTGAAAGTGACACAGAGAGTTCTGTCAAAGTTCTGCTACAAAGTGGAGCTAATTACCACATATAGAAGTCACTCACACACTGCTACATAGCTTAAAGTGGCACAAGCTGGCACAAAAGACAGACAAGACCAACTCTGCCATTGCAGAGAGACAAGACCTCCCACACAAGATGTGCTAAGAAAACAAACTGTTGTCAGAAAGGTATTTTATCTCGAGTTAATGCATCTCTAGCAGGAACTACCAATATGAACTATAAAAAGAACATTTTCTTGAGGCATTCAGAAACTGATGCACCGGACACAGCTCTGCCATCATCTGCTGGGCACAAGAATCACTGCTGGGTTAACTAGCCTCGCATTTCCAGTTAACAAGGTCCTGAAATTTACAAACTAGCAAGTGTAAGAGAAGAAATATTTTTTTGTTTCGTTTTAAAGATTGTAGGCAAGGAGGTCAAGATTATGGATGATAAAGATAAGAATCAGACCAAGGGAAGGGGAGGAGGTTGCAAAGGCATGTAAGAATATTTCTCAAAAATGTTAGTGTTTTGCTGAACTGTAACCAAGCAACAATTATGTTCAATTATGCATCAATTATGAAATCAAGGAGTCCTGATACTTTAAAAATGTTAATTACTCTTTCTCCACATATACACACATCCCATTTCATAGCTCATACCAGCTCAACTCCAATGCACAGTCCAGGTACAAATATCTAGCAGCAGTTTCTACTCGAAATGGGATACAAATTTCTCATTCCAAACCTTGAAACATTCAAGCAAAGGGTTTGCCTGCACTGGAGATCTGAGAGAGGTTCTTTCCTTGAGGGGAGAAAAAAAACAAGTCAAAGAACAGTACTGAAAAAAATCAGTATCTCTGCCAAAAGCTGACCAAATAGCAAACTCTTCCAATGTTTTGTTTCTGGCAATTGATACACCATGAATGACGGTACCTGGAGGAGGAAATAATGAAAAAGCAAAGTAAATGCAGGACTAAGAAAATTTTCTTTAATAGTCCATGAGCATAAAAACCTGTTCCTAATGAACATAACTGGATAAACATCTGGAGATCACTGTGTTCATAACTGACTGTACGAGAATTTCAAATCAGAATTTAATTATTTTTCCTTAAATATATTGCAAGCACCTCACCTACCATTAAATCCTTTCCACAAGCTGAATTTTAAAAAGCTTATACACTTGAAAAAAAATTGTATTTCAGTAGCATCTTTGTCTTCATAGAACAGCCTAAAGAAATAAGAATATAAAAATAAAATAAGGGATGAACACATTACAGTATAATATGGCTTAGATTTGCATACCTTCTGTCTATACTTTCTTCAGTTCACAGTCTTCATTTCTGGTGACTCTCCCTGCCTAAGATGAATTTACCTAAAAACTGTGTAGGTCTTCTGGGATTTAACGTTTGTTTCTTTGTTCTCCTTCAGATTTTTTTAAAGGAAAACAGCATACATTTATGTATAACAGCAGATTTCAGTAATATCTTATTCATTTTTGTTGACATTATCTCCAAGAATACACATATACAACAGTTCCCATCCAAGATGGATGTTCCTGTTTTTCACAAGAACTTTATTTTCCTTGTCCTTATCAACAGACTTTCTTAAAATTCCACATAGCTTTAACTGAAGAACAGAGCACTGAATTAAATTTTTAATGTCTGAACAAAATATGACTTTGTGCCCATACAAACTGTAGGAAACCGAGGGGTTAAAACTTCCACAGGCAGTGACGGATTTGACCTTAACCCTTAGAGAGCTCGGACTGATGTGATGACAGGACAGGGATTCTAAGCAAAAGAATTACAAACCTATGTTTTTGTAGCTATAAATAAGAAAGTGTGTTGAATGAATTGGTGGAGGGTTTTAAAGTATAGTGGTGTGCTTTTGTAGTCTAAGCTAAGAATTTAGATGTTATAATAGAAGTATATGGGTGTATGTGACTTAACAGGTAATTGGTAGAAAATTGACGCACTGCAGTAAAAGTGACCAGAGGTGATAGGTTATCGAGTCAAAACAAAGTTTCGTGTTAATTGCTTATTGGACCAGAAAGTTATAAATTGCTGTGTAACCCTGAAACTCGTGACTATCTGCCATTATGGCGATTTGTTACTAAGCTCCACGAACTCTGAGACTGATGCCTTGTTTGTTATTTTAAGTAATAAATCGTGTATAATCGTGATAGTCCCATCTCTTTAGTGGAAAGTCCGACCGAAAAGAAGCAGAAACAGAGAAAACGAGGCAGTAGTGCCCCAACAACAAACTCTCTTAAGTTCCGCTGGAAATGCAAGGCACAAGATAGTTCAGATCAAGGGAAAGCTTCTGAGCTGAAAGGACTGATGGTGGCAGTAGCAGACAGAATTTTAGAAGACCAGCTCAGGAGACCAGGACAGATAAAAACACTAGGAAATCCTAGGATGTCCAAGTCAACAGTAGTGTAAAAAGGGCAATACCAAGACTGAGGAAAATCAGGAAGACTGAGCTTTGTTTACACTGTTTGAGGCAGAGTTTGCCTGTGACTCATCACCACACTCTGAGCAACCCCGAGCATTCCTCTACCTCAGATCCGAATTAGCCTTTTTTGTGCTGTGCTCCCCAGCTGACAGGGGGCTCTGCGCTTCCTATGCGCTTCCTATGCGCAATAAAAGAATTGGACAGTATCCCATTAGCTTGGCACTAATGCCTCAGCTCACAAACTTACCAACTGGCTGGAAATAACTGCTAAATGCTTTTCTTTAAAACACTGTTGGCAGCCCTGTACAAACATCAAGTTCTGCGCTGTTCTAAAACACATGGAATTGTTTATTTCATAATCCATTTCGAGCTTTGTTCCCCTTGTAATTAACATATGGAGGGTGCTAAGTAGTTCTGGTAGTAAGGAGTTTTTTGTTAAAGAACGATCAGTACTTTCAAAAGATTCCTCTTCCATCCAAGTATTAAAATTCTTAGGGCCAACACTTGCTTCATCTCTTGAATTCCTTTGCATACATCTAAAAATACGATGAATCAGGTTAAAATGCTTCCAAGAAACTACATGCAAATGCTTTGCCTCACTCCCATTTTAGTGCAGGAGTCTTACCTCCCAGTTGTTCACTTTCTAATATGCTGATCCACACTACTGAGTTCCTCACTCCTTCCCCCCAACACAGCAGTAGTGGATGATCCATTATACTTTAAAACAATTCTGTTTCAAATTGTTATGCATGTAACTGATGCTCAGATAAGACTGTAAAAACTATTTAAGTGGCAACTCAAAAAGCTTTATTAAAAGCCAATTTCAGTGTGCTCTGTTAAGAACAGTAATTTCAGAAAAATTTAATTATATTTTTTTCAGTTAACATAAAGGTACATAGGTAACTTTCTCTTAATGTGAGAGCAAAAGTAAAGAATGCCCTAAAACTTCAGATTTCTGAAATCCACTACATTCAGTGATGCTTTAACAGGATAATTGCTTACATAATTAAGAAGAATGGTACATCCATTGCTGCAGAGCACACAATATACACACAGGCATCTGTAAAAGGTACAGACCTCAGAAAAGCTGTTCATCTCTCAGCAATTAGGTGCTGAGCACTTCTGAAATCTAAATGTTTACTGAAATGTTTAAACCTGTATTTAAGAGGTTGGCTTTTCAGATACTCTTAGAACACTGGCTCAAAAGTTTAACTAACAAAAACCAGACCAGACTGTGGTCACAGAGAGCCCCATTTCAACTTACTTTTCAAGCATGAGATCATTATAGACAAGAATATTGCTAAGGTATAAGGAAAAATATTTTGTGAATCAAACATGCTCTGAAATGAATTTTAAATGTTTCCAGACTAGTTTTCCCCCAGAAGAAGGGATTGCAGAGATCTCAAAATAAAACAGACCTTCAGCAAAACTCTCACCTCTACCTACAGTCTCATCTGATTCACGAATATAATGTTTCAGAGTAGCAACCAAGTCAGCCATTTCAGTCTTGGAGATCAGATTTCAAAAAGATGACGCCCTTGAGAACATATTCAACCACTTGTCTTGTATATGCTTACACACAGCTGGCCTAATCCTTTTCATGACTTCAGATGTGTCAATTACAATTTCCTAAGTTAGAAAAGAAACACTCTACAAAAGAGTGTTTATATTTAAAATACTACACTATAAACTATTCTTTACTCTACTACAAAAATAGTTTTCTCCACATCTTTTTGCTATGATAAAATTTTCTTATGGATAATTTCACAAATTTTCGCTGACATCAAATTTTGACCATGGAAAGCAGTGCTAGGTTTTCAGTAATTTATGGCACAGCACATCTGAAATAAAACCAAACCACTTTAAGGAATCCAACAACACTAATTCACCCACTGAGAAGAACTAATGTTCTAAAATGAAAGGTTAAAAGAATATGCTTGACTATTTAATGGTGTGTATCCTCTCTGTGGTATCCTGAATTTGCTTCACATAACTGCCAACTTTAACACAAAATTGTTCTTATGAGACACCAAAGTAGCAACTGCAGCACCAAGTGGAGGTTATGACCCAACGCCTCCATGCAAATAGCATTAATACATTATTACTAACTGGCAATCTCCAAAAGGTATAACCATTAAAAATCCATATCAGATGATCTTCAAAGACATTGTCTGGCCTTGCCTTGAAAGGTTTAGACCTGTCAGTGACCATTTCGGGGAAGCAGCAGGAATATTTAACATCTGAAGAACAATGTGAACGTCTATTTGGCGGACTTGCTTCCAGACATGCGGCTGTGCACACCCGTGCCCCAAACCCTCAGCGTTCAGAATAGTGAGGCACATTGGATCTTCAAGCACAGCACAATCATTGCAGTGACTGGGCCCATCCAAACAAAGGGACAGTGAAAACTCCATTTTCCTGGTGTGTGTATAGTTATGTTGCCCAGGGACACAGCTGACCTTTTGCTGTGAGAAAGGCCATCAGAGCAGAAAAAGCTCTAATCACATGAAACTTCAATAAATAACAATAGCTTCAACATACAGTTAACGATAAAATATAATGCGGAAATCCTCACTTTCTCTGCAACAAAAACGGGCAAAAAGCTCAATAATAAACCTTTAGGCTTCCCGTTGCTACCAATGAATATAGCTTGTCATAGAATCAGAAGTTAAGGATGGCAACAAACTGCTTACAACTCTGACATTAACACAACTAGCTAAAAAAAATAACTCCTCAGAAACCAGTTTATCCCTAACTAAACACTGACTTATGGAGCAGTAACGTAAGACTGAGATATATATATGATTCAGGAAAACACTACTGAAGTCTTCACAGAATACAAAACTCCAACCATGTACTTGCATTTAACAAAATATACTGAGAGCATTACACAGCTATGCACTGATGTGGATACGATTCTCAAGTGTTTGCAAACTTATGACTCATATTAGAATCCATATAGATGTTCCTATTAGGCACAGAGGACTTGCAAATTACCTGCTAAAGGCTCATTTCTCTGAAAAAACGTATTTAGACAAAGATTTCTCCATGATTATTTCTTTTCTATTACAGTTTGAGTTACAAGAGCCAGAGGCCAGTTATGACAAGCACTGTGAAAGAAACCTAGAAAACAGTCCCTCTCTTGAAGAGTTACCCTGTTTAAAAACAAGATCCGATTCACCCAAGATAAGGCATTTTATCAAGTGGTTCAGAAGACACATACACACGTCTACACATACTTTAGGGCTGAAGAAAATCATTCAATGGAAAAAGCAGCTAAGAATAGGTACACTTAACACCACAATGACATTTCACAAGACAACCCTTTCTTTGGTCAGCTTTAAGCAAAAAAATACTTTGTCATTTTTACAGGGTAGACTAACCCCATGAGATGGAGGAACAAATTTTATTCTCACGTGGCCAAAAGCAAGTAACAGCAAGTGGGTTCTCACCTAACTGCTTGGCTGCAAGCATACGCAGGGGGAAAAAAAAATCATTTAGTCTCAAGCTCTCCTTCCTCTCAGGGCACAAAGCCAGTTTAAGCAATATACTTCACTCCTAACACAGCACAGACTGCACCATGAGCTGCCCCACATCTCTGAGGAACTGGCACCAGGACTGATGGAAAAGCCCCACCGGTTGAACTACATTTCACCCTACAGACATCAAAACTATCATAAGTTTTTTTAATATTCTAATTGAAGACTCAAAGAAAACCCTCAAAACTTTAAGGGATTTTTATTTTAAATATGGACTGATTTTTGATTTTACAATCTAACAGCAAAAGCTGTATTATTTGCAAAGGTAATTTTTAACCTTTTAATTTTGCTCTTTTGGTTGGTATATAAACTGCATAAGATACATGGAAACTGTACATATCAATCTCCAAATAAAATTCACTTCTGTAACAATACAATGTAGCAATTAAAAAAAACTTACAGTGCGAGCACATTTCCAAAGGGTAGCTTGCCTCATTTCCCTGAAACACAACAAGAAAAAAAGAACATAGTTGCAGTTACTCCCAAAATAGCTTTAAGGAACTATTTAAATTTCACCACTGTAAAAATCTCAGGCAATCAAGTTACATTGTTATTTAAAAATACATATTTCAGACACAATTATAAACAGTGCTTTATTTGGATAGATCTATGTTACCAAAACATACAAAGAAATATAAAACCATTAAGAGGTCTCCTCCAATGAGAATTCCCATGAAAACGTCAGTTCACATGATTATGGCAAGAACTTCAATCCCATATTCTAAACTCAGAAAAACAAACTCACTACTTATATATTGAGCAAATGCTACTTTTCAAGTTAAAAATATTTAATTACAAAACTTCACAAAACCTGCTTTACCATTTTATTTCATACACAGAAACAGACATGTCCTTACAAACTCCGATGACAAATCTTACTCAATTTGCATAAGAAAACTGTATCAAGTTTTCTTCCCTGAACCACCTGCCCATTCCCCCCAAAAAGGATTCACACAGCAAGAATGATGCAAAAGAAGAGTTTTATATGACCAGAAACTCACACATAACAGCTTTACATTTAAATATTTTTGCAATGTACTACATTAATATGTTCCTGCTTTGTAACTGAATGGAAAGTCAAACTAAGATTTTAAATTCTTGCTACACTACAACACAGTAATAGCCCAAAAAGCTTAAAACTTTGAGGGTATCAACACTTTAAATTTCCACATACGGAAATCAACATGAACTACTGCAACATGAATGCCAAAAGACACTAAAACTTGGTATTTTCCCCCAAATGCCTCATTTTGAGCCAGAGATCACAATACGCACATGCTTAATGACTTTTCTGAATCCATTAGCAAAGGAGCAGCCAGATAACTGAAGAGATTCGTTAACCATTTTCAAAACAAATGTTTTTAAGGGAGTGTGTTACACAAGAAAACAAAACATATTTCAGATGAGTCTAAGACACTCTACTCAGCAGCAATTCTCTTACGGTGTGGAGCATAAAGGATTCCACAGCTGAGCACTTGCAAAGAAAGGCTCATCAAAATGATACAAAATTGAACAGAAATAGGGATATTACTTGACAGAAGGGGGGGAAAAAAAAGGAAGAACTACATTTAGCCTAGAAGCTAAAACGCAACTGCATTTCCTAATTAGAGCAGAAAGGAGCAGAACAAACATCTCATGAATTTAAACACGTCCAAGAGGAGATGTGTTGTTGCTGCTGTTGTTGAGGGGAGGTGTTTGCATTTTTTATCTCGGGAACACTTTCACTTTGCTTATCCCCCACAATCCACAAGCTCTCTTCTCTAAAAAATGTTTATGCATTTGCTTTCTAAGTAGGGCAGCAAAAGGTATAGCCTTAACGTCCTCTCCTATGTCTACTTAGAGTAAGACAAAAGCAGCAGAACAGAAATACAGATGAGGACCATCAGGTCACTAAAACCTCAAAAGCACATCAGGGATGTTCTGTTGACAAACTAATTGCAGTGTGGCAGGGAATCCAGGAGAGCAATGCCACATGGAAAATACTGGATGGAACCCAACCAAAGTCTTAGGATAAACAGCAAAGACCAAAACAGGTAGCAAAAGGCTCGTGTATGCATATGAATATAAAAGGGTAGGGAATCTAAAATGGGAGAAAGCAGAATTTTGAAACAAGAAGAAACAGGAACCAGGGGATCCAGCTAGGCTGCTCAAGACACGAGGTCATGAAGAGGCAAGAAAAACACCAGACTGGAAGGCTGCAAATTAAAGGAGAAAGTTGAATTAAAACCAGTGCATTTATGCACATGCACACAAATATACAATATTAACTACTACTGTTCTGGACGTTTACATCCTTGTTCAGGTCTTGGGAGAAAGTTAATATCTAGTACAAGCTACCAAAATCAATCTGCCTAAAGACACATAAAATGCTTCTGAAAACCTAGCAGGACAAAATGAAAAAATGGGAGTAACTTTTTTCAGTTCATGAATTGAATAAGTGTAACGTTTATAAGGAGCCTTACTATGCATTTAGATGCATATGCTAAGTCATAAGCAAGTTATCTAAGGAGTAGCCTAAAAAAATATTTGGAGATCAGAGAAAAAAGTGAATAAACTTCATCTTAGCTTTTCTTTGAAACAGTTACTGCTAAAAAAAAGTGTTCAGAATACTTACCTATCCAGGACTGGATCTTGGATATCTAAAAAATTAGAAAAATCTAGTAAATGACAATGTAAAAATTACACGATTATTCAACTTTTTCCACATAGTATTTAAATAAAGTATTTTAAAAAGTAGTTACCTGCTATTGATGTGCTGAATATTCATCTTCACAGGAGAATCCAAAATTCTTGTAAGATTTAAAAGGATGTTGGTTGGGGGGGTTTTTTGGTACAAATAAATATCTGAACTACTTATGCCAAAATCCCTGTTTGCACAGCTGTGACCTGGACAAACACAAAGACGGTGCTCTGTACCAAAGCCTTGATCTTCCGAGATTAAGACGAACGATTTGGCCTCAGGAGCCAGCATTTTTTATCACATTCCGAGCAGCAGTACAAGAAGGTTGCTTACTTGTCCCCAAATACAATCAGTATGCGTACACGCTCTATGAGACAGGAGATAAACCCTGAAACACAAGCACTAAGTACAAGCTGAATACTCTTCTTGCTTAAGAAGCAAGAATTGTTTAACAGGCAGGCAGTAAGTAAAATGGAAGGTCTAGAGCTATATTCATGTGTTGAGAAAAAAAGCAGGGAGGTAAGTACAGCTATGAGACATCATTAAGTATCAAATAAGCCCTCTAAGAAAAGGGAAAGAAACTGGGTACAAATTTTCATCTGTACAGTTTTAATGCAAAGAATTACCTAATTTTAACACCAGGATGAGGAAGCATTCTAAAGAACGCTGAAAAATGTTCTTTGTGATTAAGTGCACTAACAGAAAATTTGAGTTACTGCAAAAGATCACTATAATTATACATCTTATTCATTAAAATAACACTGCATTTACACTTTATTTTATAGTTTTAAATTATACTAATTTTTAAAGACAAAAGCCAGTGTAAAACTCTAAAGATGTAATTTCACCTCTGATAGAGAAGTTCACGTATACAAATGCATCTGTAGAGTAACAAGGCTCTGACACCATAAAATTGTCAATTTTAAAACCTCATTATAATATCAGTGTTTCCTGCCAGATACATATTTACCATACCTCACAAAATGTGACAGTATCTGCTCATACACACTATATCAGCACATCTAGAAACCAGTGACACATGGTTTGTTGAAAAAATGCAGCTTTTACAGAGTCAACACTCCACCAGAGATTTACTTGGCACCTACGCCCAGTGTGAAACATATCTTCCTCAGCTGTATCTGAGTATCCCTACCAGACTGCTGGAACTCCACTCTCTCTCAAGCTGCGCCAGTAGAAAAAGTAGCTGAAATACTACAGATACTTTAAATAGCCTCATCCTTTTAGAATAGTCTTGAAATTGTCTTGAATGCTGTTAGAAGCCTATGAGTTAATTTCCAGTTAAGCAGCCGCAAAATCATGACTTGTTGGCAGAAATAGTTACAGATAAAGGAAAAGTCCGAAATCTACTAACAGACGGTTGACCCAATTCTGAATACTGCAGAAATATCAGTTTCCTAGAGAGAAGACAAAACACATCACTAAAGGAGTTGACATGACACATAATGTGTTCCCTTAAGAACAAAAGTGGTTTTTGCAATTTTCTACTAAGTATTCTTTTCTCCTTTCAGCAGCTGTGCCTTTTTACTAGGTAAGAATAACCTCTGAATGTCATTATATCTTCTGTAGATTATTAAAAAAAAAAAGTGTTTCTTGATTCTTTTTCCCTCCGGCAGTTTTTTCAAATACTAATCGCTCTCTCTTCTTAAGATCAGTTTTGTACATGCTGCTCCAAGGTACAATAGTTAATGCAATTATCTTGACAAGTTTCCTCTTAGTGAAAGACATGAAGATCTGTGGATAGAAAATGAAAAAGGAAATTAGCAATTAGCAAATAAGTAACAGAATCTCAATTCTTAGCTGCAGTTGTTTATACAAAACAGCTTGTACACAGTAAGATATCACACTGCAAAGCAGTTCTTCAGCACATATTAGTAGAACACTGTTTCTAGGTCTGATTATACATTACTTTTCTGCATGATGTGCATCTTTTTGTCAATAGTTCACAGAGCTAAATTACAGCATCAGCCTTCAATTAGTTTTCTGCTTTTATAAAAAACATTGTTTAAATGTCAGCAAGCCACAATTTCACCTTAGGACTAATCTCAAATTTAGTCCTCCAAAGGGGGTGTGTGAGTCACTACAAATGAAAATTAATTCCCGGACAGTTTAAAACATTAGCTTCTTTCAAAGATTCTGATTTGTTTCCACAGATAGGCAATTAATTCAACAAGGGCAAGAGTGGTCTCCTGATCTATTTAGGACATGTACAGGAGTAGTTGTCCAAGATTTACTACTTTCTGCAGCAGCATACAAAAGCAATGTAAGAAGTTCATCTTTGTAAATTGCCTTAAATATGCAAACTGCCTTGTCACAGCGCTGGCTGATCCATCTCAGCACTAGATGTTCCTGCATTTGTGTTTTTGATGCAAGGGCACCTCTTGGGGTGTTGGCAATATACTGTATGTTGTGCTTCTTGCATCTGCTCCTATACCTTCAGCACTACCAATTACCACTGTTAGCACAAGCAAGAAACTTTAGCGGGCAAGTGAAACAGTCCAAGCCATGTCAGCTGGGGGCCAGAATTAGGCATTATCAAGACAGTCAACTTCAATTCTTAAGGTACACAAAAAGCTGTTTTCCATCATCCCCTACTATAACTCAAAAGAATGGGAGTATTAAGAAGAAAGATGGAAGCAGCTGGCAGCTCACACTTAAGAGCCCACACATAAGATCCTTCTTCCTGTTCCACAAACACACAAAATGCTTCTCTGTTTTTTCTCATTTTTCTCCATACCACCAGAATGATTGATTACAATTACCTGTTGCAGAGAATTCTTCCTCCTCCTTCGAGCTCATTTTCCACGTACTGTCACTTTCATAAAGCTTTAACAGTGAAGAACTGCTTGGTGAAAAGAAGCTTGATTTGGTTTTTTTGTTTTGTTTCGGTTTTTTTTAATGATCATTGTTTAACAAATTACTAGAGCTCTGGCTGTCAGAGGTTGGCACTGTATTCCTCATCAAAAAACAGCAGGCAAGTAGGCAAACTAAAAACTTGATGGTGTATGTTTTCAAGGCTCTAAAAACTTCTGCATGAAAAGAACATGCCACATAGACACATCTACAGTGTATTAAAATGAATTTCACACAAAGCCCAGGAAGCTTTAAGCCACTTTAGTATTTGAATTTCTGAATTAAATGTTGGTCACAAAAACATGCAAGATCTTACCTACTGTAATTTATACATTTTATATGGAACTTACCAGAGAATTAAAGACTACAAGGAGTTTACCAGAGCACAGATGAAAGACATACCCAAAGTTTCTGCAGACACCACAAAAAATACAGCTTAAAACAAGAAAAGCAGGAACAAGATTTCAATGCAAAAAAGCAGGAAGAAAAATACTTTCATCTACCCCGTTCAGAAAGAGTATGAATATACTTACACTTGGCCTTTTTTGTTAAATTCAATTAGAAGAAGAAGAAAAAACAAAAACCCTTGAACAAACTACTCAACACAGAAGAGCTGTGTCAGCCCAATAGCAGTCTATGAATCAAGAAAAATATGTCACTGGTTATTTTCTATTTAACAGGAATATCCAATTTATACACTGCAAAAGGAAACTTGTTAAGGAAATGCTATAGATAAGACCACTAGAGAATTTGGCATTTGTGTTTTGACTTCGAGTAATTAAGTCACCTTTTAGGCTTTTTATTGCAGACAGTAAACAAATCTCCCTAAAATTTGGATATCCAAGCATAGTTACCTGAAAACAAGACTTGACTTAAGTTAAGAACCGGTAATACCGCAGACTAACTGCCAAAATTTAGAAAGTAACATTTAAAACAGCTTGGTGACTTCTTTATTGTTTTATACAAAGCAACTACTAAGTATCTGCTTTGCATAAAAGTATTCCAGGCAGAGAGACTGCAACTCCCCCAAAATACTTCCTCCTTGAATTAGCAGTTCTGCAACACAAGACTTCTACTTAAAGAAAATAAATCTACCTCTGAGGTTCTTACACTCATAGTAATGTTGAGGTAGATTTTGCAATACAAAAATTAAGTGAAGCCAAGAAATTAGAAGACATTGAATAAGAAGGCTTGTGGAAATTCAAACAACTTAAGAGCAGTGACAGTTTTACTGCTGACCCCAAATTCTCAGCCTGTTTTCTAAGATCATGTCCTAAAGAAGAAATTAAAGAAATACATAAAAATTCATGTGAGGTGACACCCACCTCACATTCAGTAAGTTCAAAAATTACCTATCTCCTAGAAATAAGCTAGACTACACTTGCCAATCTTGCATTATGTTTTCAGGTCATCAACAAATCCAGTCTATCCTGAAGCTAGGACAGTATGACAGCAGTTTAAGATCCAAGACTCCCAAGCTGAATCCAGCTCAAATGACAATTTATTGAGCCTTCTTGACTACACTACAATTTTCACCACCTCAGCTCTGCTTATCTTCATTCATTGTTGTAACCAAAGCCCATGACAGTTCATAGCCATTACCTTGGCTATCCAGAAGTCCAATATATTTTCTGGCATTGTGACTGTCAAATCTGGGCATCTTGCTACCCTTTGGTGTGAGCATTCAGTCATCCACATGTGCAACAGAAGGAATTAAACAGGATACAAACGAGCAACAAATTCTTACAGGTTATACAGAAAAGTCAAGGATTAAAGTAAAGTAAATAAATACGGAAATTAAAAAAAGAAAACAGAGAAGCAGCAATAATGGTACCAGGTAAGTAGCACAGACCACAAGCGTGACAGTAAAGGATTTGTTCGAGTAAAACTTGCCATTAAAATCAGTAACTCTTACTATGAACACAACTCTTAACAGCTAGAACTAGCAACATATATTGAATTCACAGAATGGCACGAGTCATGAAAGAAATCTATTCAGTAATTTCTTTACCAAATAAATCTTTCAATGGTCTATACGGAAAAGAATGAACAGTATTTTTATGGAAGAGTATCCACCATTTGTTTCTTCAATTCTTTAGTCAACCAGCAACAAGATGCATATTGCAGCAATATAGAGTAGTTATTTTCTGCTGGACCCCTGAAGATATAGCTACAAAAGCAAACTATGAAATTTATGAACTGACCTTAAATGTTGGTATTTAGATTACCTTGGGTGCAATCACACAGTGCATGCAGGACAACCAGGGCAATCAGTGTCTCTATCAGTCCCAGTCAGCCTGGATTCATGAAAGGCAGGCCCTGCTTGACCAACCTCATCTCCTTCTATGACAAGGTGTCCCACTTAGTGGATGAAGGAAAGGCTGTGGATGTGATTTACCTGCACTTTAGGAAAGCCTTTGACACTTGCCTCCGACAGCATTCTCTTGGAGGAACTGTCTGCGCATGGCTCAGATAGGCCATGGGTTCACTGGGTAAAAAAACTGCCTGGATAGCAAGGCCAAGAGTGGTGGTGAATGGAGTTGCATTCAGCTGGAGGCCTGTCACCAGCTACCCAGGGCTCAGTTTTTGAGCAGGTCATGTTTAATATCTTCATCGATGATCTGGACAAGAGGATCAAGAGTACTCTCAGTCAGTTTGCAGATGACACTATAGGAGTTTTGTTCTGCTGGAGGGTACAAAGGCTCTGCAGAGGGATCTGGACAGGCTGAGGCCAGTGGTATGAGGTTCAACAAGGTGAAGTGCCAGGTCCTGCCTTTGGGCCACAACCCCAGGCAGCACCACAGGCTGGGGGAAGAGTAGCTGGAAAGTGGCCCAGTAGAAAATGACACGGTGGTGTTGACTGACAGCAGCTGAACACAAGCCAGTATGCGTCCAGGTGGCCAGGAAGGCCCGTGGCATCCTGACCTGTATCTGCAATAGTGTGGCCAGTAGGACCAGGAAAGTCATTCTTCCTCTGTACTTGGCACTGGTGTCACCTCAAAACCTATATCCAGTTCTGGGCGCCTCAGTCCGAAAAGGACACTGAGGTGCTGGAGCAAGTCCAGAGAAGGGTTTGGAACATAAGTCCCTTGAGGAGCAGCTGAGGGAGCTGGGGATGTTTAGCCAGAGAAAAAGGAGGTTCAGGGGAGACTTTATCTTGCTACAACTCTCTGAAATTAGGCTGTAGTCAGGTGGGGTTCAGGCTCTGCTCCCAGGCAACTAGGAAAGGGACGATGGGAAACTGCCTCAAGTTGCACCAGGGAGGTTCACATAGGAAAAATTTCTTCACCAAAAGAATGGTTGAATATTGGAACAGGCTGCCCAGGGGTGTGGTGGAGTCACCAACCCAGGAAGCATTCAAACAAACAAGTGGACATGCTACTGTTCCAGTTTAGTGGGCATGACAGTATTCACTCAAAGGTTGGACTTGATGATCTTGGAATTCTTTTCCAACCTTAATAATTCTGTGATTCTTTTGTACCTTTCTTTGAGCTGTTAAGAGTTCCCTAGGTATACAGAGATAAAGGGGATATATTCACAAACACAAGTATTATTCCAAAGTTGGTTCTACAGAAGTTGAAAAACCAAGAAGCAAATTTTTAATGGCCCTGATACTGTAACAAATGAAGTGTCAAATGCTTTAGAAGTCTAACAATCTTTTCTCTTTGAAAAAAATAATCTAGAAGAGCTGGAAAAACATACAAGTTTCATTTGGGATTAAAAAGAAATTTTACAATTATATTTAGTTAAAACATTCTTGCCCAATCAATTTAAGGTTTCCTTTAAATAGGTAGAGGCATTTTCCATTTTCTGGCAGGCACAATTTCCAAGAGGCTACAACTATCTAGCATAATACATCCACAACTTCTTAGCATCTCTGTTACAATTTCACCCAGCAGTTTAAAACCAGTGACATAAGCCAGCCAACATACTCTTCCATTCCACCTCGATGTTTGGATACAACCTCCATTTAGACACTACAGCATTAACTACGTTCTCCCCTACACCTGCCAATGTAATAGGTTGAACCTGGGTTGATTGACAGGTTCTCGAGCCAATTACGCTTTTGCAATTTTGCATATAAAAAGCCCGTGCAAGCGCAGGAGATTTCTCTTTGTTTCTTGCCTGAAGGGTCGAGGGGGGGCTGGGCCCCCTCTCGACCCCCTGGCGTGGTGGCGGCGTGAGGCCGGTCCTGCCCCCCAGGGAGAGATAGCTGTCCCAGCTCCGCACAGGCAGCGTGTAACTGAAACCTCATGGCCGAGAGGATCTGAAGTCGCTGGGCTTCACATGGATCTGGCGGGGCCGGCGGGGTACCCTTGCATCCAGCACAGCTCTCGCCAAAACCAAAGAAACACCACACACCGCAGCCGACAAAGACACCTTTTCTTTCAAGTCAGCGAGGAAAGAAGAGAAAAGTAAAGTCACATGGGATGAAGCTGAACATGGTGACCCCAAGGTCAGAAACAGAAAGGAAGGGGTGAGACCACGTGGGATGGCAGCTAGATGGCGACGGGAAAAGGGGGCTGTCGCGCTTTTGGCACGGAGCTTAAAAACGCTTCTTGCAAAGCCGTAGAAATCCATTTGGAAAAACTTGGGGGGATGGGAAATTCTTGTGCAGCCTGTGACTTCAAAGAAAGGCCCACGCCAGGCCATATAGAAGTTGTGAGAAGCTGTTAGAGATTCGAAGCAGAGAACCTTTGCTTTCAGGCTGAGATAACTCATCCTTAAAAGACTAAAACCCCATTCTCTCCTGTGGCCCATAACTTGGCAGTGTGGGAAGACTGCGAAAGATTCATGGGAGAGATACCTTTTTCACATCAAGAGATTTTTCTCTGGGTGGACTGAACTGTTGGTTTGTGAAAATTCTGTGGCACAGTAGAAAAACCTCTTTTCCTTAAGCATAAAAAGACTCTTTAAAAAGGGCAACTCTGACCAAAAATCCCATGGTTTTGTTTTGTTTTCGTTTGTGAAAGGTTTGTAGTAAAGAAGGAGGCACTGGGAAAGAAAGGTGTTTAAAGGTTTGCTTTGATTTCTTATCATTTCTTTTTTTTTTCCTCTTCATTCTCTTAGTAATAAACTTTTCTGTATATTGCAGCTGTTTAAGTGTGGACCTTGTTTTGCCCCGAAGTTTCTTTACATTTTCCTCAATAAATCCATATTCCCCTTATGCATATAATTGGATTTTGTGTGTTTGGCGTTTAAACCAGCATCAAACCACAACAGCCAATGAGTGTAATCATCATCCCTTGAAACTTTATAGTAACTTTTTGTGGACACTTTCAGTTACATTTCTTGTAAAGTTTACCAGAAATCTGACAAACAACTGAACTTGTATCAGTGCTCAGTTTTTATGTGTGATCTTAAAGATGAAACCATAAAAGTACAGAAGACAGGTCTTACAGCTGTTGTTAATATTTTAACTTAATACCTCACCTGAATACTAATCAACAGCAAACATCGAGGAAGGCTGTAAGCATTTTATAGAGAAAAGAGGGCACTTCAGGAAAGAAAAAAACCAGAACAAAAACAAAACCACAAAACCAAACACAGCTTTTCTTTAAACTTACCTTTGAAAGAAGAAGATTTCAAGTTTTAAATGTGTTACCCCCAAAGCAGCCTAAACTTTTAATCCTGCCTCTAAAGAAAACACTCTGTGACCTTCAGTACTGAAGGAACTCAAAAAAAGATTAATACCTAATTCTTCAACATATTTAAATTGCAGACATCAGAGATAATGAACCAAGGCAAAGGGGATTGGTGGATTTGGGATTACAGTAGAGATCAAGTCAGGTTAAAACTGTTACAGCATTCTGGCATTGCTTCTTTTCAAGTATGCCGAGTGTTATAACTCCCTTTGCCACATTAAAAAAAAAGGAAAGTCTTATTAAAAAAAACCAAACAAACTTCTTTTGGATACATTTACTCCACTTGCTCCTAACAAAGTAAGTGATGACTCCTTAGAAGATTCTTCTCTGTTGCATGTATGTCAGATTCTACCACACCCCCTTTCTGGATGTAGGAGGCAAGAAAGACTGTCCAAGTCTTAGAAAAGCCTGCAGTTTACTCCTTAGTCACCATCTAATCCAGTCATGTCTCTGCTCAACCTTCATCAGTCATTTTAAGGGAAGCCACTTGTCCCCTGGCTGGCAGTTGGCCAGTCACTTCTGCTATGCTTTATTTAAATCCTTCACTGTCCACGGGTCTCCTCCAATGTGAGATATTAATGGCTTAAGGCCATCACAGTCAAGTAACTATTCTAGGATATCACAGGGAAGCCCTAAACCAATGAAGCACAAAGCAAACCCATAATTAGAGATGGCTACTGTTGCCAAAGCCTCTACCAGACAGGAAAACTAAAAGAATCAAGAATGTAATTTATAAGAGGATTCAGCATTTAATACACCATTTGGCTTTATTAAGGGAAGCATAACAACAAAGAGTGCATCTATTCAAATAGAATAAAAACACCCATTTTAAATTTTAATGTTTTGAATTTCAGTGTTCAGGACTCAAAAGCAATCTATAAAGTCTGTCCATTTACAACAGGGATTATACGATATATATTCATATACATCCATCCCACAGCATTTCCTATCTAAACTCAGTTACAAATGCTGAGCTTCCAGCAAAAGTCTAGACTTCCATGATCTTGAAGGTATGATAAAGCACTTGGTTTAATCGTAGATCTGTACATGCAGACACAAATACTAATTACTCATCTGCAGTGTCTCCCAGAAAAAAAAAAGTCACCCAAGACAGAACAAGACATACAGACCCAGCAGAAATAGCAAAGAATAGTTTGTTAAACTGCTTAAGGAGAAAGAATGACCAAAGATAAAAGCAGTTTTACTGCAAAGTCCTTTTCCTGAATTTGGAGGACAAAAGAAGGGATGAGGTCAGAGCATACACTGATAATATAATTGACTACGTATGTATGTATTCCCCCAAATCATCTCACACAAGTTTGTAGACATAATAAAAACCTAAAGGATAACTAAATTACTTTAAACTTAACTCAATTGTTCCATCTGTAATATGTGAGACTATTCACATTTTCTGTTCCATTTTACAATCTCTCTAACAGACCTTGCAGTATGTCAGATAGGTAATAAACATGCTGGAAACAAACATAGTAAGTTTTTAAAACAAGGTAAGGCAGAGAATCAATTGTGCCACATTTAGAAAACTAAAAAATTAATCTTGTTATTTGAAGGAGAAAAGCCAAACCTCGTATGTATGAGAAACCATAGACAACAGTAAGAGATCTCATTGTAAAAACTTGCAAAAACATTGCAACCTGTAAATAAAACTCAAGAGAAAAGCAGTGATAGGAACTAAAGTGCTCGCTTTATGAGCTAAGGTACAATTCACAATTTCATTTTTGGCACTTCCCAGCTGTTACTCTTTAGAGGCAACTACTTATCCGATCTGCTTATCCAATCACTTCAAAGCTCACATTTCTAAAGCTTGCATCACTCTCAAAAATTCTCAGAACCCTGTAATTTTAAGTGCATAAATGAATAATGAACTCTCGAAAAGCCAAAGAAAGGAGTTTCCCAGAAAAATTCTGAAGCAACACAACCTGTAGTAGGGAAACAATAAAATTCTGCCACCACTACATCTAATGTAGTCTGATGCACTACATCTGATGCAATTAAGAGTTCACATTGGGAAGCCTTTGAGATTAACAGGTTGCTCCTCCACTGCTTCTGGAGGAGTCACAAAAAATTTACAAGATACTAATTTATTTGTTCCACTTAGGTTAATATACCAGTTTCACCTACAAAACCTCTTTCTAGGTTATAACATGAACTGAAGTTTGTTCTATTCCCTTAGCTAAAGAGGAGACCATGGCAGCTGTCCTTTTCAGCTTTAAAGATAATTGCAGTAAAGTTTCCCAATCAATCCACCCCATGACTGTGCTGTTACATGGACTAACCTCACACTAGTAAAAATGAAACTAAGACCATACTGTCCAGAAAATTTGTAATCCAAGAACAAAACAAGGTAGAAAATACAAATGACTGCAAGAGAATAGACACATCAATGACAAGTTACAAAAAAACCCCACAAACCTGAAACAAACCACAAATCTTTATGCATAACAAAAGTAGAGTTGAAGAGCTTAAGAGAGCATTTCAAAGAAGGCAGCTTTGGAAGTATACAGTGCAAAAGCTTATCTAAAGAATGGGAGAAAGCATAAAATGCAACTGAAGACTTTATCAAGTGACTGAGGTGCCCTGGGATTTTCAGAGTTAAGAGTCAACATCTTAACTAAGAAATTACATTACCTTACATTTAACAAGATATTAAAGACAAACAAAAAACCAAAAGCATATCACACTGGTCTTGTTTTTTGGGACACTGATGGATATAAACTGGATATCAGACACTTAGGATCTCCAATTTAATCATTTCATTAATAGGAAGGATTTTTTTTCCCCTTTGTTGGTGAATGTGAACACAAAAAATCCAAGCAATTGCAAACAGTAAATTGTGTCATGTTCATATGAAAGAACAACAACTTCAGATTTGGAAAAGTAAAGTAACACAGAGAACAAAGGAACAAAACTTCATTCAAAACATCAGGCCAAAGTATGCAAGCATCACTGAGAACCTGGAGGAACTATAGAGTCCCACAGTTTTCGTCAGAAATTAAGAAGATTATACTCAAGCTGTTCTTCAGCATATCATACTCTGTCAAATGAAGAAAGACAAAACTACCCAAAGGAGTCAAAACACTCATTTTTTGCAGGTAAAATACTTAGTAGGTAATTAAAGCTCTTTCAGCTTCTCCCTTTCTCCACAACAATTTGAAGATAAAACCAATTTTTCCCAGAAAACAAACAATGCTCCAACACAAAGCAATAACGACTTCATCACTGGCTGACCTACATATAAATAGGAACAGAACAATTACTTTACAAGAAGGTATTAATCTGACCTAAAGCCACATTGAAATGTAATTTGCTATCTATATTCTCATAAGGCTGCTTTTAATTAGGCCAATTTAATTCTCACCACTTCAAGCTACTATAAAACCAAAAAAAACTAGAGCTTCAGCAAACAGCTCTATAGAATAATCCCTGTAAAAACTGCGCCAAGTTAACTGCTATTTCAATATCCCTCCAAAATTATCAGTATTAATCAAAGAATTATATTCTCTGTAATACTTCAAGTCAAACACTCTCGTCACTGGATTGACGAGGAGTGTGAAATACAGGCCTTCTTTTCTCTGCATTGTTTTTCAACCACATTTAGTAGATTGTGGAAATCACAGTCATTTAAGGTATAGTACTTGTTATCATGCTCGCAAATTTAAACTTCTTTTTGAGTAATCTTCAAAAACCCAAAGGCTATCAATATCTGTAGAATCAAAAATTACCTCTCAAAAACATGAATTGTGATACTCCAAATACTAGAAATGAGTAAATATAAGGATGGCTCAGTCTTCCAAAGTTTCTGAACTTCTGAATTGGGTTGTACCAAGAAGATATTTAACTCTGAAAGCCCGAACTCTACAGGCAGGAAAAAACCAATAACCATTAGATCAGTTTTCTACTACTATGCCATGAGCATTAGAAAGGAGTAAGAATACTTCTCTTTGCAGAGGGTTTTTTCCAAAAAGCAGAAAAGGAGCTACAGCAGTCACAGAACCCCAAGCAAAGAAAACAAATCTCCTCCCTAATTTCTGCAAGAAATGGCTACAGATCCTTGTGCCTGATTAGGCTAAGATAAATATGAAAGATGAGAATTTAGCTAGAAATGAAATGTAGCATGTTATCCTCTGACAGCAAGCAATGAACATACAAATTAATATATTTGTTAATACATAATTATATAACTAGTTATATATATTCATTAATGTTATATAATTAATGTATTTCTTCCTCATGTAGCTAGCAAAGCTCCCTTGCCACGAACTGTTAACAAACTTGAGCAAGCAAAGAATGGACTATCACTATCAGCTGGGAAAAAAGTTTAGGTGGCTTCGTTTTTTAGGGGGGTTTAGACAGCAGATTCACTGCAAATGGTATTTGTAGAGGGCAAAGAAAATAGCAAAGATATATTAACAGATTATACTGCATC
The DNA here is from genome assembly GCA_013397725.1 of Rhagologus leucostigma. Classification (NCBI taxonomy): domain Eukaryota; kingdom Metazoa; phylum Chordata; class Aves; order Passeriformes; genus Rhagologus; species Rhagologus leucostigma. Next base: position 187,937 of record VZTD01002915.1, read on the forward strand.
TAAGTATTATGCTACTTAGTGTAAAAGACTCTACTGCAGTTCAACGTAATTCCCTATTCACAGAAGTACGTTAGGAACAGTCAAGAACAACATGCCCTGCACATCTTTCTCTACCAACTGATTGTCCCAAGTTTTTAGATTTCAACAGTGTATTCAGTCACGCATTAACTGCAAAGGGTAAAGCTTTAGGAACAGTTGCACAGGTACTATAAATTAATATGAAAGGACCTGGAGCAAAAAAAAAGATGATGCAGCTCTATTGCATACAACAGTTTACTACCAGTTTTAATGAAGGTCCTTGAGCAGGGAAGTGTAAGTACCAACTTAGAAAGCATCAGTAATTCACACAGGCTCTACCACAAGGCATTAAAACAGAGTCCGGAAAGTCACACAGCTCAGTGTACAGCACTGCACAAAAACAGGCTGCATAAATACATGCTGTCACCAGCCTTTCTTCCCATGTAAGAAACTTATAAACAGTTCGATACCACTTAGGAAACCAAAAAGGGAAATCTGAGTTTGAAAGGAGATAAATGTTTAATGGCTGCCCAACAAGAAGAGAGAAAGGGGAAAGAGTACAATCTAAAAAAAGATCACGAAGTAGGCAAAAATGTCATTCAGGATCCACCACAAAAGAGGCTGAAGAACATTGTGAAGAGCTGTGAAAATGACACATACCTCAAAACAGGAAAGAGTTCAAAAATAGGATTTGATTTCACAAACTGACATGAACAAAAAACAATCAAGGAGGCAAAGAGGCAGAACTGGGCAAGATGTGCAAATCAAAGGAAGAAGCGGACTATGCGGAAGGGGAATTGTTGCATAGATACAGAATCTGAAATACAGAGATTGTTCACATTCTGGTATTCTCAACCAGTTAACATTAATCTTAGTTCTTGTCTTCTTTTTTACTAAAGGAAAATAACTTAGTCACAACTTGCAGCTGTCAGCTAATAAATGGAGATATTTTAACAAGTTCTAGTTTAGTTTATGCTATTCAAGGATTCACAAAGAACAAAAATGAATCACATGGTTTGAAAACAGGCCCTACAAACACTATGATCCAATACAGAGGGATCAAATCCATTGTAATTTTCAAGAATTTTACAAAACATTAAACAGGTCTTCCTGGCTACCAGCTTCCATTCTAAGTGAACATTTAATTTCTAGCACTCAAGAATTTTCCACAAATTAGAAACTGGTTTTCTGAAGATGCATTACAAATTTCCAAAGTCTTCCAATTATCACAGATTTAATGAAAGGAAAGCAAAATGAAACATAATAAAATACAAACCACCACCTCCCCCAAAAAACAAACAAATGCTTTCAATTAAGGTTTTCACTGCTATGGAATATTTCAAACCCTTCAAATAGTTTTCTCTATATGACATGTGTCATGGAGACAGTACTGACTTTTTAAAATCATAACACTGAGGTGATGTCCATTCAGGAGTTGGTTATATTAAGTAATACTCAAATGCTATTTAAAAGAAAATGCTATTTAAAAGAATATTTTATATTAAGATCTTCAGGGTAGGAACTGGCTTGTTTCTTACATACAGGAATGCAAATATTGAGTATCAAAGAGAGACATTTGTCACTTTTGCTACAAGCTAATAAAAGGGTACTCAAGGGATTAAATTAGAAGTCCAAACCAATTTCAGAAGCTTATAAACATTCATGTCAAATGTTTAAAGAATTATCCAAAATCTCATTACCAAATTAGTTCTAACATCTCCAAATAAAATATTCCCTGCACTTGCTAAAGATTTCTTAATCTTGACAGAAATCAAATCTTATTAATTGCTGTAATTGACAATACAATCAGAAACAGCTGTCCTGAAGAACTGTAAATTTTCTTAAGTAGTAAACGTACATAAAGTTGTAAGTGTACATAAGAGCAAGCAAAGAGTACACACAATGCAGCATTAGAAAAATTACTGCTATTTATAGGGTCTACAGGTTCCAAAATAAGTCCAGTAGATGCACCCCTGCAGAGCCCCAGAGACTTCCAGTAATAATTGCCAGTTGCTCACAATCAAGAATCCAGTCCAAGGCACTGTACAAAGACTGACACAACTGTGCATGTAATCACAACCTGCCCACAGAACCACAGGCCGCCATCTTTCTGCTATTCACCATCTTATCTCTTCATATCCCATACTTTCAAAAATTTACAGTTTGCAAGCATTAAAGGCAGTATACAATGCATATACATTTGCACACCAGTCTGTAATATGAACTGCAAATCAAAGAACACTTGTAATTTTATACGAAGTGTTTTAACAGCTCTTTGTGAAACACTGGGTAACAAGGATTGACTTGACACAATATCTATGGCACTGCACAGATGCTACACAATACCTCCGAGAAAGTAGACAGGATAAAACTACTAGTAAAACCCATCCTTTCTCTAAAACAAATTTTTCTGGAATCTTTAGTTTCTCTGCCCCCTGCTATAGAGCAGTACACTATTACTGCAGTACACTATTACTACATCATTACATAAAAATGCCTAAATCTAAACCCACTATCTTCTCATTCTGCTCCATGTTAGTCCCTTTTACTCACACGACTTTTTGTTTTCTCACCCCAAAAGGACATCTGGCCACCTTTTAACTAACCATTCCATTTTTTCAAGGCCTCTCAAAAGAGAATTTTTCAGAATTGACCTTTAGCAAAACGTAGCTGCACCAACACTAGAGTTGCACTATAACATTCAAGAGTATGTAAGATTCAAACTTACTAACCTTTCATATTTTACAAATTACATTTATGTGATTTTTCAATGCACTGTCTGAAAACCAAAAAAAACCCTAACACCAGTGGTACCTACTGCAAATGCTTTAGTCTTACTAATAAAATAAACAGTGTTTTGAATAAAATGTTTCAGGAAAACTAACACTGCTTTTGTAAGAACCACTGGAAAAACTTAAGAATAAGTAGCAAACAGGTATTTTACTTGATACCTCTGAGAAGAAAAGTTATTAGAGTGCCAAGATAGTCTACTTAAGTCAAATATAAAAATCAAGTCTGTTTATTCATTTGACATTTTTATTATTGCTGCTTAGAAGTTCTCCTATTTATCATACATTTTTTTCTAGACTTGTTAGCAGATCTACATGCAATCAAGCTTTAATCTAAAAAAAATCTGTTAAGTGTCACTTTAGCATTATCAACAAAACTGACCCATGACTGCTCAGATACCACGGCGCTAAGCCTGTTAGCAGTGGCTCAATACTAAATTAAACTTCCCCAAGGGAACACCTTATATACACAAGACTGAAAAGCTGTTCAGCCATCATGCCTACAAAGTACATGAGTTCTCCTTCATAACCTCAGGCCTGAAGCATAGCCATGGAGTTTATTGAAAAAGAAACCCCACAACAAACCAAACCAAACAACTCCTTTTAAAGTCCTCTCTGCTAGCCATAGTGTCATTCAGCAGAGGGAATTCAAGTGACTTCTTTCAACTTCAGTGATGCTATTCAGAACCTACATAGCCAGCAGTGAAACAACAGTTGGTTTCATCTTTTACCACTTATTACAAAAAAACCCCAAAACATCTGATAAATGTACAGAGAGGAGATACTCACAGGGTAACAACAGAGAAGAGGAAGAAAAAGAGTCCTGTAGTTTCCAGCTGATGAAAATAAGGGCTAAAAAACCTCCATATTTGTCACAAATATATCAGAGGAAGAAAAAGTTCCACAGCACTTAAAGATGATCCTAGGATTGTATTCTTGTGAGAATCACAGCTGAATCCACTTTTCCAGTAGCTTGGTTTCTTCCCAGAACCATATCAACCTTGGGCTTCATTTCTGGGCTTCCTATCTGTTGTCCCATTCCTTCCTCTCCTATCCCTCCCAAATTCTGACTGAATTTCTTCCATAGATGTCTTACTACATTTTTTTAATTCCTACCTTACCTAACTCAAGCAATGTTATAAACTGTTGTGAACTTCAAGCTGACTCAAGCTTCAGTTCTTTGCCTTAAGTTTGCTTAAAAATGTTCATCAACACAGACTTTGCAAATATTCACTAACTGACACAACCTGTTTACAGCTCGGAAGCCAAGATTTTTATTGGCAGTTCGTGAGAAATGCTGTCCTTTAATCCAAAGCATTAAACGGGTTCCCAAGACTTCTTTAATGCAGTTAAGGATTATTTATATCACTAGGATTTCTTCCTTAATTGTGGAAGGGAGTATCAATAGCTGGGCCAAATGACTGTCAAGTTACAAGTGAGTCAGATATAGTCTCCAGCCTGTTTTGTACCATCAACAGAGTTAAAGTGCTTCTAGCAATACGTAAAACACGGTCTTTATGGAAAAAGCCTAATAAAGTATAACTACCAAAATTAAATTTTCAAGCTACGCAAAATGTCAAAATTAAGAAGAACTGACACTCCAAAAATTACTTCACTTGAAAGACGGGGGTTTTATTCTTAGACACACCTGAAACTTAAAAAAAACCCAAACAATTCTCCACAATTTTGCCACTCAAATTACATATATAAGACCTGAATAGAAAGAGAAGCCATAGTTTAAGCTTATCCCTGGTTAAACTTATCTCAGTATTACTAAATACAGTATTTCATGCAGTGACCAAAATAATCTAGCTGCATCATACACCAAGTAAAATATATTGCTTCTAGTCCGGGACTTTCCCAGAATACTTGAACTGGTATACCAAAAGATTATCTGTTACAGAGTAAAAGATATTGGTGCATGCCCACACTTTCCCACTTCCATTCAGCACACTAAGGCAATCTCTGTAGCTATCTTTCTGACACTGCTGGTGTCAAGATTACCTTAGGCCACTGACAACTAAGAAACAGAGTAGCTTTTACAGTATATTAAAGGCCCATCTCCAGGTCTGATCTCTAAAAGCAGTCACTTTAAGTGGCTAAAATAGTTACAAAGATGTTGGAAAAAGGCAGCCTGTGACCACTGAACACTATCACATGCCCTAAGCCAAATGGACAAACCACAGCACATTTTCGAGTGGCTGCATTTTAACTCCAAGTCACAAGACCCCTAAATTTTTAACAGTTAATTTGATTTAGACATATTTATTTTCAAAACTACAAACACACTATCCATTTCCAATATCACATACTAATGCTAACTTCTAAACAATAACAAGGACCTTGGGTAAGTTATTACCCTCCCATGACCTCGACCTGTTCCATTTGCAGAACAAGGGCAATATTTACCAGCTTCACGAGAGAACAGCAAGTGAAATTCTTATGGTCTTTCGGAAAAAAAGAACATATTTAAGTAATTTATATAATCACATCAGCAAATAAAATTCTAACTGTTTCAGGAGTTCCAACTTTTCTATATTTTAATTAACACAGGCCTGCAAGTCAAACAAGATACTTATTTTCTAATTTTCCAATTGTGTAACCTTTAAGCACAAGCACTTTTCACTCCTCTTTTTATGCCGATCCATGCCTCTCATCATTCCTTCCCCACCACTTCAATTTTTACTCCCCCATCCTCACAGTGCTCGCTCCTCCAGCAGCTGAAGAGTTGGATCATGACAAGGACATCACACAGCAGCACCTTCTCTGTTTCTGCTGATTCTGGCAAAGAAATAGCATGTAGGAAACATAGAAACAGCCAGCCTCCTTTACATCCATGGTCCTTCTTTAGGGAACATAAAAGAATAAACAAGCTCAGGAAAACAGAAAAACATACAGTCCAGAAGAAAACAAGGATGGAAAACTAGGAAACGTGTCACTAAATGAACTGGCTGTCAGTGAACAAATAACAGTGCAGTGTCATTTTTCTCCCAATTACAATTTGACAAATGATATTACACGGAGAAGGGAGAACAGGCTTGGCAGGGAAGAGGAAGGGCAAGAAAATCGAGAGCAAATTGCTTTCAAGAAGTCATATATTAGCTCAAATCACAAAAAATGTTTTTCTATGAAAACTATTTTTGGTCATCATTTCATATCGTTAAACCAAAGCCTCTAGAATCATGGAATCAGGTTGGAAAAGACCTCCAAGATCACTGAGTCCAATCGACAGAATTTTATGCTCAACTACCACTCAGATTTAAAACATTTTAAGAGAGGATAAATTTTTCTTCAGTGAAAGACAGCTAAACTTGGGCAGTAAAAAAGGGGAGGGAAAGCAAAATAATTCTTCAAACTAGAAGAAAAAAATCAAAGCAACGCTGAAAAATCCTATGCAAGTGTAATTTATGAATTACAGTAAAAGAACACTATTAAGCATACCTACAATTAAAAAAAAGCTATTTCTTCTGTAACACTGCCAGATAAGCACCCATTCAGCACCCAGATTAAGGGAGTGGAGCATCTCTCTTACAAGGAAAGGCTGAGGGAGCCAGGACCTAATCAATGTGTGTTAGTACCTGAAGAGAGGGTTCCAAGAGGATGGACCAGGCTCTGCTTGGTGGTGCCAAGCAATAGGACAAGAGGCAATGGGCAGAAACTGATGCACAGGAAGTTCCACCTCAGCATGAGGAAGAACCTCTTTACTGCGTAGCAACCACATATGGAGCAGATCACCCAGAGAGGGTGTGGAGTCTCCCTCACTGGAGATATTCCAGAACCATCTGGGCACAATCCTGTGCAATGCACTCCAGGATGACCCGGCTTGAGCAGGGAGGTTGAACCTGGTGACCCACTGTGGTCCCTTCCAACCTGACCCATTCTGTGAGGAGGCAGAAGCAGACAAAAGAGAAATGGTTTGGCATAAAAATGTGCATTTCTCCTTCATCTTGTTTCCTCAGAAATCCCAGAATTACTGAATTCTCTTTTTCTGACACTGATTGACAGAAGACAGTCCCATCTACTTTAAGATATGAATAAACCCCACAATTTAGGTGTTATTAATCTCACTCCCTTAAAGTTTCCCTTTCACTGCTAAGCCAGATGCCTTAGGTGATGAATATAGTGAAGCTCTTGAGATATGCCCACCATAAACTATTTTCCCTTCAACTATTCAATTTTCATTCCTCCCTATTGTTAAATTAATAGTTTAACCATATAAAAACAGAATTCTACTTCTACCACAGGAATGGTGAAAAAATACTATTTTTTAAAAAGTCTTTTTCCTTCTCCACCAACAGGCTCTATCTTCCTTTTTAGATGACAGAGTCAAGGAGACTTGCATATTCAAATTGGCCTCTAAACCATACCGGTGAGAGTTATTTCCAAAACCAAATCTTTCACTAAACTAACTGGCTTAAGCCTACCAATACTTCTCAAGACCTATACATGAACTTCACAGATTGAATCCTAGACCAGTTATTCCACCTGTGGCAGAAGCCCACCAGCAGGCTGTAACCCAGACCCTGTGGCCTTTCAGTTTCTGCTACGTGTTAAAAACCAAACTGATTATCCAGATATTTGTCACAGTAACAGTGAAATCATGATTTGGTAATGGAATAACTAGCTTTTGGTTCAGCTAATAACCAAAGTCTTTAATACCCTCCCTGCTAAATAGCAAACAATTATTTAAGATGGTCTTCTGGGGTTTTTTTTTTTTGTTTTATTGCAAAAAACTTGTTTAGGAGGTTCCTTACTCCAGTAATTCAGAACCAGTGTTAGATCAGTTCTGGCTGGAGAAAATGCACCAGAGGCACCAGTATTCAAGTGAAGTGAGTCAAAACAACTGAGTAAGAGACAAATTAAGATGGATGCACGCTGTAACGTGTTTTGGGTGATTCCTGTAGAATTCTGGGGCTTCTGTACTACATCTATAAAGTTCAAGAACTGGATATGAACCAGAACACAGACCATCCCAAGAAGACAGAATTTATCTATCTAAAACTAAGATTGTTTAATAACTTTATCTGTGCTGTATACCTTTTCCTAGAAAACACTACTCCCAGGAAAAACTTGCTAAGTCAACTCTGACAAAAATAGCTTATCAACATTACTTCTAGCATTATGTAATGGACTCATCATCATATGCTGTGACAGATTATTTTAGAACTAGCTACACCTAAATATCCAGAAGAACATTCTTTGACTCACTATATGTTTTTGTTTTATCTTAAGCTACCTACTACAAACACAACAATATGTTCACCTCTTTTTTCACCGTAACTGTCAGCTCTCTCATCCTGTAAGAACATAAAAGAAATGTTGTTCTCAGCTGTGAAAAAGGAATTCCTCTAATACCATAAGGGTTGAAACAAGACGTACTCTTTCATTAAAACCGAACTCTTTTAATGAAAACATCCCCTGATTAATGACAATAAAAAGAATAGCAACTTAAATGAAATGCTGGGGGGTTTTTTTGTTAATGTATAGTTCTAGATTGGTTTTCAGACTAAAAGGCACCGAAGATCAGGTATTACCAGAACCAGTGTAATGATACAATTACAGTGGCATTACGATTATTTGAGAAAACAAGCACCTTTACTGGTAGAGATAACATCCAGCACACCTTTTTTCCTCAGTATATGCATTTCCACATTGCAATGCATCATACACAAATACTATTCAGGACGCAATGAAGTAATGATCAATATGATTATACCATCAAAAGATGACAGGAAAGCTTTAGTTACAACAGAATGGAGGGAAAAATAATCAAAGGTAATAATACATGAAAGTTAAGTTCATTAAAGGTCACTGACAGGCATATGGGCATCATAGTTCAATAACATTCCTTTCCTTTTATGCATGCTAGTCTATCTCATCTGGCAGTTTTTAGAACAAAATTTTCACAGAAGACCCAACTACTGGCAGGATGAGCACACCTGTTGTGTGGAAGATGATCACTGTTCACGATGATCTATACATTCAAAGTAATTAGCAGTACTGCGACCACGGCATAAGTGATAATAACTTTTTTAAGTCTCAAATTCATTAATACCTTGTTCTCAAAATACGAGCTTTTTTGCCCCTCACAGTCTTGAAGTGCTCCCAACTGAAACCAAAGCTTCACATACTTCAAAACATTTCTCCAAACGCCCATCTATTAAACAGTACACACAAAACCAGCCTGAGCATGGCACATCAGTTTCTACCTCAACTTTATTTTTTAAAGGAAAGACTACAATGCCTTGCTTAAAAACAAAAGGAAACCCATTTTTGACTTTCAGGCCCTGTGAGGTCTAACGCACAATGTGATATCCAGCTGGCCTCACTCTGAAAGGGTTAAAAACAAAAAAAAATTTAAACTACTTGTATTTCTCCAGCTGTAAAACCAAAATATTGCCAGGTCTTCCTGCAGCCAGGGTACTGGATAATTTAGGCTAAAATAAATGTTTATTAAAAAAAGGGCGTTGATTTCTTGGCAGCGGTGAAAAGCAGGAGACACCCCTAGTGTCGACGTAAAATACTACAGGACTCCATACTGTATCTCCGGGTTAATTTTACGGCAGAAAAAGGGAAATTTAAACCCGTCATGATTGAAAAAACAGAGCGACTCTCGCACACACACACACACCTAGACACATCGCACTTCCGCAGCCTCAAACCTCGAATACCCATCCGTATGTGAAGTGTCAGCTTTCCTCCCCAGCCCATTTATAGCACACATTATCCAGCCCATTGGGCTACGTGCATTACAGCTTTCCGGTCCGCACACGAACAGCACAGCGCTACTGCTGCTGCACCGGGGGCGGGGGGAGAACCCCGCGGAGCTGCGAAACAACCCCCACACGGCAGCTCTGCCGAAATTGCCGGAGTTTCGTTTCGAAACGGCTCCGGGGGCCGATGGTGCCTCTGGGGAACAAACGGGGCGCAGGGCGGGGGACGCGAATCCCCGGACGGCAGGGAGGGCCGGGTGGGGGTGAGGTGACAGGGTGCCAGGGAAGGGAAGGGCCGAGCCCGACGAGCGCTGCCAAGGCGGGAGGGAGGAGGCAGAGAGCCAGCGGGGCTCCGTGGGCGGCAGAGGAGAGCGGGGGATGC